>JZKD02S1679423.1:448328-500875 GCA_000966675.3 Picea glauca
GATGATCACATGAGAAGATACATTGAGTTTAGAAGTCCTTGGTTGCAATCCTTCAAGTATAGCCTTGATCCTTTGATTATGTAGGTGAAGATTCTTGGCCCTCCTATACCATCATCGAGCCTTCCTTAGCGTACTATTTCTCTCCTTCTTCAATCATGAAATTTCTTCTTGGAATCTGACACTGCAATCTTTCAAAAGTATATTTTTGTTTGTAATGAAATCACCTAATACTATCATCTCCCTGAATTTTCTCTTTAATATACCAACCCTCTTTTCCTTTCCTTCTGATTTGTCAACACCAATTAGTTCATCCATCGAATTTTCTCCTAGGATTTCATTTGTGGGAAAACTACATGATTGGATTTCCTCAACAATTTTCGTGATTTCGGGGGTCACCATGCAATTCATTATTCTCTATAGACTTCTCATGCACAATTACCGTGTCACCAGAGTCTTTGAATGCTTATTCTTGGGAGGGGTTTCAAGTATTACCTCTTTCATTGTTGTTCTATGAGGTTGAATTAATTCTTTAGCATGTTTGGTGACCCAACTCCTTGTCATCCTTGGTGGAGTAGGTGACACCGAAACCCCTCTATTTCCCTATGGTTTAGGATTATTTATTCTCATGATCACCTAGATGTCTTCGTTCTCTTCTTTGAACTCGGGGTCGGCTTCGTCCATACCCTATTCCCTTTTTTCTTCCTCTAGTTCTTCTTCAATCCCCTCAGCTTCTCCACATTGTTTTTCAGACTCCATAGGATTTTATTCATCACCTTCAGGTTTCTCTTCAACCTCTTCACATTCTATCCCTGTTTCCTTAGGCTCATGTTCATTTTCTTCTTTTTGAACATCCCCAAACTAGTTACAGGCTATGAAATCCTCCCAGATGTCATTTTCCTTCCCAAGCTCCTCCAAAACTAATAGTTTCACAAGATTGTGATGATGTAAATTTCTCTCCATCGTCTTGGTGTAATTTTTTCTTTGTGCCATGGCTTCCATATTGGTCAACAAATTCCATAAAAATTAGGGAAATTTAAGATTTTGTCCTTTGAAATGCAATAAGAGCCTGATATGGTAAAGGAATGTGAGGATGAAATGACCGTCACACGTAATATACTTCTGTAGTATAATCAGTAGGTTTCAATATCTCCTTTTCAATAAGAATGACAATTTCCACTTACACCACTCTATCTTGATGCTGGTTGGTTTCAGGAATGGAGCCCAACTTGATTTCTCTATCTTCCTTCTCTTGAACCAACATTTGTTGTCTTAAGGGAGCCCTGTTTCCTACACAATAGAGTCCTATGAGATCGTGAGCTCCATATCCCCAATGGTTGCCTTGATTATATCAAACCTTAATGTGAATGCCTCACTAACTTCTGAATTGTTCCCGTTGCACTTCAGGAAGAAAGCTAGCCAACCTACCTTCTCTATTCTCTTCTTGCATTTTGGATAGGATTCCAATAGCTCGACCCCATCTAGTTCGATTTTGAGTGCGCTCTTCATTCTTTCTCCCAGCAAGAGATGCAAGGTTTGTCAATGGTATTTGGCTCAGTTTATAGGAAGAGGTGTTTTCATGATACGATGACAATGAGTTCGAAACGAGAGTTGATGGGAAATCATGATCATGGAAATTTGATCATCATGATTTGATTTACCAAATGCATATGGTAATGATTCGATGTAATAATTTTTAAAGTAATGGTGATTCATGTATCCAGCGGTGGAGGATTATGTAATGATGCTAAATAGAGGTGGTCAATTCGATGCATGTGCAATGGTTCAGGGAGATAGGTTCATAGTTGGAATTATATTCAAAGGTTTCTATAGTATTCAAATTTCAAAATTTAATGAAAAAAATAAACATTTAATAACTTATCCAAGCCTCGATTACCTAGAGTTGTACCTTACCACTTGATTGAATCAACTCTGTTGAACCATACCTCTTATGAAATTCCTAAGTTATGTGTTCTGATGCAAGGAATTTGTTTTGGATTGGATCAAGTAGAAGAAAACTCTATATTATGGAATACTTACCAGAGAATATAGATATGCATATGATGCTGGTAACAATCCATGGTGTAGTCATTGTGTCATACTGCTCATGCATTATAAAGGAGGTCCATGCTCTTATTAATCACCATAAATGATATAGAATATGTAAGAAATAGAACCACTGTATGAAAATAATCCTGGAAATGAAAAAAAAATTGGATCAGGAACATGAATAGGAATAGGAACATAAATAGGAATAGGAAAAAGAATAGGAACACTACTAAAAAATTGAATACTAAATGGTGCATGCTTTATCTAGTTGAACTGGGACAAAATATTCATCCTCAACCATTTTTTTACATTCCTTTCCATGTGAATAAATTTCTTGAAGTTGAACATTGAATGTAATCGTTGGATTACCGACCATTAATAGATTCCATTAACCAACATGAGTTTTTACACCAATGATGTCAATGAGCATCAAGGTAATCCAATGCATCATGTCGAGTACGAATGGATTTATTGAACTCGAGTAACTTACAATATTCGACATTCAGGGGTCAGTGATGCATCCCCATTGTTTTCAACAAGAGAATTTATTATTAAGGCATATAAATCCCAAGTAATTGTCACAATATCTAATATCTGAGCCTAGATAAAGAGTTCAATTCGATGAGCCAATATTATTGGAAGGAGGGCCTTAATGAATCCACCATCATCCAATGTGAAAACCATAAAATAATTGAAGAAATTAAAAAAATGAACCATCACAAGATACAATTTTATTTGGGAACCTCATCATATAGAAACCTTGTTTTCAAGTGAGGTTCTAACCCATTTGTGCTATAATTCCCAGTTTTCACAACTGAGCATTATTTTCTCTTTACCTTTTATTGTTATTTTTTTATTTTTGTTTTATTGAGATTGGAAGAACTAAGAAGAGGAAGGTTGTGGGGAAACCCCCTCACTTACCATCTACAATTCAACTTGCTCCATGATATCATTGACAAACTACCCCTTAGATTTGAGATTTTGATATAACTTAAGTTTGTGCCCATTAAGAAATAAGGGGACCTTCTCATCATCTATAGTATGAATCTTAATAGATCCATTGTTGAAGATATCTTTAATCTCATAGGGGCCAAGCCAACATGTGTTAAAATTTCTCTTGAAGTCCTTGAATATGGAGACGAAAAAAAATTCCCAGACACCTACCTTGAACGGTTTCTTCTTAATGAATATGTCATGGAATTTTTCCATTTGTTGTTGGATGAGATCGGTGTGTTGGAAAGCTTACTAACACATTTCGTCCAACTCGGTAAGTTGAACAATTCTTTCCTTTTGATCCTTGGTCAGGGCCATCCCCAATTCTAATGTCATTCATAATGTTTTGATATGAAATTATATCAGAATAATAACATGTTTCTCATACACTAAATCATATGGGGAAAACCAGTAGTACTCATTCATGTTGTCTTGTAAGACCATAAGGCTTATAGAAGTATGTCTACCCAATCCTGCTTGTGTAGTTGTACTGTCTTTGTCATAATTCCTTCCAAAATATTATTTGTTGACACCACCTGCCCATTGGCCTCTGCGTGGTATGGGGAGTATTTGTTGTGCTTAATGAGATACTTTTGATTAATTTCTTGTACCAACTTAGATGTAAATTAAGTCCCATCGTTAGTAACAATTTCTATGGGTACCATGAAGAGAGTAATAATATATTGAAAACGTAAATCCACTACTGATATTTATGTTTCTCTAATCCTTTTCTTCAACCCATTTCATAACATAATCAATGTAGACTAAAATGTACTTCCTAACCTTGGATGGGGGGTTGATCAGCCCTACGAAGTCTAAGGAACATTTTTCAAAGGGTCATATAAGGACTTGCAATTGAAGTGACATATCATCTGCTTGAACTGGAAAACCCATCCTTTAGACAATGTCACAGTCATGAACACACTTTTTGACATCTTGAAAGATAGTAGCCCATAAATAGCCTGAATGGAGGATTTTTTAAGTTATCCTTTGATCTGAAAAACGACCCCTATAAGGTTAATCGTGGCATGCTTTGAGGATGTTGAACATCTCATCTTCTCTTACATAACAACGAATCATAATTGCAGGACTAGTGTAAAAGAGATATCCCTTAATCCAAGAGTATGGAGCACTCATTTTAACAATCCTTCTCTTTTCCTTGGGTGATAATTGAGGTGAAAAATTTCCCTTAGTAAGATAATTTTCTATTTTTATGAATGATGGTGAATTAGTAGATATTTCTTATAATAACTTTTCATCAAGAAAATTGGCATCAAAAGGAATGTTCTCACCTTTATTATCAAGTCTAGAGAGAAAGTATGCTACCTAATTTTCCTTACTTGCTTGATCCACAATGGTGATGTCGAATTCCTGCAACAACAACATCCATCTAGTGATCATACCATTCTTAATAGGTCTATTCATTAAGTACTTAATGGCAGAGTGGTCAGTATGAACAAATAATTCATACCCTATGATGTAGTGCCTAAATTTATTAATTGCATAGACCATTGCAAGGAACTTTTTTTCAGTCATGGTGTAATTTAATTCAGCTGGAGACAAATTTGTACTTATGAAATAAATATCATAAGTTAAGAGATTTTCCTTTTGACCGAGTACAACTCCTATGGTTGAATATGATGCATCGGTTGAGATATCGAATGGAATGCTCTAGTTTGGTCCCCTAAAAAATGAGGTTGAGGAGACTTCAAAGGCATGTTGACATTCATTGTCCCAATAGAAGTCAACATTTTTTGTAATTAGTTTGAATAGGGGCAGGGCTATCTTTGTAAAATTTTCTACAAAATGTCAATAGTAGCATGCATGATCTACGAAGTTTCATACTTCCTTCTAGTTAGTTGGAGGTATCATGTTTAAAATTACTTCTATTTTGGTGGGATATACCTTTATTCATTTAGTTGACACATGGTGACTTAATACGATTCCTTCAATCATTATCATAAAAAAATTCTCATTGCTCAATGCAATATTTGTCTCTATACATTGTTTTAGAACTTTTTGAAGGTTAGTCCAATCTTCATCAAACGTATCACCTACCACAGTAAATTCATCAATATATGAATAAGAACAAGTGTGTGTCCCCCAACCCAAAGCAAAGATGGGTTTATATAATTACTTCGAAATCAAGAACCACATGGCCTCCCCCAAGAATCTCATGTAACCCCTTTTCTCCATAAAATCAATTATGGGTAAATAAAAATATAATAAAAATACTTATCCCCTTAAACCCCCTCTCTCGTGGAATCATATCACCCTATATATTTTTTCCTTGTCTGTCTTACAACCAACAATGTGTTTTATTAATGTATATGAAGTATTACATTTCCTAGGCACTTAGGCCCCTTTTCCACTTTACCGATTCACCAGCCTAAGTCACAATTACATAATACATTCTTGTTTATAAGGGTTAAAATCGAGGTGTTACATCCCCCTCCCCTTATTTTGGCATTGTCCTCGGTGCACCACAGCATTCCAATTTTATTAACATTACAAATATATGCTCTTTGGCATTAATCCACATAGGAAATATAACCAACTCTTATATACATAGACACTCTGGCCTAAAATTAAACGTGTATACATAGGAATTCTGACCCAAAACATGTATAATGATCTTCATAATTTATATTTCTGGAAGCAGTTCCAACCAACAAGCTCTCCTTCCCTCTCAACTCTACACAACCCAAAGAAATGAACCCCTTTCTATGGCATGCAGTCCCTCAGGTTTTTCCACTTCTCTTTAGGGCTCCAATGCACTCGGCCAGGAAGTTTCAGAGTTGCGGCTTCAAGAACTCTAACTACAAAAAGTCCACTGGGATTTCTTCATTCCATGCCTTGATCATTGAGCTCGATGTCCTTCTGGTGTCCTTTTTCGCAAGCTTCGAAATTCAATATCCACCATCGCATCTATATTATAAAAATATAGTCATAATGAGATATTGTTATAAAAATGTCAATCATAAATGTCAAATATGTTTTATACAAGAAAACAAAGTTTCCAAGCATGAGCTTCCAACTAATAATTTGTTTTCTTCTTGCAGCTGCAGGCATAAATATTTATTATGGCTTATAGCAATGCCATACCCAATACCATTATTCCTACAATTTTCTCAACCTTCAATCAACCAAACCAATTGTTAGCATAATCATGTAACAATTTGTAACTATTAATTTCTCATTTTTTTTTATATACAGGAAATAAAATTCCCAGGAATGAATTTTCTACTCATAATGTTTGGCTCTACAATTGTATATATCATTCTTCCTTATGGGCTTACATCCATGCCATATCCAAGACCATTCCTCCTGCAATTTTCCTCAACCTTCACTCAGCCAACAAGTTGTCAGTATCTCATGTACATGATATATATATATATACACTATATTCTTGGAAACAATTACAAAAATTCACAAAGTGATCTCAGAATTGTTTACAAAAATAATTCAATGACTTCCATTAATCCAACTATTAACTAGAATGAACCCATCATTCTTTACACATGTATTATCAACCAATATTTTCTTTCTTCTATCCGCCAATATTTATATAACTATGTTCCCTTGATCCAGGTGTATATCAGTGGCCACCCACCTTTTCCAACTATCTCAAAACAATTTTCTGGCAATTTTGATAATTTACTATTTTTAGCAGTTTTTCGGGTCCTGAACTTCTGGAGTCGTTTTGAGGCCCTAAACGACGTTTTTTGGGGAAAAGGGGAGCAATATGGGAATTTCTTGGATGTTTCTCACATCAAAGTTGTATTGCTCGGATAGGTATTTCTAATGAGGTATTGAGTGTGTCAAACGGAGATTATATGCAAAAGTTACGACCCGAGGAAGTTGATGCACTGACTTACCCAAACGGGGCCCACATGACTTTTGGTGCTTCATCTCCTAGGGTTAGGTTTTTGGATGTCTAGGGTTTTTGACATTCATGTTTATTGTAAAAGTCCTTCAGAGCCTCATTGTAACCATCTTCTTGCGAATGAGCGCATCCATGACATCTCTTCTACGAGATAAGTCGCCAGCATTCTAGCAAGCTTGTTTTCCGTTGCATTTTATAGTTTCAACTTATTTCCTTATTGAACAGAAAACCAAATTTATTGTATCTCTGTTATTCTGTGTTAAGCATATGTTAATAATCTGTATTCATTTCATTCTTCTCATAAAATATGTATCATTGGTATCAGAGCGGTTTTCTCCTTGTCATCTTAATGCATGTCCCCAACGAGGTCGGAGCACAAAGAATTGGGTCTCGAGCTTGTTTCTCTTGAGGAAAAAAGATCTCGCACGCCCAAGAGAGCTCTCATGGCAGGAGAAAAGAAATATGGTGGGACAAGAGATCCTTTCAAAATGTTTCTTGAGAAATCCCTCACGCAACAGAGGAATGAGATGATGGATAGTTTTGCGCAAATCCTTTGGCGACTACCAATAGGATATTCTTCGAGGGGAGGCATATTCCCCTTCAAGGTACAAATAAACTTCAATATTCTTTTATTTGAAGGTTAGATAGATGTAGATGTTGTAGAAAAGTGGTTGAATATACTAAAAGGTTATTTTTTGTCCATAAATTTCCGAATAGAGAAAATATTACTTTTGCACTCCTCAAATTCGTTCCCCATGTCAAAGATTGGTGGAAACTTTCTGTGAACAAAAGGAAATAGAAGAAGCCTCATTATTTACAGTCACGACCACCTGGAAATCCTTCAAGAATGTTATTAAGGAACAATACTACCGTGTCGGAAGTTATGACGACTTGTATACCAAATCGACCACACTGCAGACAAAAAGAGACCAAGCAGTGTCAGAGTTCACAAATATCTTCCATACCTTGTGCACCAAGCTAAGTATCAAATATTCAGAGCGACATCTAGTGCTCAATTATCGTGGTGCTTTGCATAGATACATCCAGACCAAAATGGAATTTCTGGACATCTCATCCTTGGGCACGGCCTACTGACATGCTGTCAAAATCAAGTAGAAGCTCAAACAAAAGACACGACAATTTGGGCTTGGGAACCCCTCAAAGAAAAATCCAGGAAAGGGTGGCCCCAACCCACAGAACAAAGGAGAGAGAAAATATGGATAGTATCAGGACAACCATTCCAAGCTGCAAGCAAAGAAGGACACCAGAAAGACAAAGAAATATATCGGGAAGTAGTGTGACTTCCATAAGAGCCCTTGGCATAACACTGCTGACTGCCGCTCAAAGTAGTCACTGGTGGCCGAAGTGAAAGCCTCTGAATCAAATGTGGGTTCTGAATCTGAGTAAAAACTAGAAAGGGGAAGATATATCATTGATGTGGAACCCAGTGCCACCGTTTCTACCACCAAGATCTAGCCTGGTGAACAATACGAGCCAGAAGAAGGAGAGCGACTCTTCCATTCATAGATGTGGGTAAAAGGCACCCCACTGCAATTCATCGTTGACAGTGATAGCCAAAATAGCCTCATCTCAGTAGAGGTCGTCCAGCGGTTGGCCCTACCGACAACGTCGCACCCACAACCCTACACCATTTGATGGATCCACCAAGGAAGTGATCTTTGTGTCAGCCAACAATGTCGATTTTCGTACGACATCAAACCCTTCAAATACGAGGTATTGTGTGATGTTTCTCCTCTCAAATTTTGTGATGTTTTTTTGGGCCAACCTTATTTATGGAAACGTCATGTTGTATATGAGTCTAGGCATCGTAGTGTTATTATTAGTTTGAACAGGAAATTGTATAGGATACCCGAGATAGTCCCACCTAGTGTTATTTCCTTGATCTCTGCTAAGAAATGCAGGAAGGTCATCTCTCAGATGGGGAAGTTTGTCTTCTTCATGATTCGCTCTCAGAATGAGAGAAATATCATAGCCACATCTGGGATACTCATATATCTTCTCCTCACCTACCAGGGTACCTTTGCACCGTCAGGTAAAGCACCCCATCGATCTGACCCCCGACACACCATTGCCCAATGGGCCAGTCTATCACCGCTCTCTGTAAAAGAATGAGGAGATCAAGAGATAGATAGAAGAACTTCTCCAAAAGGGTCAAATCCGTCCTAGGTCATCACCTTGCGGGAGCCCAATCGTGTTGGTATAGAAGAAATATGGAACCTAGCGACTCTGCATTGATTACCAGGCTCTGAATAAAATCACAGTATGAAACCGGTACCCGATTCCCCGAATCGACGACCTCCTTGATCAAATCACGGGGGCCAAATACTTCAGTAAGATTGATAAGAAGTATGGCTACCACCAAGTCCCAATAGAACATACAAATGTATGGAGGACCACCTTCAAGTCAAGGGAAGGCCTTTTAGAATGGTTGGTCATGCTCTTTAGTTAGACAAATTTTCCAGCCACTTTCATGAGGATGATGGATGATATCCTGCAACCATTCACTAATAATTTTATAGTGGTGTATCTGAGTGACATTCTCAATTACAACAATACTTGGGCAGAACACTTGCAGCATATTGAGCAGGTTTTGTACACCCTGCAACAACACAAGCTATATGCCGACTTGGAAAAATGATCCTTCGGAATGGACATGGTCCATTACCTGGGATACATCGTTGATCAACATGGTGTACATGTGGATCCATCTATGATCCAAGTCATCCGTGACTGGCCAACCCCAACCACACTCATTGATATTCAGAGCTTCTTGGACCTTGCCAATTTCTACTGCAGGTTTGTGTTACGATTATCCCATATTGCATGGGCCCTCAGCCAACTAACCAGGGGTGGTGGTAAGGAGAAATTTGAATGGGTCTAGTCCCAACAACAAGCGTTCGATGATTTTAAGCAGCGCTTGTGCTTATCCCCAGTACTTTCACTACCATACCTACAACAACCCTTTGAGATCGAGATAGATGCTTCAGACTATGTTGTGGGAACCATTCTCACTCAGCGTGACCACCCCGTGGCCTATCATAGTGAGACATTATTAGATGTTGTCCGTAAGTACCCTACTTACGACAAAGAAATGTACTCCATTGTGCAAGCCTGACGCCAGTGGAGACATTACATTCTTGGGAAGGAGACAGTGATCCACTCTGATCATAAGCCACTACAGTTCATGCAGACACAAGGTAAATTGCAGAATGACCACCATCAAAAGTGGTCCACATACTTACAACAATTCCACCTCAACATCAATTATAAAAAAATAAGCACTAACTATGTCGTCGATTGCCTCAGTAGACCGCCAATCACGACACTCACCATGGTGTTAGACTCGTGTGGCCATGAGATCTATGGATGGCCCCAACTCTATGAGACAGAGTTAGACTTCGCCACAACCTACCAAATGTTGGGTGCAAATGCAACTATCGATAATTTCCATCTTTAGGATGGGTTGTTGTGTTGTCTGGGCCATATCTACGTTCCATCAAGCGAGTGAGAAAGTATGATCTAGGAATCCCACTACAATCAGGTGGCAGGAAACTTCGGTGTCGAAAACACAGTGGCGATGCTACAAAATCATTTATACTGGTCGAAACTTTAACAAGAGGTCAATAAGCATATCATACCCTGCACTTACTGTGCTATTTCTGAACTGACCACTAAGAAGCAGGGCTTGTACACCCCTCTTCCTACTCTTGACAGACCATGGGAATCCATCTCAATGGAATACATCTCGGGTCTCCCTTCCACTAAGTGAGGAAATGACTGTGTTTTTGTGTTTATTGATCTCTTTTCTAAGATGGCGGTTATGGTTTTCTACAAGAAGAGCATCACAATAGAGGCCACTGTCAAGCTCTTATTTGAACGAGCCTGGGTACATTTTGGAATACCACAAACCATTTTCTCATATCAATACATTCGATTTCTCAGCATATTATGGTCGAGCCTTTGGTCACTGCTGGACACCATGATCACCAAATCGACAACCTTCCACCCCCAAACAGATGGCCAAACCGAGGTCATAAATTGAATGATTGTGCATATCCTACACATGTATAGTTCCAAGCACCCTCTCACATGGGAGGAGAGTCTTTTGTATGTCGAACATAGCGATGAACGAGCTTTGCATAGCTCAATTGACCACAACCCCTTTCAGGTGGGGCTGGGATTCAAACCATTGGGTCACATAGATGTTTCACTTCCCCTTGCGATCACCTCGACCGAATCATCTCCCTCTCCAACTAAAGTTGACAAAGCCACCCAGTTCATTGAGAGGATCCAACACATCCGCCAACAGGTTCAGTATATCCTACAGAAGTCCAATGATAAGTACAAGCAGTTCCATTATCAACATCGAGTGCCACATAAGTTTCAGGTGGGCGACAAAGTTTGGTTGCACTTGCAGAAATAACGCTCTATAGGACCCCATCGGAAGCTTCACCCACTCTGTTATGGGCCTTACAACATCACCAAGGCTTTGGGGGATAATTCTTTTGAGCTCAACATTCCTCCTTTCCTTGGCTTGCACCTAGTGTTCAATGTGGATCTCCTTCGGCCTTATTTCCCACCATTATTGGACACCTCAGAAGTAGCAGAGCAACTGACACCAACAGAGCTCAACCCCAAATGCATACAACAAGCATCCAATGATCAGATTGTGGACACACAGATCAAGGGCATGTTGAGCACTCAACACAGCCTAAAAATACTATGTCAAATTTTACTTTTTGGGTACTACTTGATCTTTTGCACTATCTAATTTGATTTCATTGTGAAAAATGTTGCCTTTGCTTATCATCTTGGATCTCATTAATTCTTTCAAAGTTTTCTTGAATCTATGAAAACTAACAACTTAAAAGGTCTAACCTTTAAATAAATAATCAAAATCCAAAACATTTCACCCGATGTGCCCAAATTCGGCATCAGAAGGGCTTAAAAGATGAAGGAAAATCACTCGAAAAACCACAGTTGTCGAGCATCGATCTTCATCAGCATCAGAAAAAGGATTTTTTCTTTCGTGACTGGCATCACACAAGGATATCACCAACAACCAATCCCCTTCAACGTCAATAAAAGGCGAAAAGAGTAAACGTTAACGAAGAAATAAATGATATCACTGATGGACGATACCCGGTGCACTTAGTGAAAAGGAGAAGACCAAACCATGACGAACGTTCGAACCATTCTACAAGTTTTTCTCCGATCGTCGACTCCCGAAACATTTCAGCATCGGGAGTTTTGAGGACACTAACCCAAAGGAAAATATGCGATAGGTTTATCCCCGATCGCTAATCCCCAACACTTTGTTGGCATCAGAGATCCCAGGTTTAGTTTAAGAACACACAATTGTTGGGAGGGCCCAACTTCGAATAATACTCATGCGTTAAGTCCTTGATTTTAATTGCCACATGTCCCAATCCAGTCTCGCCACATCAACATCGTACGATGAAATCGATCGGCATCAGAGGTTTTTCAAAAGGATTGTTTGAATTTACTGATAGAACATGTCAACCTTCGTGCCTTCACCGTCAACCCACGATGAATTAAATTGCGAGATTCAGAGCTAACTTGGAGGAAATATTGTTTGTCTGAAGGGAATGAACAAGAGGCACTACGTAGCAAATCTCAGGCTTGAAAATATGTTCCAAATCAGATAGAAAAAGATATGCATGGAGAACACAAAAAATACATACACAAAGAAAAGAAACGATACATACAACCGCTACAACCAGAATCCTTTCATCAAAGTTTAAGGACTTTTACATTAGGTTTCAATCGAGCTCAAATTACATACAATAGACATTGTCTATGTTGTTTGTCCAACCAACCCGGTTTACATTAAAAACATGAAAATTCTTCAAACTGTCAATATTGGTGCCACATCTGAGAATAAAAAATATATTTACTTAATCCTGTCTCTTTTGCATGTTGGCAAGATCCGCGCAGAATTTCTCCCTGACTACTTCACGTTCTCCAAGATGTCTCATATTCTTTTTTGTCGATGCCATTTGTGCTTCGCGTAGGTACACAATTATGTCTTATGATTCTCGGAGTTGTCTCTTAATCCATGTCACGTTCCCTTCACGACCCTGTGATACTGACACCTCAAGGGTCTTTTCTGCCAACTATCGTCTTAATTCTCTATTTTCCTAGTAGAGTTCGGCAATGGCAAGTTGGGACTGTTTCTACTGTTGAGTCGGCTCTCGAACATTAGAATCCATGGGATATGTCTTCCTCGTTCTTCTCCCGCTTCCCCGACTTGAGACTTCAAGAGGCTCTAGCCGAATAACACGCATAAGTAATTAATCGACAGCCAATATTGCGCACAAATCACTTGGGATTTAGGTTTCCCCAACTTCCTTATTCTTCCTTGGCCTTCCCGTTCTCTAGGGTATCTGTTGTTAGGGAGGCATGTCTTCCAACATCGTTCCATCCGGCACAAATTCTTCAACTTTGGCCTGGGCACAGTGTGATATCATCGTTTCCGTGCACAGGTAGGAACCTCCCTTTGAAACCTTGGGAATGCCCGGTGTGAGTAAGAATGAAACCCAGGCGCTTTGGGGCTCAAGCCTGGCACTTCTGCTTCTTTGCATGCCCCTTCTTATGTTTTGAGGGGTTCCCATGGTGTGACACGTATCTGTCTTATGTATGGGGAACTTGGCGAGGGACCAAACCAGAAAACACTATCAATTTGAGATCATGAGACGAACTACCTACAGTGAATAAGCTCGACTAGTGAGTAGAATACATGAAGAACATCCATAATTTATAATAGAGAGGGAAGTGGGTGGAAACGTGTCAGGGAATACTGAATTCATGGCGACTGGATGTTTTAAAGAAAACTTAATTTTTTTTGTGGCACATCCACACGCCGAATACATTTCGGGGCACATGGGATACAACTAATGGGAGTTGTAGGGCATTCGTAACACGAGCGCCATGATTTTTTACTCTTCCAGCCTTCATGATAAACTGATGATGGTTGTTTCACTTGCCAACGTGACTTATGTTTAAACAAATTGCCTCGACCTGAGGAACCTAATGACTTCCCTTGTGACATGAACCGAATATTTTGGAACATACTCGTACTCTTAACACATGTTTGGCTCTGACATCCTTTCCCGACTGCAGGGGCCAATCGGCCACTAAAATGACTTCGACTCTAAAGTTATTATGTACCCAATATTTCATTCTATGACACACAGACCCACCCTGACTAAAATAAAAATGACGGTGCTAACATAAGCGAAGCAAGCGATTTGATAGCTGCAGAGATCCCGCAAGTATCGAATAACTAGGTTTAGCGGGCTTTACAGGTATGTACTAGTCTGGATTTATCATTCTTACACTTTATACATGTATTTACCCAGTGTTACTCTATACATGGTCTCTAAAGGATTTAATTTTTTGATTGCAGGAAATATGCCTCCGAGTATTGGACAAGAATAGCTCGGGTGCCTAATCGAGAAATTCAAGAAAATGGGGCAAGTGCGAGAAGAACTGGATCAAAATCAACAAGGAAATGAAGGATATCGAGCTCTCTGATTTTGGCATGCCCGATGACTTCACTAACTTATGTGACATAGTCAAATCACACACCGAACAAGATTTGTCATGGGCTGAAGAAATAACAAATGTAACAGAGATAGCGCTAGTTCAGGTGTGAAAGTTTATGGCACACCTGATCAAAGCTCGGGCTATGCTACAATAGTTAAGTACCAATATACTCAAGTATCGAGCACATGCGGTAGGGATAAGAGAAATTTACGTGGCCCCGATGGAACAACATTGATTCCCATATGCCAACACCTGCAAGGAGTTGTTCATCCAGTGGTCAGAGTACGAGAAGAGTCACCCTTTTAAGTGATATCTTGAGATGACTCTTAGACAAACTAATAGGAGAGAATGCCACATGGCGAATTATGTTTTACTCATTTGCAATTTAGCCATTATTTTTAGTTAATTTTATGTTATAAATAGGAGCATCGACCGATCAGTTAAGGGTTGATGTTTGTTGCAAGAAACTCTCATTTTTGGTTTTGTTAAGAATTATTTTGGAGCTGCCTTTAATTGAGAAGTCCTTCTAGACCAAAGACAAGTTTAAGTTTTCATCAAATGCATGTATGATTGGATGTGGAGAAGAACTATTTCCTATCTTGTGTCATGAATGGATGCAGTAACGAGTAAGAGCTATTCAATATATTGATAAGGTATCTAATGCAATGTTTTATAGTTCTTTCTTTAATGATGAAAATGAATCATTGTGTTATTATCTGATGGATGATTGGAGTTGAGTGAATTATTTTACTTGTCGTCATTTATCACATGCATGTTTTCTTTTGATCATTTGTATCTTAGTCAGTAATTGGAATATTCACATGGTTAACGTATTAGTACTAGGCCTATGGTTGGCGATCATTTCCTGCATGCTCGAGTAAAGGGTTATCCCTAGCTCAACCTCTTCTCTAGTAGTTTAGTTTGTTCCCACTTTGTTACCTAGTTTTTTTATACCAGATTTATCTTATATCAATGTTTCCTAAGAGAAAAACACAAAAAAGAGAACCTTTGAACTGAATTTGAGAAACCTTCACAAGAAAACGTAAATCCCATTGATTATTTCGGCCGTATCACAAGATCTGGAGAACCATTCCACCATTAAATGTTGCAGAGTCTAATTGGGCCTCGGTGGTAGGTTTGGTTCATGTTATTGAGTTAAAGGGATATAGGACCCATCAACAGAACTGGCACTATAAGGATGGCTTGAAGAATGAATGGTTGAATATATATTCCATATAATATTTTAGATAGCATGTACATTCAAAACAACCCACATGCATGGCTAGTCATTCCTAGGACAACCCAGACACAATGAGTACTCCTGAAATGAGTAACTCACCCCAACCGAGGTAGAATGCTTGTTCCCTGATATACCTTATGCTCTTCCTCATGAGGAATTAAATCAATTTAGAAGAATCACAAGAGCATACGCTCGACAGATCGGTGCACTGTCTTTAGCTCTAATACTTCCTCGAAGAAAAATATTAAGAAGACCAGTGGTCGACACCCCCAACTATGTTTTTATGCACGCAGTAGAATACCTAATATATTTCGCAATCACCGAAATCGAACATCCTCTTAAGTTAATCCCTGAAATGCCAGTCGGTGACGTCTCTGAGCCGGACAATTTTTTGGAAGAGAAAGAGTTTAACTCAAGATCTAAAGATATGGAAGACAACAATGACCATGATGAAGAAAGGGGAAACCCACCTCAGAACAATCAACCTTGGTTGGAAAGAGATGCTTTGGCCATCCCTGAATGAGTACATAACCTTCCCATAATTACAGAGAATTTACTTCCTAATTTTGACCCCAAGACCTCGGGATTGCTTGAAGATCATATCAATAAATTAATACTATAAATCAGACTTATGAATGTCCAACATGAAAACGTAGTATGCAGGATATTCCCCTATACTTTCGATAATTTGGCTTCCACATGGTATTTTAACTTACCTGTAGGATCCATAACAAGTTGGACAAAGTTTCAAAAGGATTTTCTAGATAAATTTGTAGAAGAAACTACTACGGGAGCTCTGATGGCTGAGTTGGTCGCCACCACCATGAGTTCGAAGTAAAGAGTCAAAGATTTGAGTTAAAGATTCACTACCATCTTAAACAAATTCCAGCCCGAAGCTAAAACTACTCAGGAATTTCAAATCGAGGTAATGCTAATGCTCTCACATCTTCTATTTCTATGTTTGTGAAGAGAGATGCCAAACTAACCCTAGCTAAGAATTTTGAAGAAGCCAAAATGATATATTTCCAAATGAAAGGATGTAAATAGGGCCAGGTGTCTCTAGTTAAGAAAGAAGTCCAACCTGCTCCCAGGAGAGGACTATTGCTTACTAGACCCCATGAAAACAAACAGAACAAGGAATTGAAAATGGAAGTAGGGACATAGAGGACCTGCAACGCATGGTTAAGAAGTTATCAAATGAAATCATAGACATGAAGAGAAGTGTAGGGGAGGGAAACCAAGGCCAAAGACCCTATAATCCTTTCTTTAAAACAAATCCACCATTCAAAGCAATTGAACCTCCCCTAGCCAACCTAAACATCGTTATGGGAAATGTAGCATCTGCTTCTTTCTACACTTGTCATCAGGAAAACCACTCTGAAAGGGACTTCCCCCAATGGGTGCATGCCATGAATTTGATGGCCAACTGGTTTCTATATGAGGTTTCCCTAACTGAACATTCAAGAAGTTCAATTATGAATATCACTGATCAGGAAGAAATTTCTCCACCAGAATAAAAAACCATGTTGATATGGGATCCTGACCTAGACATTCCTTTCGATGACCTGTTTGAAGTTCAAGAACCACCCGTTGAAGTCTTGGTTGTGCAAAGATGAGGTAGGGGTCAACTGGTCTCAAATGAACTTAATACTAGCCAAACTTTGGGAGGAAGATCAACTCCCGATCACCTGAAATCACCTTTTTCTCCCCATAAGAATCCCATAAGCATCCATACACGAGAATCTCCCAAGATGGATTACAACGTAGTTGAAGATTTGAAGAAGTTGAAGGCTAATATATCAGTTATGGAAATATGTATAATCCCTCAGCAAAAGGACTTCCTGATACAATATTTGAAATTAGTAGAAAATGCTATGACCAGTAATGACCTAGGAAGGAATCTAACCCCCACATATCTAGGGAATAAACCAACTATGAACGCTTGCTCTGAAGATAAGAAAGGAAAACCTTTTGTTCCATCATTCCTATTAATGTTTGAAGTCTTCAATAAAAACCTCCATAACTGTTTGTTCGATTCAGGAGCATTCTCTAATGTTATGCCACTATCTATTTGGAAAAAACTAAACGCGTTCCCTCTCAAAAGTGAAAAACATGTAATACAACTAGACAGAACCCAGGTCCAGGTCATGGGAGAACTCAAAGATGTGATGATTAGAATAGCGACACATCCTAAGTTTGTTTAAGTGATTGACATCATTGTAGTAGACATCCCAAAAGCTTATGGACTATTATTAAGACGATATTGTTCTGAGAAGTTAAATGAATACATTAGTACAAAATGGGCACACCTCTGGCTACCATTAAAGGGACACGAAAATATGATCAGAATCGATAGGGAAATATATCTAAAACATACTGTCACTGACCTAAAAACCCTAAACAAACCCTCATTGACAAATTTCCCTATGCTAGGCAATTATTCCTATGATTCCTACTTTGGGAACTTCTCCCCTCTCTCATCTGATGTCCCTTTTACTCAAAACTTTGAAATGATTTTTCGACAAGAATTTTTGACAGTGGCAGAGGAAACCCTCTTCTGCCAAGAACCTGCATTAGAAATCACAGAACCAACATGAGGAAAACAGGAAGTTAATAGGGAAGGGGAAGTTGATGCATGTTTCTCGCAAGTTTGGACCCTATATTTTGATGGATCTAAATCGTAAGAAGGGTCAAGAGTAGGGTGTATCCTCATTAATCTGAAAGGCAAATGACATTTACTGTCTTGTAGACTAGAATTTGAATGCACGAATAACACTGTCGAGTATGAAGCTCTAGTACAGGGGCTAAAGAAATCCATAGACATGAACATCAAAGAATTGAAGGTTTTCAGATATTCTGAAATCATTGTCAGACAAATAAGGAACACTATACAGTGAAAATATTTGCATATGAAGAATTACCAACAGGAAGTGCACATGCTAACAGAGCGTTTTGAAGCTTTCAACATTTCAACGATTCCCAGAGCAAATAAAATTCATGTTGATTCTATGGCCACCGCTGCTTCAAAGATGTCACCTCTAGAAGACTATGAAGCCTCTAGGTTTACTGTGGAATTTCTCTACAAACCATCAATGCCCGACAATATTTCTAATTGGAATGTCTTTGGAGGAGATGAACAAATCATAAATTTTTTGACTAACCAAGATAATTTCAAGGACTTGGCTATTGATGATGAAGTATTCTAGGAACAATCGACGGAAACCAACCCCCATATAAATCAGTCGATGGACAAATCAAAGTCTCACACGATACCGAAAGTGATAGCCAAATTAGAAAACCTTTTTGATTTAAAGTAATGATTTAAGGGGTCTAAAAATGTGAAGACCGGTAGTTCCTGTCCCATGCATGAAACTATAAATCTCGGAACCCTGAAAAACCCAAAAAAAGTAAACCTTGACAAGACCATATCTAAGGAGGAAGGGAAGGCCTATCTTAAAATATTCAGATAGTATCAAGATGTATTTGTGTGGTCCTTCTGATATCTGAAAACTTATGATACCTGTACCATTCAACGCACTATCCCATTAAAACCTCAAGTGAAGCCCTTTCAACAAAAACTCTGGAAGTATCGCCCTTCCCTGGAGCGTCTCATGTGTCAGGAGCTAAATAAACTGTTAGATGCCAAAATTATCTTTCAAGTTAGACACTCTGCATGGGTAGCAAATTTAGTTTCTGTAAGGAAAAAGTCTGGAGAGATTCGTTTATGTGTAGATTTAAGAAACCTCAACAGAGCTTCAGAAGAGGACAACTACCCCGTCCCACCAATGGAGAAACTCTTGCAGACCATTTATGGCTCTGAGACTTTCTCCTTGTTGGATGGCTTCTCAAGTTACAACCAAGTTCTGGTTTCAGAGGAAGACCGTTTAAAAACTACCTTCTAAACCAAGTGGGGAACTTTTGCTTATAAATGCATGCCTTTTGGATTAATCAATGCAGGAGCGACCCTCCAGAGGGCCATGGATGTAGCATTTTGGGGACAAATAAACAAGTGTGTAGTAGTGTATTTGGACTATGTAACTATGTATTCAAAGAACAAAGAAGATCACATCCAACACCTAACCCATATTTTTGAAAGGTGTAGGAAATATCCTTAAACCCTAAGAAAACTATTTTCAGTGTCAAGGAAGGTAAGTTGTTAGGCCATATTATATCTCAATAAGACATTCAAATAGATCCAGAAAGGATAAATACTATATCTCATCTTCCCTTACCTAACAACAAGAAGGCTATGCAGTCGTTCTTCGGGAAAACCAATTTTGTGAGGAAGTTCACCCCTGATTTCGCAGAACCTATCAAAACCTTACAAAAGATGATTTGTAAGGATGTTGAGTTTAAGTGGGATGATGAATGAAATATTTCTTTCAACAAGATCAAAACCGCTATCTCTCAAGCTCTAGTGCTGTGAAGTCCCGATTTCAACAAATATTTATTCCTCTACACTTTTACTTCCGACCAATCGTTAGCTGCAGTATTAACTCATATGGATGATGACAAAAACGAAGCCCCTGTATCATTCATGAGCACTAACCTCCAAGGTGTTGAACTTAACTATCCTGCTATAGATAAGCAAGCTTACGCGATTTATAAGGCAGTAAAACATTTTAGATCTTACATCCTCAAGAATCACACCAAAGTAATTGTGCCTCACCCTGTAGTTCAATCCCTATTTACTTAAAAGGAGATGGGGAAAAGAAGAGGAAACTTGATGGCAGTAGTCTAAGAATTTGATCTAGACATAAAACCTATTAAATTAGTCAAAGTAAAAGGGTTATTCAAATTGGCAACTGAAGCTCAGCACCAAGTAAATGAAGACCCCAGATGGGAGAATGAAATGGCATTATGGTGTGGTGAAACTTCATACATTTCCCCAGGACAAGAGTATTGGTATGAGAAAATAACTTATCTTCTACACCATGGGACTTTTCCAGATGACCTCAACCCTAGGGAAATGAGAGCTCTCAGGTTAAAATCTGCACAATATCGTCTCATAAATTCGGTACTCTTCCAGGTTAATTATGATGGGGTGCTTTTAAGATGCCTCGAACGTGAAGATGCAGACATAATTTTGAAGGAGCTCCATTATGGCTCTGCAGGTGGACATTTTGCAGGAGACACCACCACTCATAATATATTGAGAGCCAGCTATTATTGGCCCACTTTGTTCAAGGACGCTCATACATATGCCAGAAACTGTAAAACTTGTCAAATAAGCACTGGGAGAGAAAAGAGGGCAGCGATCCCACTCCAACCAGTGACCCTCTCTAGGCCTTTCGAGCAATGGGGGTTATATATCATAGGGGAAATTACACCAAGTTCATAAAAACAACATAAGTACATAATCACTGCCACCGATTATTTCACAAAATGGGAAGAAGCCATTCCTCTGACCCATGTAAACGACAAGGTGGTAATCCAATTCATAGAACAACAACTAATCACAAGGTTCAGTGTCCCTTTTGTTCTCGTTTTTTATAATGCATATTATTTTTCTTCCACCTTATTAACAGAGTTTTCCCTGGATAAAGGAATCATCATTAGATACTCTGCAAATTATTATCCACGGGGAAATGAAGTGGAAAAATTAACTAATAAGAACTTGGTAAGAATATTAAAGAAAACAGTTGCAGACAACCAAAGGAATTGGCATAATCTACTCCATAAATCTTTATGGAAAGATAGAGTTACACCCAAGGAAGCTATAGGTAATTCCCCATACTTTCTATTATACAGACAAGAATCCATTCTCCCGAACAAGATTTATCTTCTGTCTCTTCAACTTGCCCAAGATTCTAGAGGGGAGCCCCCATCAATTATGAAACAAAGGATTGACACCCTGCTCATGTTAGAGGAAGAAAGGGAGAAAGCTAAATTAAAATTCATAGCCCACTACCAGATAGTTAAAATGTGGTTTGATAATCATAAGGCTAAAGAGAATATTTTTGAATTAGGATACTTAATTCTGAAATGGGACAGATCAAACGAGCCTAAAGGCAAACATTCTAAGTTTCATACTCTGTGGCTCAGACCTTTCCAGTTGGCCGAGAATATTGGGGTAGGAAATTATTGATTACAGAATCTAAGGGGGGAACCTGATGCCCTCCTAGTGAATGGCCAAGACCTAAAACAATACTTCCAAAAAAAAAAATTGCTTTGCATGCGTATTTTCGTGATGTTGATTTTAGTTAGGTCGATTGTGAAATGATTTTATTTTTTTTATTTTTCTATTTGTACTTCTGTGCTTTTGAAAGATTGTGTTGAAGCAAGATAATGGTTAACCTTAAATAATACGATATAGTGAACTCTCTTCCTAACTCGTCGCTCACATACAAACACAAGAAAAGTTGAAGAACCTACGATTGTTTCAAAGGATTCTCTATCTAACCTATGTAAAGGAACAACTTTGGGGAAATGCAGAAGTGTATGCCTAGTGGTTTGGTAAGACCTTAAGGGAAAGAAGGAAAGATGGAAATGACTACATATACCTCAGAGATAGAACTAGTGAGTTTCACCTTAATCACCTCATACTTTTGCAAATAATAGACGTCATCCTCTCTTGCTCGCTCAGGGTATGCTGCCAAAATAAAATTCAACTATATCAAATGAGCGCACATTAAGAGAAGGTATGCAGATATCTCTGTCGAGACTATGGATGATCATTGGCAGAAGATCAAAGGTCTGTGACATATGGGTGACCCCACTGGGGCTATGGACGCTCGTTGGTAGCGGATCATCACCGTATAAAATGAATGAAGGTAACTAAAGGGCCTAGTTCCATTGAATTCCCTATTAGACTCTTGTCAAAAGAGGGAATGAGTCAGGGTTACAAGAAAAGAAGGAGGAATAAAGGTTGAAAACCCCACAGGTAGACCTGGAGGCATCAACTAGATAATTTCAAATGCAAGGGTAAAAGGGGCTCTGATTTAAAACCAGTTAAGTTCTCCACCAACTTTTTCATCAGCCGAGCCCGAAGGAGGAACATAGATTATGTTTTCGCCTAGTAAGTCTCCATTTGTTGACACTCAACACACCCTAAAAATCCTATGTCAAATTTTAATTTTTGGGTACCACTTGATCTTTTTCACTATCTAATTCAACTTAATTCTGAAAAATGTTGCCTTTTCTTATCATATTGGATCTCATTAAGTATTTCAAAGTTTGCTTGAATCTATGAAAACTAACGGCTTAAAGGTACTAACCTTTAAATAAAGAATCAACAACCAAAAAATTTCACCCGATGTGCCCAAATTCGACATCAGAAGGGTTTAAAATATGAAGTAAAATCACTTGAAAAATCGTAGTCGCCAAGGGTCGATCTTCATCGCCATCGGCAAATGGAAGTTTTCTTTCATGACTAGCATCACACAAGGATATCACCGAAAACAGATCCCCTTCAACATCAGTAAAAGGAGAAAAGAGTAAACAGTAATGAAGAAAGAAATGATATCACTGATGGCCGATACCCGACGTGCTTAGCGAAATGGAGAAGACCAAACCACGATGAACATTCAGACCATTCTACAAGGTTATCTGCGATTGCCGACTCCTGAAACGTTTCAGCATTGGGAGTTTCAAGGACTCTAACCCAAAGGAAAATACGTGATAGGTTTATCCCTGATCCCCGATCCTCGACACCTTTTTGGCATCAATGATCCCAGGTTTATTTTAAGAAGGCACAACTATAGGAAGGTCTCGACTCTGACTAATACTCGCAAGTTAAGTCACCGGTTTTAATTGCCACGTGTCCCAAGCCAGTCTCGCCATGTCAGAATCGTACGATAAAATAGATCGGCGTCGAAGGTTTTTCAAAAGGACTGTTTATATTTACCGATAGAACACATCACCCTCCATGCCTTCGCCTTCAACCTATGATGAATTAAATTGCAAGATTCAGAGTTAACTTGGAGGAAATACGGTTTGTCTGAAGGGTGTGAAAAAAGGGTTCTATGTAGCGAATCCTAGGCTCAAAATACGTTCTGAATCAGACAGAAAAAGATATGGATGAAGAACACAAAAAATATATACACAAAGAAAAGAAATGATACATCCAACCGCTACAACTAGAATCGTTTCATCAAAGTTTCATGACTTTTACATTAGGTTTCAATCGAGCTCAAATTACTTACAATAGACATTGTCTACGCTATTTGGAAAACCAACCCAGTTTGCATTAAAAACACGAAAAATATTCAAAAAACTGTCAAGATTGGTGCCACGCCTGAGAATAAAAAATAGAGTTAGTTAAACCTGTCTCTTCTGCACGCTAGCAAGATCTACGCGGACTTTCTCCCCGAATACTTCACTTTCTCTAAGATGTTTCATATTCTATTCTATCGATGCCCTTTGTGCTTTGCACAACTGCATGATTGTATCTTGCACTTCCTGGATATGTCTCTTAAGCCATGTCATGTTCCCTTCATGACCCTGTGATAATGACACCTCAAGGGTCTTTTCCGCCAACTGTCGTCTTAATTCTCTATTTTCCTGGTAGAGTTCGGCGATGGCGAGTTGGGCCTATTTCAGTTGCTGAGACAAATCTTAAATGTTAACGTCTATGGAATCTATCCTCCTCGTTCCGCTCCTGCTTCCCCGACTTGATACTTCAACAGGCTTTAGCCGAATAACAAGCATAAGTAATTCCTTAGCAGCCGATCTTGCGCATGACTCACTTGGGATTTGGGTTTCCCCAGATTCCCTATTCTTCCTTGGCCTTCCCCTTTTCCGAGGTATCTTCTATTAGGGAGGCATGTCTTCCAACGTCCTTCCATCCAACACAACTTCTTCCACTTCGGCCTTTGCACGGTGCGATATCATCATTTCCATGCACAGGTAGGTACCTGCCTTTGAAACCTCAGGAATGCCCGCTATGAGTAAGAACAAATCCAGGTGCTTTGGGGCTCAATCCTAGCACTTCTACTACTTTGTGTGCCCCTTATTATGTTTTGAGGGGTTCCCATGGTGCGACATGTATCTATCTTAAACATAGGGAACTTGGCGAGGGCCCAAAGCGGAAAACTTGATCAATCTGAGCTCGCGCTCGCGATATGGACTACCTACAATGCATAAGCTAGGCTGGTGAGTAGAATACATGAAGAACATCCATAATTTATAAAAGAGAGAGAAGTGGGTGGAAATGTTCCAGGGAACACTGAATTCATGGCGACCGAATGTTTTAAAGTGAACTGAAGATTTTTTGTGGCACATCCACGCGACGAATACGTTTCGAGGCATGTGGGATACAACCGATAGGGGTTGCAGGGTGTGCGTAACATGAATGCCATGCTTTTTTATTCTTCCAGCCTTCATGATGAGTTGATGATGGTTGTTGTACTTGCCGGCATGACTTCTGTTTAAACAACTTGCCTCGACCTAAGGCACCTAACGACTTCCCTTATGACAGGGCCCAACTCTTTTGGAACATACTCGTACTCTTAACACATGTTTGGCTCTGACATCCATTCCCGATTCCAAGGGCCAACCGGCCACTGGTGTGAATTCGACTCTCATGTTATTTTGTACCCAATATTTCATGTTGTGACACACATACCCACCCTGACGAGGAGAAAAATGACGGTGTTAACAAAAGTGATGAAAGCGATTCGAAATCTACAAAGATCCCATAAGTATTGAATAACTAGGTTTAGCGGGCTTTACAGGTATGTACTAGCATGGATTTCTCATGCTTACACTTTATACATGTATTTTACCCAGTGTTACTCTACACGTGGTCTCTAAAGGATTTCATTTTTTGATTCCAGGAAAGATGCCTCCGAGTATTGGACAAGAATAGATCGGGAGCCTCATCGGGAAATTCAAGAAAATGGGCCAAGTGTGAGAGGAAATGGATCAAAATCAATAAGGAAATGAAGGATATCGGGCTCTCCGAGTTTGGCATGCCTGATGACTTCACTGAATTACGCGACATAGTCAAATCACACACCGAGTGAGATTCTTTATGGGCTTAAGAAATAGAAAATGTAACAGACACAATGCTAGGTCAGGTGCAACAGTTTATGGAACACCCGATCAAATATCGGGCTATGCTTCAACAGTTAAGTACCTGTTTATTCAAGTATCAGGCACATGTGGTAGAGATAAGAGAAATTTACGCAACCTCGATGGAACAACATAGATTCTCATATGCCAACACCTGCAAGGAGTTGTTCATCCAGTGGTCAGAGTACAAGAAGAATCTCCATTTTAAGTGATATCTTGATATGACTCTTAGACAAACTGGTACGAGAGAACACCACGTGGTGAATTCTGTTATACTCATCTTCAGTTTAGTCGTTATTTTTAGTTATTTTTATGTTATAAATAGGAGCATCGACCGATTAGTTAAGGGTCGATGGTTGTTGCAAGAAAATCTCATTTTTGGTTTTGTTAAGAATTATTTTGGGGCTGCCTTTAATTGAGAAGTCATTATGGACCAAAGACAAGTTTAAGTTTTCATTAAATGCATGTATGATTGAAGTGGAGAAGAACTATTTCCTATATCATGTCATGAATGGATGTAGTAACCATTAAGAGCTATTAAATCTATTGATAAGTTATCTGATGCAATGTTTTACAGTTCTTTCTTTAATGATGAAAATGAATCGCTGTGTTATTATGTGATCGATGATTAGAGTTGAGTGAATTATTTTACTTGTCGTCATTTATCACATGCTTGTTTTCTTTTGATAAGTTGTATCTCAGTCAGTAATTGGAATATTCACATGGTTAACGTATTAGTACTAGGCCTATGGTTGACAATCATTGCCTACACACTTGAGTAAAGGGTTATCCCTAGCTCAGCCTCTTTTCCAGTAGTTTAGTTTGTTCCCACTTTGTTACCTAGTTGGTTTATACCTTATTTATATTATATCAATCTTCACTAAGAGGAAAACACAAAAAAGAGAACGTCTGAACTGAAGGAGAGAAACCTTCACAAGAAAACGTAAAGCCCATCGATTATTTCGACCGGATCGCAAGATCTGGAGAACCATTCCACCATTAAATGTTGTAGAGTCTAATTGGGCCTCGGTGGTGGGTTTGTTTCATGATATTGAGTTAAATGTATTTAAGACCCATAAATAGGGCACTCGACAACAAAGGATCCAGCTTTATCGAGTCATCAAAGCAGGACATCTCCTGCACCAAGGCAATTGGCTCACCTGGGGAAAAATTCAACAGATGGGGGAACTCAATGCAATGGAGACCTTTTCTTCCTAAGGATGGAGGATTGATCTAGGTGGATATCAGTGGCCACCCACCTTTTCCAACTAGCTCAAAACAAATTTCTAGCAATTTTGATAATTTACTATTTTTAGTAATTTTTCGACTCCTCGACTTCCGGAGCCATTTTTAGGCCTTAAACAACGTTTTTTGGAAAAACGGGGAGAAACATGAAATTTCCTTGGATGTTTCTCACGTCAAAGTTGCATTCTTCGAATAGATGTTTCTAACGAGGTATTGAGCGCGTCAAACGAAGATCATATTCAAAAGTTACGACCCCAGGAAGTTGATGTACTGACTTACCCAAACAGGGCCCACATGACTTTTGGCGCTTCATCTCCTAGGGTTAGGTTTTTGGATGTCTAGTTTTTTTTAGATTCTTGTTTATTTTAAAGGCCCTTCAGAGCCTCATTGTAACCAAATTCTTGCGAATGAGCGCAGCTGTCACATCTCTTCTCAGAGATAATCCACAACCATTCTAGCAAGCTTGTTTTCCGCTGCATTTTATAGTTTTAGTTTATTTCCTTATTGAATAGAAAACCAGTTTTACTGTATCTTTGTTATTCTGTGTTAAGAATCTGTTAATAATCTCTAGTCATTTCGTTCTGTTCATAAAATCAAGATCATCCCTTGAAAAATATTTTCCATAATTTATCATCATGTAGCTAGTTTAACCTGCAACTTTCTTGTTGCATTATCTAAAAACTCCTAAAGTGTTTTCAACTTCATGAGTTAGAAATACTCACATCATTTTAGTTGTTATCATAATCATTTCTATTTTATATAATATATACATGCATTCAATAATTCTTGTAATACAACTTGTAACATTTTTAATAGTTCCAAAAAGTGATCTTAGAATGGTAACAAACAACAATCCAATCACCTTCAACTAGTACTCATATTAAATATCATGAAACTATCCATCATTATGTATTTTCATCACCACATGCTTTTAATAATGGAACAATTAATTACTAAATAAAGTAACAATTGATGTGTCAATACCCATGGCCACAACTACACAATGCATCCATGCATTGACTACATAATACCACATAACTATGTCACGCATTCCACCAAAATGAGTTGGAAGGTATAGCCAACACCTCAACACATCATCCACACACTTCCTACTGCTTGCTTGACTATTTGGATACCTTCCTTTTCAACCCAAACACAACACCAAGAATATAATTCTTAAGTGTTCTTTCGTGTCGGAAAAGAGGTTCTAGTCCAAACATCAGATATACAGTAGATACCATTGATCACTCACATGGCACTATAGACCTTCCATATCCAATCATATTATGGTCTCACACATGACTAGATCTATGGATTTTCATTGTTATATAAGGGGTATGTCTCATGAATTAATGCGGTTATGATCCCATAACCAATCATAACACAATATACAACTAAAAATCTACATAAATTCATTCTAGCATCAATAATAGTTACATATTGTAGGTCTTTGGCCATTACATATTGATTTAAAATTGAAAAATTAACTGAGGGAATTTATTACCTCAATTCCCTTCAACATAGAAACAACAAATGCATACCTAGATGGATTTTATCAACCTACTTGATGCTACCTGATCAACTGGTATTTGTAAAATCTTATTGACTTCCTCCTTCATTATTTGATCTTCATTCCTACCACCCTCATGGGTCGTCACATAGATGGAAATAATAAGAAGCAACAACATCCACATCTTTAACCATGCTATATCATTTTTCCTGAATACATAATCCATCATTAGTCATAATCAATTTCCACAACATCATTATTTCCAAATAACATACTATTCTAAGCATGTTATATGCATAAGCACAATTACACATCCATATGCACGAAGCATTCATTGTCAGCATGCCTACTAATGTATATGAACTTTAACTTCATTGTATGCCTCATGCACTCTAGTAGATTTTTGTTTCAATTCACTTATTTATTTATTTATTTATTTATGTTGTAGTTGGTTTTCCTTGAATTCCTGCAAGTCCTTGTTTCCTTGTGTGCTCCCATTTTGCTCATCTGCACTATTGTTCCCTGGTCTGAATACTTTCCAGCCAAGCTTCCCTCGGCCATTTTGCAATCCAACCATTGTACTCAATTTGCAACAACTCATTTTGGGTATTCATATCCAACTTTACCTTTATGAAACATTTCATCACCCTTTCACACTTAATACCATTCTCAATGGAAGTCTATTTTCATTCAGTGACACTTTTCAAGTGAAAGAGAATTCATTTTTCTAGTTCCAATTTCTCTGCATTAGCATCCTACTTCCACTGTGAACTATGATATCAGAAGTGGATTTATTTCACTAAGCACTTTCAGAAAAGTAGCTAAGTCATATCTAACAAATCCTTCCCTTGAAATCCTATGCTTGACACATAGAGATTATTCACACACAACCTCTTAATCTCTTTGTTTTCTTCCACATCAAGCTTGCAATTGTATACACATCTCTACCTTCAAGTCTATGGAGCCTTAAATTTCCTTTCTATTCCCATGAATGATATTATTAACATACTGGATTCATATCCTATGTGAGGATTCTTTCGTTTGTCATACCTGCAATTTATTCACACTTGGTAGCAGCTAAATAATAATCTCTCTATTCTCCTCTTCTCGAGTTATTTATCCACTTTTACTTACTTTCCCTGTAGCTCTTTATTGTCTCATCCATATTTTGTAAGCTCCTTCATGCTTCCATGACTCTAATATCTAATCCTATTCTTGAATTGATCTGATTATACCTCTAATTCTGCAAAATCTGCAAGCCACCATTTTGTTAGAATTATACATATCATAAAAATTTGTCGATTAAATTTACATACACCTTTTTTTTTCTTAGTTCATGAAGAATTATATCACAATTATTCAAATTCTAACAATTCCAGGTCATTCTCCTATGAATCATATTTCCAACGACTATAGTCTTTCCCCAATCTGATTTTTGAGATGAAAGTTCTAGCTTCCCGAAAAAATCACTTTCAACCCCTTTTCTCTTGTTTTTCAACAGGATCTTGTCGAAATATTCCACATCTCCTTTAACTGGTACATAATTTGAATTTTCCATGGGCGCTTCCTTCAAACCACTTTCCATGTGACCACGGCTCAAAACCATGGGCTTATTAACTCTTTAGCGCCTTCCTCTGTGTTCTTCTACACAAGAACTTGTACGAACATAAAGTTTGAGGGATTGGTTACTTTTAGGCTCTCTACGCCTCTAATTGACCCCTTTACCTTAGCATGTGACCAGTGTTGGGACCAATTCCTCCGGACTTCGGCCTTCAAATATTCTCCCTCTTCAATCTCCCAACTTATCCAAGAGTTAACTTTGTCGAATCCCTTCTATTATCTCCCGTAGCAGATTAGATGATCAATATTTGATATCTCGTTCACTGGATGGTCCCACCCCATATGGAGGATTCAACAGGATCAATGATCGTGACTTGATCAGGTGTTGGGATGGAATGTTCTTAATTAGTTGGAGAATTCGACACTCCGAGACTCTGGGACATTACAATTCTTAAGTCTCTCAATTCCCCCAGAGTGATATCCGTTGAAGCTATTACCCTATCCTTCCACTATTAAATAAGACGGTCACGAGAACTCGTAGAGGGTCTCAGATCAATGGACCATGTGAATTCATCACTCTGGGACTTCAGGACATTCCCCTCACGAGTTTCTCAACTCCTCTGGATTTATACCTGCCGAAGTGGTCATAAAGTGACGATGATCTCTTACCATCAGTTAAACCATCTTCTTATGCTATCGCTCCACTATATTAATACAATAGATAGAAGTTAATAAATATTTTGGATGGATGGTCCTTAATCATTTAAGGACTTAGGCACAACGAGACTCCAAGACATTTCAAGTCTCAATTCGTTCCACTTCCTCGTAGTGATATCTGTCGAAGTTCTTATGTCATCCTTCCATTGCTTGATATAACGATTGTGAAAAGTCCCAAAGGGATCTTAGATCGACGATCTGCGTGAATTCGTGACTTTGGTCTTCGACACTTTCGTTGGTAGAGATGTTGGACACCCTCGGAGACCATACTCTCGGAGATGACATTGCATGTTGATTTTACCTATGGTGACGTGGACCCTTGGTAGGTGTGCCACATATCACCTAGAAATGGACATGTTGGGGTCCAAAAGGAACTCAATTCATGTGACACGTGTCGCCATACATCACCCCTTCCATGTGGCATAAGGCACATCATCAACCAAACAGACGGTCCACATTCCGCTGCTCTAGATTTGACGACCTATGTGATTTCACGACTACGAATTTACAGTTTGTGGCTTCAACACTTCATCGCTTCAGAACTTCATGGATTCAAGACTTCGCAGCTTCATTTCTTCGCATCTTTGGCATTTGTCAGATTTTCCTAATATCCAATAATTGTCGAAGTGGTGAAGTTCTGGAGTCCTCAAACTTCTCTATCCTTGTACTTTTGATCTAACGGCTAGCATTGCTCCCAAATTCTTCCTTTGATCTGATGGTCGACGGAATTTTGGGACTTCGACACTCATAGACTCCGGGTTATATAAGTTCTAAAATGGTTCGATTCTCCTGGAGTTAACTTTCCGAAGTGGTCAACGTCGGATGACCATGATCAACGATGGATATTTCACCTAAAATTCCTATCATATCAGATGGTCGACGATATTTCCTAACTTTGGCCTTCGACATTTCATGCTTCTTCCCTGCCTCACATAATCACCGAAGTGGTGAAGTTACGAAGTTTTATATCTCCTACTCACTTCGATCAATGGTTGATGATCGACCAGTTTGATCTGACGGTTCGGACTTAATCCCACCCAGACCCTGGTTTCACCTTTATATGATGGTCCTCATCCACCTGAATTTCGATCTAATGATACAGAACTCCCTGATTCAACGGTTTTGATCGCTCCCGAATTCAAAAGGGAACAATCATGATTCTACAATCCTTTACAAAGGATCTTTGACTGCACAACGCTTAGGCTTCTGTGCGATCTCTGCAAAGCTATCACTCCTGAGATTTAAGATCTCGAGGACATATTTGTTCTTAAGGAAAATACCATTTCCAATAGTTCTATCCCATACAAGTCTGGTGTTTCAACTAGAAGATCTAATACCATTCTGTAATGTACCCAACCACCCACAAGCTGGCCAGGATAACCTGTAACGTACCCACCCACCCACAGGATAGCCACGCTAATCCAAAATCTCGTTTCTGAGAAGATCTCAAATTTTAATAATAGTTAATCTAAAATCAAGCATGAAACACCCACATGCATTAATCAATATCCATGCTACAACATAAAATAAATAAACAACGTGTCATGCAAAACAAACAACCAGGAGACAAGCATATTATAAATACATATCTCAACGATAATTAAATACACATCGGAATATACATTATATAGAAAAAAAAGAGAGAACTTATCTTTGCAAGTAAACATTCACCAATTGGTTGTAGACCAAGGACGTTCCTCCCAACCATAGACGTTCCTCCCAACCATAAACATTCATTAATAATCTAGTACATGCACCTAGCAATGTCTCTCCTCTTCCAGTCATTCGCTTCCATGCTCAGACCAAGAGAACACGAATTACCAATAATAAGGCTCCCAAAAATGAAAGAGTGAGAAGGGTGTAGAAGTGAATAAATAAGAACAAGTGTGTGTCCCCCAACCCAAACCAAAGATGGGTTTATATAATTGCTTGGAAATCAAGAACCACATGGCCTCCCCCAATAAGCTCATGTAACCCCTTTTCTCCATAAAATCAATTATGGGTAAATAAAAATATAATAAAAATACTTATCTCCTTAAGCCCACTCTCTCATGGAATCATATTCCCCTATATCTTTTGTCCTTGTTTGTCTTGTAGCCAACATTTCCTAGGCACTCTAGCCCCTTTTCAAATTTACCGACTCACCAACCTAAGTCACAATTACATAATACATTCTAGTTCATAAAGGTTAAAACCGGGGTGTTACAACATTCCATAAACCAAAGGGTAGTAACATGTAGCATATGTCCCCTATGACAGTAAAAGTAATAGTGTTCTGGTCATCTAGAGAAATCTAGTTCTGGTTGTATCTGTTGAATCCATCCCGAAAAGAAAAGTATTTCTTCCCAGCTAGTATGTACGGAACTTTGTCAATAAAAGGTAGGGGGAAATGATATTTTAGGGTAGCCTTGTTTAACTCCCTATATTCTATGCATACCTTCCATTTCCCATTCTTATTAGGAACTGTCACTAATTTTGACACCCACTGACTGTCTGAAATGGGATAAATGAAACCGATGTTCAAAATTTTATGCAGTTGGACTTTCACTATCTCTCTCAAGGATGGATTCATTCTTCTTTGTGGATGTCTCACCGGAGTGGCCTTTTTTAGAATATAGATGTGGTGGATGCATGTGTCCGGGTGAATTCTTTTCATATCGATATAATCCCATGAAAAGGTGTCTGGAAATTTCCTTAAAACTTGGATTACTTTCCCTTCTTGTGTATTGTCTAAGGCATAATTTATGTTTAATTTTTTCTCAGGAAAAAATTCAAAATATAATCAGATTCATAAATTGAATGCACAAGAAATACTAATGAGAAGGAAGAGGACATTTCATCTTTAGCACAATTATCTTGAAAAAAAAATCATGAAGACAATCAATAGAAGTTTAAATGTGATATGATGAGTTAACCCCAAAATACTGTAGGAGATATCGATTAATGATGCAATGATTAATCATATTCTCATCGGTGTTTTATTTAAGTATCGTGTCTTGTTAAATGGTGAGTATAGGTTGAACAACTTCAACATTGTTGTCTTCATCAAGTCATTGTGTGCATTCAAGTTCAAGTTCTAGTCTAGCAAGGGGGTATAGGGTGCTTTGTTTGGTATTAGTGCCATGTGTAATTGTCATATTCCTAGACCTACAACCAATGAAAGCATCAGTTGTGGCTATCCATAGTATTTTGAGGATCAAAAGGTGCCCACCCAAATTGGTTTTGGTTTTGTATGACATAGAAATATTTTGGGTACTCTCACGAGTCCAATGGGACAATCATATCTTCTAAATTACCCTATGGCTTAAGTTTAGATCGATCAAATAGTTCAAACATAATGGGTGTAGGGATGATATTATGAAGTCTTCATTGATTTAATGTCTCTAATGTCATCACGTTTATGGCTGCACCCAAGTCGATCATGGTATTTGAAATGGGATTCTTATTAATAAAAACTATGATTATAGGGTTCCCATGGTCCACATATTTTTTTGCAGTGATTTCAATGAACACGAGGCTCGACAATTTCCCTACGACTTGGATGTTTGGGGGGGCCTTTTTTTCTCTACCTAGTTTCTTAATGCATAAGTATCTAATTGTTTGTGTAGATGGGAATTTCATTTATTGCTTGTAGAAAGGTATGCTAATGCAAATATTCTTTAGTTCTGATATTAAGTCTAACTCAAAAGGTTTAATTGGTTTTTCTAGTGCCAACCTATCTGGAAAAAAAGGTTGATTAGACTATTATAATTTTTCCTTCTGAGAACTAGTTTGTGGGGAAGTTTGATCTTGAGACTAATTCTGAGATTAGGATGGTAACATTCACAAATTTTGAAAAAATTCATATTGGGTAGGAGTCTCTTCTCCTTTGTTTTCTTGGAAAATCACTAAGGGTTTTGGGTTAAGAACTTTCCCAGACCTTAGGTGAATTTCTTTCAATGATACATATGTGGTAGAATACGTGGGAAAGGTTTTAATATTAGCTCCATACATGACCTAAACTACCTTATTATTATTATGATTCATAATAGGATGGGCATGGGTTTAGGTTGGTCATGGAGGGTTTTAAGGAGTTGGTAATGAAAGTTGTTTTGGTTGATTAAATTGTTGTTGAGGAGCCTGTGAGGGGTGAATATATGGTGGTGGTGCAGAATAGGGAAAAATATTCATGCCATCATAATATGGGTCACACCATCCTTGCTACCATTTGTGGTGTGGATTAGGATGAGGTGGTCATTTTTTCCATGGCATAGGAACATTGCACATCAGATTATGAGCATAAGGAAACCAAGCTACAAAGTTTTAAGCTATACCTTAAGGTCATTGCCATGCTTTTTGTAGTTCCATCAGATACAATGAAGTTGAGGATCCTTTCTCTCCATGATATATTGTCTTGATTCCCAGTAAGGAAGGATAGTCTTTGGTGGCATGGGATTCCTCTCAAATGCCACAAATTTCAATGTTGTCCAATGGGAATTCCTTCTAAGGGTGTTTCTCTCGACACTTGAGGAAAAATATGGATATAGATTTTTCCAATGATTCCTTCTTATTAACCTACAAAACATACAATTGTGAACTTAAAGAGTTGATATTATCAGTTTTAAATTTTTCAAACATGTTACCAATTTCATCTTGTGTGACACTTGATCCTACAACAAATGTTTTGAACCTAGAAGTGGATCTTTGGATATTCTACCAGTATTGGAATTTCCCCTCAAATACCTCCTACATAAATCATACACCTCATCATATGGAAGCTTAGAAACATCACCTGATCCCATTAGGTTGAGGAATTCCAAGAATTCATCCCTGATGCCCCGTAGCATAATTATTCTCATTGTTTATTTTATCAACTAACTTTGTTTTGATCATTGAAGGTTACACTAAAGTCACTCTACATAGTATTCCAAACTTTCATCCTCCTTTTGCATAATTTTGAATATTTCTTCCATGAGTTCTCTACCCTTGCGGTAGTATTGGTATTTCTTCATAATTAATTTTTTCTTCTCGTCCAAAGTTTGAATGATGTCCCCACCGAGGCCCTTAAACCATTGGAGGGGTGCACCTTTTAGGGTGGCAGGAAACAATTTTAAGTTATGGGAAATAGTAGATTAATAATAGAACATACAAAACTCATCAAACTCAAATACAAATGCATCAGGGTCTTCACTGGCCAGACCATGAAAGTTTGGTAGAGAAGATGGAGGGATGTTATTTATTTGTGTTGTTCCACCAGGATATCTGATAGGGAATTCAAAGGTGACTATCTCCTCATGGTTTTTTCTTTTTATGTCTTCTTCTACCATCTCAGGCCACCAAAGAGGTAGTTTTTGTGCTACAGATGTGTCAAAGGTTTCTTCCACTATTTTTGGGTCTTGAATCAAACTGGCTTGGAATTTGATTTCAATTTGTCCTTCTACAGTAGGAGTAAGCACTACATATGGTGCATGAACCTCTTGATTGACTATTTCAAATACACAAAAATTCTTAGGTCCCTTAGCTCTTATTCCCGAAGTTCCTCCTCTAGCACTCCCTACTAAGGGGTTAGTAGAGTGGGTGGTACTTGTAGACCCACTACATGGGGCGACAAGGTTGGGTTTCTTTTGAGGATTTTTACCTCTAGTTCCCTTCGGATTATTCATATAGTCTTTATCATTTTAAAAATTAAAAATACTAAAAGTTCCAACATGACAAGGGCCCATGGAGACTCACTATAGTATTATGTGTATGCCTTTCACCCCCAATTTTATTGCTTCCACATTCCGAGTCGAAAATGTCGGTCCTGCAAAAACTAAAAGAAAAAAATTGCACACTCTCTTCAAATTAGATTTCTCTACGCTTTCTCATCAACAATGCCAAAATGTTGGGAGAATTATACGATAGTAATTAAGTACACTAATTATCAATCTTGGTTTGTATACTTTTGAAGAACCGGGAAAAATATATGCAAAACAAATCTCAGAGACACACCATTCCAATAATATATGAAATAAAATTCAATCTAGTTTCTCATCTAACAATGGACATTATAAGGTTGAATTGCAGGTTGGGTATAGATTTTTACACCCAACATTACTATTTTGGATCCACTATGTCAGTTTGAATGACATCCATTAGCTGAAATAAAATGAACATAATCGAAAAAATAATGCATGTGATCAAGGTAATTATCATAGGTAGTTGTCGATTAGTGAAGTATGGAAGTCGTTAATTACATATACATTCAACTCTAGACAATTATTTCCCAGAGAATCACCATCTATATCATTAAAAAATCAAGCATGAAGATGCATGTTCACAAGCATTCGTTGAAATTTAACATGAATGAAATTGCAACATTAATTAACTACATAATTAAACTCTCTACATGGATTGAACTAAATGAATCGATTACCAATAAACAAACTACAATTAATTTCGATGTAACAAAATAAATAAAACAACTAGGGTGCTACTTCTAATATGAAGGGGGCCCTTACTTCTCTCAAAAGTGTTCCCACTAAACACTTACATGCTCAGGAATGCAACGGATGAATAAGCATGAACCAATATTTATATTCCTTAACTAACATAGTACATGGATGCTTGGACATAGTCTGATCTTCCTCCTTAATGCTATTATCAGTCTATAAATTCATACATTCAGGCATGATTGCTTCTAGTATTTATACAATGAGATTCAAACTAAATACTAATAGCTCTAAAACTTCCAATCCTGTGTAGTCCACCAAAGATAATCACTAAATTACATTTTTGGCTTCAAACTAACTAATTGAACCAACATAATTTTGTATAAGTAAATTCGTTATAATTTCATAACTGAAGGCATGAAATCATAAGAACCTCATACGCACTACAAGAATTGATTGGATCATGGACCATTAATAGTGCTTATTTTTTTGTAGTGTTGTCTAAGTTGGATAGTGGATGCTCATGTGTATGTGATTCTCTATAGAAACCATATCTTCAAATCAACTTGAATGAGTGTAAAATATCTCAACCATCGAGGTGACTATAGGATTTTTTCAACATACTACATGAATTTTCTAGTATTTTCATCAACTCAAGTAATTAAACACATTTCATTCATTAAACAAGGAAAAATGAAATACTTAGCCTTAGATAACTACCTTTGAACCAAAAACACATTTTGAAGGAAAAATGGTAAAAGATATGTCATTGTAGGGTAATAGGATGGAAAATGGCAAGGTAAATAGTAAGAGAAGGTCATGTAGACTGTACCAAAACACATCAAATCAAGGACCCTAAAATTTCCATGGGATTCCAGTTGAAAAAGAACATATTATTTCTGAAGGAAAACAAATGGAGGATTTTCCCAACAATTTGAATAGCACATATGTAACTATTCAATGTTGAACATATCTATGTGCCTATGGAGGAGAGAAATGGGAATATGGGTTCCCTCTTCTTCAAATTTGGTTACATATAAGGATGGAGTTTGATCTAAGACATCTTTTCAAACACTTTAGCCCCTTGTTTTTTGAGGTATGTATATTGTGGAGAAACATATGAGGTTCCAGTGGTAGAGATCTCTTACGAGGAGGTTCTTGATTACCTTTCTTCATATAAATCAACATCAATTATTTTTCATTTTAATGGTGTTGTCCTTGTACAACAAACCTATATTAGTGGATCTATTCAAACTATTCCAAAAATGCAAGGTATATTTGTTCTCTAAATTTTCTTTTTGTACAATTTCTTATTCATGATGATTATCATATAGTCTTTGAGGTTAGGCGATGGCTTTTGGGAAGATAAGGTATCTTCATTAATCCATAGTTCTTGGATTTTGATCTCTACACTATGATTTCATCTAAAATGTTAGTATGGGCTTGTCACCCAAATTATCCACTTCCTTACTCGTATCGTTTAGCACTTAAATATGTTGGAAACTGTTTGGGTATATTTGTAAAGCTATATTTTCAGGAGACTCACTTGGGGATTTTTACTTATTCTTGAATTCGCATGGAGATTGATCTTAGTAACAGTTCTCCAAATAATATACATATTTAAAAAAAGACAAAGTTGAATGAAATCAAGTATTGGATTATGAAAATACAACATTTAGTTGTGTCTTATGTCATAAAATAGGCCATCTACATGAATCTTGTCCTCAAGATAGAGAACATACCAAGAGGAAAAAAGAGCCATCCTTCTAAATGTAAAAGCTCATGGCCATGTGAACTACCACTTTCAAATGTTGAAGATGATCGTGAGATGATCTGAGTATAGAATATTTTCCTTTACAAGAGGTAGAAAAAATTAAAAAAGAAGAAATAGAGGAAATAAATGAAGACATAAACAAGTTATCCAAGGCTCAAGAAGAAGTAATGGTTTTCTAAATTAACTTGTCTAGGGTTCTAGTTGTGAATGAAACTCCACCAAGAGGGATAAAACAATCTTATGAGTTAAAAATATCTACTTACTTATGAGATGAAATATACAATGAGATTCAAACTAAATACTAACAGTTCTAAAACTATATACATTACATTTTTGGCTTCAAACTAACTAATTGAACCAAAATAATTTCGTATAAGTAAATTCGTTATAATTTCATAACTGAAGGCATGAAATTGTAAGAACCTCATATACGCTACAAGAATTGATTGGATCATAGACCATTAATAGTGCTTATTTTTTTGTAGTGTTGGCCAAGTTGGATAGTGGATGCTCATGTGTATGTGATTCTCTACAGAAACCATATCTTCAAATCAACTAAAATGAGTGTAAAATATCTCAACCATTGAGGTGACTATAGTATTTGTTCAACAGATTACATGAATGTTCTAGTATTTTCATCAACTCAAGTAATTAAACACATTTAATTCATTAAACAAGGAAAAATGAAATACTTAGTCTAAGATAACTACCTTTGAACCAAAAACACATTTTGAAGGAAAATGGTAAAAGATATGTCATTGTAGGGTAATAGGATGGAAAATGGCAAGGTAAATAGTAAGAGAAGTTCATGTAGACTGTACAAAAACACATCAAATCAAGGACCCTAAAATTTCCATTGGATTCCAGTTGCAAAAGAACATTTTTTTTTTGAAGCAAAACAATTGGAGGATTTTCCCAACAATTTGAATAACACATATATAACTATTCAATGTTGAACATATCTATGTGCCTACAGAGGAGAGAAATTGGAATATGAGTTCCCTCTTCTTCAAATTTGGTTACATTTAAGGACGGAGTTTGATCTAAGACGTCTTTTCAAACACTTTAGCCCCTTGTTTTTCGAGGTATGTATATTGTGGAGAAAGAGATGAGGTTCCAGTGGTAAAGATCTCTTATGAGGAGGTTCTTGATTACCTTTATTCATATAAATCAACATCAATTAGTTTTCATTTTAATGGTGTTGTCCTTGTACAACAAACCTATATTAGTGGATCTATTCAAACTATTCCAAAAATGCAAGGTATATTTGTTCTCTAAATTTTCTTTTTGTACAATTTCTTATTCGTGATGATTATCATATAGTATTTAAGGTTAGGCGATGGTTTTTGGGAAGATAAGGTATCTTCATTACTCCATATTTCTTGGATTTTGATCTCTACACTATGATTGCATCTAAAATGTTAGTATGGGCTTGTCACCCAAATTTTCCACTTCCTTACTTGTATCCTTTAGCACTTAAATATGTTGGAAACTATTTGGGTATATTTGTAGAGGTATATTTTTAGGAGGCTCACTTGGGGATTTTTACTTATTCTTGAATTCGCATGGAGATTGATCTTAGTAACAGTTCTCCAAAGAATATACATATGTCGAAAAAGACAAAGTTGAATGAAATCAATTATTGGATTATGAAAATACATCATTTAGTTGTGTCTTATGTCATAAAATAGGACATCTACATGAATCTTTTCCTCAAGATAGAGAACAGACAAAGAGGAAAAAAAGAGCCATCCTTCTAAATGTAAAAGCTCATGGCCATGTGAACTACCACTTTCAAATGTTGAAGATGATCGTGAGATGATCTGTGTATAGAATATTTTCCTTTACAAGAGGTAGAAAACATTAAAAAATAAGAAACAAAGGAAATAAATGAAGACATAAACAAGTTATACAAGGCTCAAGAAGAAGTAATTATTTTCTAAATTAACTTGTCTAGGGTTCTAGTTGTGAATAAAACTCCACCAAGAGGGATAAAACGATCTTATGAGTTAAAAATATCTACTTACTTATGAGATGAAATATATTTTATTTATGTTATGTTTATGATATGGATCACTATGAGGAACCTTGAAATGCTAAAAAAACATAATAAGAGTTTAGTGAGTTTACTTTTTTTCCAACAATCTAAAGATCTATTTTAATCTAGAATTTTCAAATTCTGATGATAAGGATAATATTAAAATGGGATAAAATATCAAAGGAAAATGTTCCATGATCAAAGTTCTAGTCAATAAAATGGAATTATAACTTTCAAAAAAATTCCTATGAAATTTAAAAGAAAAAAAATTCATGGAACAAAAGTTCAATTTATCTACTATCTAACTTGTCATTTTAAAATTTTCAAAAAATTATTTACATAATAAAAATAATTAGTAAATTATTTTGATGTGCATATTGTTTGATTAAAATAAGATTACAAATAAATTTGTAATTTAATTTACTTTTTAGATATTTGAATACACTATTATCATAAATTATTTAACTTAATATGGGTGTCCACAAGAAGTTGATGGAAAAAAAAGTGGCATTGAGGTGAGCATGAACAACCTCACATAGGAGTGTGTGCACATTATTAAAAACACACAGACATTCTTGATGAGGATTGAAAATCCCCAAACCACCACTTAGGGAACCAAGTCAAACCTTGGGTAGGAACACATGCACATGCATAAGAACGTGCATGCACTCTTAGGAATATGCATGCACTCTAGGAACGTGTGCATGTTCCTCTATTCATTTTTTTAACAAGGGTTGTGACCAGTCTATTTCACCAATAGACTGACCAAGCCGCATGTTGTCAAGGGAGACTAAGAAAAAATATTCCTTCACTCTACTGACGTGGTGTCCACACTTTACTGATGTGGTCTCTAGTTGATTCTAGGTATGTGTTTGCATGGAATTTAAATTTGTTTTTAATTTCCTAATTTGTTTAAATATTTAAAAATAAACCTAAATTACATTTTTCATTACTAAATTGCAGAAAACTTAATTAACATGGAGCCTGGAAAATTCTAAACCCGACACTACCACATAAATGCACACCAAACCCCAACCCACAACCATAAAATATAAACATGGAAATTGATGAAGAGTTGAGGTCTCTTAGAACTTTTGTTCAAGAATTACAGAATGTCAGATATCCCTCATGAGTGTCAGTAGACAATTCATTGGAAACCATTGTATCTTCCATTGCAAGACCCCAAGGGCAATTAACTAACATTTTTTTATTATAGGGCTAGAATGTTTGAATATTATAGGATTGGGCTAGATAAAAACCAAGTTAGAGACATAAAAATTAGAATAACAATAATTTATGACATTGTTTATTGATTGTAGAACTAGAGTACAACCACTAGTCACAAAGAGACACATTTGTATGGACTTGGTGCACCTACCAACAAATTTTAGAGAATTGGATGGCTAGGTGTTTTATGGTTTTTGACAACTTCCCTGTAATAATAGGGAGTTGCCTCTATATTTCCTCATAAAATTATTGGTATGGTTTATGTTAGGTCTCCATATCAACTACTTTGGCATTGTGGATTCCATGGGGTGGGTCATGGGTCTACACAAGATAGAAAATCAATGCCAATTTCCACCATTGATACAATAGTGGAAACAACCTATGCATTTGGTAAACCAAACTCATGTCTGCAGTACCTTTGATAAATTAACCATAGTACTTTGCTTATTATTTGGAAATCTCATTGATATGATACTATTTTTCTACATATGTAAAATAGTTGTTGTGCTTCTATAGGATGGTTGTGAGAAATTAAATATAATGTTGTTTTTTTTCTACATGTTTTTATAGCATAAAATGATGAACCATGTCCACTCGTGATGGAAAAATAACCCCCTTCATAGGTATCATGTGTCAAGGTAAATCTTGTTTAAATGTGAAATTTGTTATATCTTTTTGGTTGAATTTTGTATTTTTGTACTAATAAAAATATTGTAAATAGGTATGCAGTTTGGTACATTCATTTCCAAGTCACTTGTACCACTACCATCACATTCACCACCACTACCAACATTATACACATCATTTGTCCCTAGCTACATGGCTAGTATAATCCTTTTCCACCTTTCCCTGGCTCTTTGGATACCATTTCTTCCCCAAGGGTTTTTCCATCCCTTGTACAATCCATGGGGGTTTATCACTGCCCACCCCCACCAATTTTTCCATCCCATCCATCCACATTGGTTGCATGCGTACGCCACACACCATTCATCTCTATTGAAACCCAAAACATTTTCCACCGAGGATAGGATGCACCACTTCACTCTCAAGCATCCTCCCATCCATCATATGATATAGATAACATAATCGATGTGGAAATAGATGTTACGTTATATGATATTGTATAGTTGAGTGATCCACTTGCTAGTGATCTTCATTGTTTCCTGGTTTATTCATGGTGATATCATTCATTGATTATTTTTTTGTGTATCAAGAATGGAATTGATTTTATGCATCTTTGTTTAAATTTCATGATTTGATTCTTGTAATTGTTGCAGGGTGGCATAGATGAGAGATTAGGGTAGTGGAGGAGGGAAACACCCTTGTGATTGTCAGTACTATCTATTGTGAGTTTTCCTATGTTGAATTATAAATTATCATTTTGTAAGGTTGTTAATTCAATGTGGCAAAAAAATTATAATAATGTTGTTTCTTTTTCTAGTATCCAGAGAGACAAACCACACCCAGACACAAAATGAATTGACGTTTTGATTTGAGTAAGAAACAAAAGATCAATTTCTGAGATGCATCTAATAGTGGTGAGGGTGGCAGTGGTGAATGAATTACCAATGAGTACCATTTTACATCTAGGGAACATGGGAATGCACAAAGTTGGTGGATGAAAAAGTGGCAATAGGGTGCAAAGGAACATGCACGTGCAGGAGCACATGCACATTCCTAGAAATGTTCATGCGTCCTTAATCATACATTCTCGGTATTTACCAAATAAAAACACAGTAAGAGTAAAACCCTTACTAAACCCTGGCATGCGGCCTTTAAATTAACCCTGGCACAAGGGCTAACAGATTCGACAGTAAGAGTAAAACCCTAACTAAACTGAAAGAAAAGACTAAACTGTAAGCCTCAACTAACTGTCATTGCATTCTCCATAAATTGATGTCAAGTTGGAAAAGATACGACTGTCATGGCTTAATTAAACCCTGCCCGAGATATTTATGGTGTTCTGTAATGTACTCCCTTGGGACCATCGTTCGTCCACTTTGCCCATTGTATTCCTTCTACCTCACTCTAATCACATGGTCGAGGTACAACTCTTCACTATTTCCATTGATCTATTCGAAGGGGTTTCCTAAGTCTATTGTTTCATTCCTTACCTATGGCTCTGTGTAATTTCATAGAAAAATCACTCTGTGTTAGTTTCTATAACATTACTATGTGTGTAACCCCGACGACGAGGAGGCTTCCTGTTCCATGCATGACATGAGACATTTGCGTCCTTCTGGTTCCTCCTTCATCGGGTAAGATCTTCAAATCCTATTGCTTGGACTACTGTACAAAAAAAAAATAGTTAGTCAAAACTTAAGTTGTCTTTGTAATCTGATTTTTTTCTTGCACTGTTGCTGGTTGAAAGTCTCCCTTCTCGTTAAATCTTAGCTCTCTCTGGAATATTTCCCCGAGGCATGGACATATATATAAGATCTACATTGGTGTGGGCTTATGATTTTATCCCTTCCATGAGGTGGTCATTCACTTTCCAGAATCCATTATCTTGTAAAGTCTTATACACAGGCGGTTTTTCAGTTATTGAATCACGAATAGTCCCAAAATTTATTAGGGACCTGTCCGTAAGAAAAATACCCTCAGTCGTTTCCTTTTCTCTATAACCTACTACTTTTTTGGAAATTTCTCATGGCATACGTATCATTGTAAAACCAGTGGTTAACCCCTACCATAGTGACCCCTAAAGAGTTGAACACCAAGTAATCAGGTATGCTAAAGTTCTTTGTCATAACTCATAATTTCTTTCGTGAGGGTTCGCCATCAAGGCAAGGACTCGGTCTTCGCTACTTAAACTTGCTCCTTTAAATGGTTGTCCCCTACTAAGTTCTGTGTAGATATGGTTTAGTCTTTCCCTTTTTACTATGTTTGGTTTAGCCTTGAATATTAGAGTTATTGGCTTCTTGTGTCCGACTCACCGTGGGAACCTTACATTCTAGATTTTAAATATGTGAAGTGGTAAATCAAAACTCTGTGGTTGCAGTGAGGGTTTTCTTTACTGTTGTATACGGTTCTTTTTTAATCAATGATTACTCCATTTAACCTAGTCGTGGATGTACGTGCATAGACAAAAGGATTAAGATTCCCACTATATGGTATTATTCCAGAACTTAATAATTCCTAAAATAATTACCCTTATTCTCTGTTCAAAATTTGGTAATTCATGTCTAATTTCACCTCCTCCATATGAAAGGAGGGAAGAAGATTTAGATACCATAATCATTTTATGATCTTGCTATTCTTTGTCATCGATCTGTAGTTTTCTTTTCTTATATTTATGAGGGAAAACGTCTCGTAGAATTATCTGTGGTCTTAATTCTGGTAATTTTCATGGGGCATGTTTTAATCCATGCGTTCTTCATAATTCTGGTTTACAAATGCTTCCTATTATTTATTTTCCGAAATGTTTGGTTAAAGATTTGGTTACCAACATCTAATTATGGGACCCCTGTTTTCTGCGAAGGTACACATCAGGCAACCTTGGTCCACTCCTCCCCTTTGGGCTTGTGGATGATTCCCTCATCGACGCAAATGGAGAAATCGTGCATATATTCCCCAGGTCGGAAGTTAAGTGAAGTCCATATTTTAAATCTGTGGTATTTTCATTTCGTAAAAGAATTATTCTGGTAATTATTCTATATTCAATGTTTAACTTTGTTGACTTCCATCTTATACTAATCATAAACTCTTGATTTTTCTTGTAGGAATTTTAATCATTCGCAGATTCTAAATCCAAGACAACGCCTTTGCGTGAAAAGTTACTCGGGTTCCAACTTGCAGCATTTCAATCATTAAACCCAGGTTCTATTGTAAAGATGCGGTTCTTCCCTAGGAAAATATTATCATGGAATATTTATACCAAGCCCTTATAGATAGCTGGTTATTTGTATTTGTAACCATTTAAATAAGAACATTGGGGAAATCCCATATTGAAATACGATTTCACTATTTGAGAGTTATAATCGTAGTGTTATGAAGATTTGAAGACTCATTTAAGTATTGGTCTGACTTTGGAATATGAAACATGTTTTATGTATTTACATTACCAAACCTTTGCCTCTGCGTTAATGTAATGAAACAAGACTGTAACTATTTGCTCTAATTATATAGTCATTTTTAATGGGAAAACTCAAATTTCAAGTTATGAATTAGTCAGTAATTATTTTCTGTATATTAGATATTTATATACTCAAAAACCCTATATAGGCAGAAACATATATTCATATAGATTTCTATTCTGGAAATCACTCCATACTTTGTTGGGTAGTTGTATAGTGAGATAGTTTTGGAGCATATCTATATATATATATATATATATAGTATAGTTTATGATTATCATAGTAATCCTGCTATTCTGTGTAGATTTACTGCAACTTATAAATATATACATAGAAATTCCTGTAGATCTCTACTTACTAAAATTCTATAATAAGTCTTTATTATATTCATACTTAAATCTGCATTCATAATTGAGTTTAGGAGAGTACGTCATGTGAATACAAAAATTTCACCTAACATCTATCATACACAGTAGCTCTCTAAATCAAATTTACTAAATCAAGTCAACTGTAAAAGATTTTCCATAATTCATTTCATTCTACCAACACAAGTAGATGTATTTTATCAGCCATAAAACAGTAGGACATTCATCCATATATAAGTAAAATGTATGTTATCAACTATTTAATCAACAGAACTTCAACCAGGGAAGAGAAGATGGACATATCTGAGTAAAGTGCTGAAACAACAAACATAACAACCAAGTTCCACCCAACCATAGAATAGAACAACCAATCTACTTGTTCCGTTCACCCCCTAGCCTGACCATGAATCCATGAGGGCTAACTCCAAACTCCTCCTGAGCTATCGTCCTCTTCCAGAATTCAAAAGTTCTCCTTGCTTCACACTCAGAAAACCAGTGCTCATAACAACAAGTGATATTCCCCTCCTTAGCATACTAGGAAACATCCTGCCTCCTCCCATATGCTATATATGCAAAAACATCTTGTGCCTAGGTCTTTTCCCCTTGGGAATTTTCACATCTTTAAAAATCCTTGATTTTCAGGGGTTGCCAATGGCCAAATTCCTGATTTTCCACTTGTAGAATTCAGCCTTGAGGTAGTTCAAACATGTTTCCTACTCATGGAGTCATGGTCAGTTGATTTCAATCTGGCTGTTCCATTTGTCTCTTAGCAATAAATATAAAAATATTTGTTTCTTACAAGTGTCATAATCAAAGAGTTCATTGGGAAAATCAAATCTTTTCCCAATAGTCACAATAATAAATTACAATTAACTAAATTCCAAATTCAGAATTGCCATAAATGGCAATAAGTTTCCAATTTCAGATTTACTAAAAACGGAAATAAATTCCTAATTATTTTCAGAGTTCAATAATAATTTATTTTTGGGGAATATTACATCCTTTGCCCCTTCAATACAATACTATCCTCAGTGTTCGTTCCTTTCTTGGAACAGGGTTGGATGAGATTTTTACAAATCTCCCTCCAATTCCCAAGTGGCCTCCTCAGGGCGAAAGTGATTCCATTGCACTTTTACCTGGGCGACAACTCTGTGTCGTAGTGATATTTCTCTCCTATCCAGAATGGGTTGAGGTTCCTCTTGGAACTCGCCTTCTGGTTCCACTTGCACCATGTTCCAATCAATCATGTGAGTAGGATCATGAACATAATTTTTTAACGAAGAAACATGAAATACATTATGAATTTTCAGATTTGCAGGAAGTGCAAGTTGATATGCCACGGATCCAATTCGATCTAAGAACTTGAAAGGGCCACAAAACCTGGGCGCCAACTTGGAACAATTTCCTAGCTTTAGTGAACTTCTTATGGCTTTGAGTTTTAAATAAACATGGTCTCTAACTTGAAATTCATGCTGTCTTTTTTTAAGGTCCGCATAACTTTTCTGTTTGTCCCGTGCCTCCTTTAAATTCTGTTGTATTTTTATTACTGTATTCTCCATTTCCTGGAGCATTTCTGGTCCGACCATGATTTTGTCAACTAGGTTGTCCCAACTAATCCGAGTTGTACACTTTTTGTCGTATAGTACTTCGAAGCGGCTCATCTTAGCCAATGTCTGGTAACCATTATTGTATGCAAATTCTACCAAGTGCAGGTAGTCTTCCCACTTACCTGGTTTTGTCCTTACGTACATTCGTAGCATATCTTCCATGATTTAGTTTGTTCGTTCAGTCTGCCCATCCGTTTGTGGATGGTAGCTTGTGCTGAAATTCAAGTTAGTATTTAACCCTGCAAACAATTCTTTCCAAAATGTAGATGTGAATTTTACGTCTCTATCCAAAATCACTATTTTAGGAATACCATGCAATCTAAAAATTTATTTCATGAATATTCCAGTGATGTTAATAGCTTTATATGTATATTTTATAGGAATAAAGTGTGCAGACTTGTTAAGATTATCAATTACTACCATAATTGAATCATTCTATTTTTGAGTTCTAGGCAAACCTGTGATAAAATCTAGTGATATAGTTTCCCATTTCCATTTCGGCACAGGTAGAGTCTACAACAGGTCGGTTTGGTGTTGGTGTTCAACTTTCACCCATTGACAATCTTGGCACTTAGATAAGCACTTAGATATTAGGCCAATAAAATAACTTCCTTAGTGTTGTTACCGTTTTCTGGTATCCGGGATGACCGGAATATGGTTTCTTGTGTACTTCGTCCAAGACTGTTAACTTTAATTCAACAAAATCTAGTATGTATAATCTATTTTTAAATCTTAGTAGACCATTTCTATCCAAGCTCAAATCTATCTTGTCTAAATTTTATGCGTTATTTTGTAAATTTGCCATTGTTTTAATGTATTTTTTATCATTATTACTTGCAGCCTTTATCCTTTGCTCAATGTCACTTTCTGCCTTGCTAATGTTTATCTCAAACAACCCATGAATTCTTCTACTTAAGTAATATTCCTCCTTGTTTTCCTTTCCTTTAATGTGTCTAACCTCGAAATCAAATTTTCTCAAGAAGCCAGCCATCTTGCTTGCCTTGCGTTAAGGTCTGGTTGACTAAACAAAAATTTCACACCACAGTTATCAGTCAGCAACATAAACTTTATGCCCATTATATACTGTTGCCACATCTTTAATGTATGAAGGACAACTGCTAACTCTAAGTCGTGAGTGACATAGTTTCATTCATGCTCTTTTAGTTTTCGGGACTAGTAACAAATAACGTTCCCTTCTTGAGTTAGGACACCTCCCAAACCTTCTTTTCTTGCATCCACAAAGACTATGAAGTCTTTATTCAGGTCTGCTACCCTTAAAATGGGTAAGGTTGTTAACAATTCTTTTAACTTATTAAAATTGTCGTGACATTTATGTGACCAATTAAACTTGGTTCCCTTCTTTTGTAAAGATGTGATAGGGTAAGCAATCTTAGAGAATCCCTCTATAAATATGCGGTAGTATCCGGTGATTCCCATGAATGATCAGATGTCTGCTACATCCTTAGGGATAGGCCATTCCATGATAGCTCTTATTTTCTCTGGGTCGATTGCAATACCTTCTTCAGATATTACATGTCCTAGGTACTGTATTTTCTTTTGATAAAAGTCACATTTTTTGAATTTAGCATACAATTTGTGTTTTCTTAAAGTTTGAAATACTATCCTTAGATGTTCTTCGTGTTCTTCTTATGTTTTATAATACTCTAGGATATCGTCAATAAATACCAAAACAAACTTATCCAAGTACCGACTGAATATGTTGTTCATTAAACACATAAATATTGTCGATGCATTAGTGAGAAGAAACAGTATAACAACAAATTCATAATGTTCATATCTTGTTATGAACGTTGTTTTACTTATGTCTTCATCTTTTATTCCAACCTGGTGATAACCAGATCTTAAATCCAATTTAGAAAAGATCCTTTCCCCTCCCACTTGATCAAATAGATCATTAATTCTAGGTAGGGGAATAATGTATTTGTTCTTAACAGTCATTTTGTTTAACTGCCTGTAATCAATGCATAATCTTAGAGTTCCATATTTATTTTTAACAAAAAGGATTGGTGCTCCCCATGGTGAGACACTTGGCCTCATGTATTCCTTGTCCAACAGTTCTTGTAGTTGAATCTTTAATTCTATTAATTCGGGTAAATTCATTTGGTAGGGTGCCTTAGATATAGTAGCTGAACCAGAGATCAAATCGATAGAAAAGTCTATCTCTCTCCTTAGGGGAAGTGCAGATATTTTGTCAAAAAACACATCTCTAAAATCATGCAAGATGACAAAATCTTCTAGGCTAGTTTTATTTTCTTTTTCCAACAGATTTGTCACTTGGATAGCAGAAATCTCACAACCTTTTCTCATGCACTTCTTAAATTGCATTGCTGAAATCTTCCTAACTAAGATTGGTTTTCGTATGCCTTGTACTTTCCTAAAAATGTCGCTTTCATCTTTGTAATTGAGTGTTTTTTCATAACAATCCAAAACTTCTTTATGACTCTCTAACCAGTCCATTCCGATAATTATATCATAAGACCCTAACGGTAGAATATTCATATTTATCTTTGTGTTTTGAGCACCTAAACTGAACTCACTGTCAGAAATAAAATCAATTACTTTTTTTTTGTTCCTGTTGGTAGTTGGACTAGCCAAGATTTTGCATGTCTTAAATTCTTAAGTTTATTTGATTCCAATACACTAGGAGCGACATAACTCAAAGTATCCCCTAGATCAATTAAAACAGAAACACGATTATTGTTAACTTTAACTTTAACTTCTACTACAGTGGACTAGTGATCATCTTGTTGGCCATCCATGGCTGCATTGATCCTATGTAAGCTTCTTCCCACATCTCCCACTGTTGAGGCTTCTTGTAGGTTTTCAACCATAGTCCTGGCTACATAAGTTAAACGTGGACAGTTCATCTTTAAGTGAGGTTATCCACATTCCCATCATTTTATAGGTTCTATGGGGTTGTCCCGAAACTTATTTGTTCCTATATTAACTGGTTTACCACCTCCTTGGGTGTTCTAGTTATTGGAGTGAAAATATTTCCTTGGAAAACTCTTTGTTGCGTTCGGGAAAGGGACTGGTTGATATCCCTTCTTTCGATGGTTCATTCGATCTTGTGTCTTGTCTTTCCAAGACTTGGGAAATTTTGACCGTTGTTTGTATTGGTTGTAACATAGTCGGGCCTTCCTGAAAACTTCACTTAAGAACTTGGGGTTGTTGAACTCGATTCTGTCCTTATAGGACTGTGGTAAACAACTTAGGAAGAGATGGATTTTTACATTTTCCTCCCAGATATAAGGCACAAACCTTAATAATTCCAAGAATTTGTTTATCAGGTCATCCATAGTCATTTGAAAGAGTCATAGCTCATAAAACTCTTTGTTTTTTCTTTCATAGTAACTCTTAGATAAATATCGTTTCTTAAAATACTTCTTAAAATCCAACCACTCCATCTGTTTTTCCTTTAGGCCCTTGGCCAACTTCAGGTCTTTCCACCATATGCTTGCCTTTCCTTTTAGGTTATAGATGGCCATTATGACCTTCATATTGTTGGAATAGTTGTAGATCTGGAAATTATTTTTTTATGTCTATTAACCATGCTTTAGCCACCTATCTTGTCCTGGATTCCCCATCAAAGGTGGATGGTTTGATTTTCTTGAACTCTCCCTCAAGATGGTCCACCTATTTCCTTTTTCTTCCTCTGTTTGTTTTATCTTTTGCTAATGGTGTACCTTCGGAAGAGTTGTCCCCCTTTTCTCCTTCGGGACCAGAATTTTTGGAGGTCCTTTTGCTGACCTCTTCTTCCTCATTATTGTCTTTTAGGCTCTTCTTTGTTACTATGCTATGCAACAATACTTCATTTATTTCCTCTTGTTCTTGTTGTGCCTTTTTCAGTTCCTCATTGTCTACCTTGAAAACTTGTAGTTCCACAATGAGATTTCTCATTGTTTCCAAAACCTTGGTAGGTGAAATTCCTTCACTGTTCTGCCTAGGTTCTTTAAGAGGTCTTTGCTCAAGATTCTCCTCAAGTCAGATCTCTTCTCTATTCTGTGTTTCCATGATCACAACAGAAACAAAGGTTTTTTGTTTGTAATAGTAATGTTTTGTTAGTTTTTCATTAAACACAAATTTCATGTGCTAAGTAAACATTTTTGGACTTGTTTAAGGTCCAAGGGTTGTAACCTTTGCTCTGATACCATATGTAATGTAGCCCAAATTTACCAATAGTTTTTTTTTTAATTAGGGTTCTTAGATTTCATCATTCATCTTCAAA
>JZKD02S1679423.1:521242-543755 GCA_000966675.3 Picea glauca
GCACTAGTACATTGTTGTAGAATGTTTTCTTATTAATATTCATTGAAGACAGAGACAACAGCAGCGGTGGTTTTCTCCCGATTTGGGTTTCCACCTTAAATCCTGGTGTTCATGTATGCTACTCATCTGTGCTATTTTATTTTGTTGATTTACTTTTAAAAGACATCTGATGAATGAAGAAATCCATAATAAGATCTCTGGATGCACTACTGTTTTCATAAGAATATACAACAACCGATCTCTATAAAGTAGACTAAGATTTTTCAGTAAAAGAAAAGTGAAAAATTGATTGATAGCTCAAATACTGATTCACCCCCCCCTCTCAGTATTTTCCAACAGCATAATATTTTGGTACTATTAATATATCCTCCTGAAACTTGGCCCGAGTTGAATGGGCTAATATTTCTTTACTGTAATTGTTCTTCAGGGAAAGGTCTACTACCCAGTAACAATTTTGGATGGCTTCCACTTTTGTAAAGAGATCTTGCTGGGCTGATTCTAGATTTTCATTTACCTCCAGCGCTTGAGCCTGAAAAGCTTCCATCTCTACTTTTGTCCCTTCAGTCAAGTCTATCTTGGCTTGTAGTTGCTTTATCAATTATTCCTATTGAGTGACCAATCCTCTATTGTCCTGTGAACTTTGATAGAGCTCATCAAGGTTAGATTTTAGTTGTTGGATCTAATGTCTGTCATAGGCTCTGACTTGTTCAAACTCTTTTTTCATCTTATTTCTCACATCATGTTCCATAGTCATTATCTGATCTTGCAACTTCCCTACCAACAAGTTTCTATGTTTCAGCTGCTCAACTAGATTTTCTACTGACCATTGATTGGCAGCGGCAAAGGCACCTAATGAACCTTCCATCTCCTTAGCGAATTTTGAATCCTCTAGATTCTGTCCATCAAACAAAATTCTTTGTATTTTGACTGTTGCACCATATTTGTGATGTGTTTCTCGTTTAACTATGGGCTTCCTCTTCTTGTTGAAAAAGAAGTCCGAAGGAGGCATTTCTTCAGCTGAAATTGACATAAGATCATATATAAAGATGACTTCGGAACTGGGATTTTCGCGACTTGACTACAAAGGTGTTAATGAAAAATGGGGTTACTTATATCTATAGACGTTTGTTTCTCTGTTGTATTGGTAACCGATTTTTTTGGTGTAGAAGGAGACACATCCTGCCCCTTTTTTAGAAAAACTTCAATCTGAGATTTAGCTTGAGCACCTAGTGGGTTTGATAATGAAGTCTCCAACTCTTTCCTCAAGACTTTGGTATTCTTCGGGTTTTCTTCAGTACCCTGTTTGTCAGAACTTCCTTCCTAAAAAACTTGAGGTGTAGCTTAATGTGTAGACGAAGGTGTTATTGGTTCTCCCTGTAATACCTTAGGCAAGATATTATGCCTGTGCTTTTGGAAATTGAAAAAGTTGCATGTTGATCTGGTGACAGAGTTTGGACTCTGTTCAATACTTCATCGTATGACCTGGCTCCTCTAAATATTTCATCTTATGGGGAATTCTCGTGTACATACTTCTTCAAGTTATACAGAGACAAGTGGTTCTTCATGATCTTCTATGGATCATGCCTTTTAAACTCAATGTCAACTAAATTGACATCTTCTAGAGCCACAACCTCTACTTTAGAATGGCCAAAGTCTAACAATGAAAACATACCAACCTGAAGAGGGAAGGCTGACCATACCTTTTTCTGGGCCACTTTCAATTCCTTGTTGATCCTCCCTGTCACAGTCTGATAAGCCACTTCTCGGCATACCAACCAATATGGGTAAAAAATTTGGGAGAGCATGGGGGGGGACTGAACACTCAAAAACCCTGATGTAGGAAAATGTTTCTTCGATGTACCGGTCTGCTATCTTGCCCAGGCTTGCCATGATTCTGTTTGAAATTCTAGGAGGTGGGAAACTGTATAAGGCGATATGAATAAGCACCACTACATAATGACATATTTCGTAGAAGAAATATCTGGATTTGTCTTCCCAAATCTTGGAATGATATAAATAAATAGGCTCAACACTGGTTAGGGTCCAGCTCCAGTTCATCAGAGGGAAAGGAGTCGTAAACAAAATAACATCCATGATGTATTCTCACATATAGAAAAGGGAAGGTTCCCCTTTGTATTTCACCAACTGGTACTTCGTGATTTCCTTAGCCAGGTTGTCTGATAACATCTTGGCCCAGTTGAAAGAGTATCCCTTGGCCACTTCGTGCATAATTGGTACCCATGCCAACAAGAAGTGAGTGGAGCTCTTCTTCCTGAAAAGTCTACATAACATCATAGCCACATAAATCATATGGGCTTCTAACGACGCGGTGGCATATATGATGTGAGTGTCAGCTCTGAATTTCTCATATTAAGTGCACTCTTGTTTGTCAAACTCCATTATGAATGCAATGTTGTATCTATATTTAAAAATGGGGGATAGTTTATACATTACTTGTATATGATCCGGTCAAAACGACCCAACAAAAACCTTCTGTGAATTGCAAATGCTCTTGGTCGAAATGTCGACGTTTTCCAGGGCCCAACCTATCATGTCGTTATATGGCATGAGCCTCGACCATGATGATATTTTTTGTAGCCTCGACTAATCTATATCCCTGAGTTTAGTCACATGATTTTTGGTCACTTCATCACCCAAATCCTCTAGTCAATTTATAAGCTCGTGCTCTAGAATATTGAACACCTGTATGCAAGGTTTTACAGTATCTATGGCTCTCGGTGAGGTGTCTGACATAACATCTATGTTCGTATTTGTGCTTTCTCCTGTTGCTTTAGCCATCTTTCGTGGTGACATGATATTGATGAAATCGAAACCGAGTTACCTTTTACAGGAGAATGCGTGATATTCTTAGCTGGCTAAAACTTGTTATTCTACGAGAATGAAAATATAATTCAAAATAAAGAGTTCTTATTCACCTTAGGCGTACTAATTTGAGAATACCTTCACTGACGATAAATTCCTTTATCTTAATGATAATATCTAGTTGGCGATCTTCAATCCACATTAGAATCATTACAGTAGATTTGTGATTAATGTCATTAATATCGGTGGTTCACGATCGATAATTTTGGATGAAACAGGTTTGAAATTTCCTGAATTACGATTTCACAAAAAATTAATTTCGAGATAATCTCTTTTAAAACGTTAATTAATTGTTCTTAACTTTAAAAAATTTCAGGTATTCGGACTTCGAGATTTTTAACAGTAGCTCGCGATAGAACACACAAAATCCGAAACTGCGAAATGATTAATTATGAGATAATCATTTTTTAGTTTAAATTAACCTTATTTAAGTTTGACATGTTTCGGAAATTCAAAATTTGAAGATTCGAGGATGTGATGGGTGGTAAGTTTCGAACTCCAAAGTGTGAATATGTTTCATTACCTTTTAATCCAGATTAAATTAACTAATTAAGGTTTAATATTTCGACATTTTGTTGCTTCGTGGATTTGCAAGTTAGCTCTTTATTATATTTATGAATGGTCGTTACCCATAGTGACATGTCAGGGATGACATCATTTTAGATGACATGTCGGGATCAGGGGTTGCCACGTGTCACTGAGACTCTTATGAATCTTTGGCTAGAACGATCGGAAATGGATGACACGTGTCAGCCCAGGGAAAACTTAAAAGTACACATGTACTATGACTAGGGTGCTTTAAAGTTTTATGAATGCTGATAACATACACTTTTTGGGTATCGAGACTTTAAAATTTAAGACCTAGCGAAACGCCCAAAGTGTGAAGCTCCGAAGCGACCTTTAGTGATTTGACTCTTTAACAATCAGGTGGCTCCAAAACTCAGGAAAAAAGGGGATCGTTTTATCAACGGGGTAACTTTATCAACAACGGATAATCATGCGCACTTTATAGCTAGAAGAAAATTCGATTTAAACATTCAAAAGATGAATTCTGAGTCATTATTTTAAAATATGAAATTCAAGAAGTAAAGGTGAAGGTTTAGGATCTATATATGTTACAACATAGGCTCCATCTAGGGATCATGTCTCCCTGTGAGGCTTGGAAGAATAGTAGACCAAGTGCCTTTATTGGGTAAATGGAGTCATCATCGGATTTTTGGAAAACACCCTTGGGAAAAATCATACAGAGAAAAATTGCACTTCAACCGAATCTCATAAAATCTTCAAACACAGTCATTTATTGATCATCAAGTTAGGCTATTAATAGTTTCATTTTCCTGAAACTGAGTTCGTATTTGTTTAAGATAATCAAAACAACTTTAACTGAACTATCAGTCTTTAGTCAATTTCGTTCGCATCAGGGAAAAGTGATTTTAATGATTTATTCAGGGAATCCTTGGTCGGTTTAAAATGTAAATATTATTGGAAAGAGAAATAGCTACCAGATTATGTTTATACATGGATGGAAGCCTTACATATATCATAGATATTGCTTCACTGCCAGCGAGCCTGCTTAGTACCCCGGTGAAGTTATCTTCATCTCCCATTGAATTTCCTTTCACCACTTCAATTAGCGATTTTTCATTTTATTTGAGATGAGGGAAATCATTACATGAATTTCCTTTCATCATTTCTTTTGGACAAAAATGGGGGCAATCAATTTGACGAATTTCCTTTTACCATTTGTCTTGGACTAGATGGGACCAATCATTTTGTGAATTTCCTTTCACCATCTATCTTATATGTTTTATATATTTTTGAAGTGGGGGAAATCAATTTGTATGTAACATACAAGGATGATATCTACTTAAGATTTGACAATAAAGGTCTGTCAACAATTTTTTATTGTACTCTGAGCTAAATCTCTCTCGATCTTCAATACATCTTTACCTATAGGGAAGATCTAATGAGGAATTTTTATTTTCCGGGGATTTTCCTTGAGCGAACTAATTAGTTTAAATCTATTAGAAGATCTAAAGTTATTAGGATTATCCTAGACATACTTTCTTTCTGTTAAAATCAGAGGAAAACAAAGATTTTCGCCTAATCTCGTTTTGAAGCTCTGTTTTTTTAGCTTTCTGAGGCAAGGAAAAATTCTTTCTTTCTATAAAGCTTTAAGGCCAGGTAGTAAAAATCAAAATAGATTAAAATCTCGGAGATAGGAAAAATGAAATAGAATGAGGACTGAGAGTGGTTTGTCTCAAAAGAATCTCATTTCCACACAATCAGCTTTTTGATTACCAACTTCTCTTCTTTTTATTCTTATTTTATTTTTCTTTTTATTTAGAGGTTTTCAGATTTATACTTTTCTGATCTTTGATCAGGTGACCATTTTTACATGAGTAGAACCTTGTTAATATTTGATAAGATTTACTTTAGCATTTTAGCTTGAACAATAAGCATAGAATTTCATACCTCGGATTTCATTTATATTTTAAACCAAACCAATTATTAATTCATCACTTGTTTTGAGAGAAAACAAATATCTTGAAAACTGAGTATTGAATTCAGATACCTCCTTATTTCTCATCTAATTATAAATATTTAAGGAAACTAAAATTGTGAATTCGAACAAACAACCAAATCGGTAAATACAATGGTAAGGTGAAATGTGATTATTGCATAGAATGTTTTAGATAACACCCGTTGATTGGGGCATCAAAAGTTTTCCCGTCGAGATTTTCCAGTAGGAAGGAATTCTTTCCTTGTGTAGCTCCAATCCTGAATGGTTCAAACCATAGATGATCGAAATTGACATGTTTTCCCGCATCTTCTTTTCTAGCATCCCATTTTAAAACTAGATCACCAGGAAGGAACTCCCTGTCTTTCATTTTTTTATCAAAAAGAGCTTTCATATTATCTTTTTATTTTTGAATTCTGTCATCGACTTCGACCTTGTTTTGTTGGACTTCAATTATTTGGTTTATCCTCCTCGTTACATCATTCATCTCTTTGTTTGTGTCTTTCCACATCTTCATTACTGGAAGAGCTAGATTAATAGGGAGGACAACGTCAGTGCCATAAACCATTTGGAAAGGAGACATACCTATTGATTTCTTAGTGTCGATCAAGTTTTCCCATAAGGCATATTTTAGGTGAAAATGCCAAGCCTTCTTATTCTCCTTTAATACTTTCTTGATTATATTCATAAAACTTTTGTTGGACGATTCGGCCAACCCATTTCCTAAGGATAATAAGTTGTAGAATGTCCCAACATAATGTTGTATTTTTGACAAAAGATTATTATTTCCATAGATTTGAATGCTTGGGCATTGTCCATAACTATTTTCTGGGGGAAGCTAAATATGGATAAGATGTTCTCCTCCATAAAATTTATAACTACCGAATCTGTGGCATTCCAAGTTGGAACAACTTCAACCCATTTCGTGAAATAATCGGTGGTAGTTAAAATCCATTTAGGTTGTGTGATTTACTGTGGGTGAATCTATCCGATGAAATCCAGGCCCCATTGTTGAAAAGGATCCTTTGTCTTTACTCAGACTAAAGGTAGTGCAAGGATCCTTTGTTTATCGGAGAATAGTTGGTAAGGGTTGCAGGCTCTGACCTTAGCATTCACATCAGTAAATAACTTTGGCCAATAATATCAAACTCTTAGGATATTGTAGGTCATGGCCCTCCAAGCATGATGTCCTCCACACACTCCTTTGTGAAATTCATTTATGACGTCCTCTATTTCAGGTTCTGTTAAACAATGTATATTCAGGACTAACTAATACTGGATCTTCCCTTATATCTTTCTTAACTTGCTCGAATGACACTTTAGCTTCGAAAATCCATTTGATTTCACTGTCTTTCTTCAACATATCTGTGATTAGTTTGACAATTTCAACAAAGTTGGGGATGAATCTTCTTAAAAAAATTATCTTTCCTAAAAAAGATTGGATTTCTTTCTTATTTCTAGGTATCTTTATTGTGTCAATATCCTCGACTCGCTTAGGATCAACCTTGATACCATCCTTTGATACTATATGACCCAGAAACTTTCCTTCTTGCATAAAGAAATGGGACTTTTTAGGGTTAAGCGACAAACCAAACTTTCTGCATTTCTCGAAGGTTTGCTTAAGATGAACCAGATGTTCTGCATCAGAATTAGAGAAAATAGTTAGATCATCTAAATAAATAAAAAAACAAATTTATCTCTTTCACCAATGAAAGTTATATGCATGGCTCTTTGGAAAGTGGCCCCTGTGTTCATCAAACCAAATGACATTTTATCATACATGAAAGTTCCCCACGAAGTAGTAAATGCATTTTTCTCTTTATCATCTTCGTGGACAACAATTTGGTTATAACCGGAGAAACCATTGATCATAGACATTCTATTAACTCCGACTACTTTTTAGAGGACATGATCCATTTTTGGCAGTGGGTAGTTTTCCTTGAGGGATGATTGGTTTAAATTCCTGAAATCTACACAAAGCCTTATTTCTCCACTTTTCTTCCTGACACGTACCAAATTTTATACCCATTCAGAATACCTAAGTGGGACGATAATATTTGCGTCGAGAAGTTTCTTAACCTCTCTTTCTATTAATGGTAAGAGGATAGGATTGATCTATCTTAGTTTCTCTCTAAAAGGTTTGATACCATGCTTCAAAGGGATCGTATGTTCAATTACAGAGGTATCATACATTCTTAAATCATCAGAGGACCATGCACAGACGTCTTTATATTGTTTAAGAAATTCAACATATTTACTCTTCACCTGGGATGGAAGGTATTTAGATAACTTGACTATCTTAGGATCTTCTTTAGTTCCTATATCGCAGTATTCAACCTCCTCAAGCTGTGGTCGTAGGGAAGATTTTAAGGTTATATCATCTTGGTCAAACAATATCTCTAAGGGTATCATACCTATGGGGATCTAATTGTTCTTGAGTACAAGCATTCGATGATTTACGATCTTATCTTGGAACTTTTCAGGATTTTCCCCTTCCTGCATGATCCAAATAGGATCATTCTGGCTTTCTTGGTCTATATGAGTCTCAAAGAATTCATCAACCATTTCTAGAAATTGTTTAATCTGCTCATCATCTTCAAATACCTTCCAGTGCTACACATTATTTGGGATTGAAAGTATGTGTCTTATTTCTATATGATAATTCAGTTTTAGGACAGTAGGAGGCATAAATGTTGCAACAGATTTGGCCAAGGAGTTCGCCTGTTGAGATTTCCATTTTGGGAATGTGATGAATGTTAAATGAAGAGAAGAAATTCTCAATTAGATTCCAGGTGCAATTTTTGTATGACCTTATCCTTGGATGTTTAACTTGATATTGCTACTTCATTTGTTTTACAATAAGTTCTTCATCACCATAAACTATTAGATTCTCAATTTTATGTTTCCTGGCGACCTCTAATCCTAAGATTGGATCTTCGTACTCACAGAAATTATTTGTATAATCAATTTCCCACTGTAATCTGTATGAAAAGGGCATTATGTACTCATCTCCGGGTGCAACAAAGAATACTCCAGCTCCTTCCCCTTCGCAGGACAAAGAGCCATCAAAAAACATCTTCCATACTCCCTCCCTGCTATTTACACCTTTATCTGGTTTTTCCATTTTTTTGTTTTTTACTTCTATACATTCTTCAAAATCATCGTCTATTGATAAAATTCAATTTCCTAGATCCTGATAGACAACGTAGACTAGAAAATTGTTTGAATTTTGGGGTCACTTACAGTGTATGCCAGTCTAGTCTCCCTGTATAGTCAAGTAAATTGTCCACCAAAAATCGGGATCGTAGCATATGTCATGTCTAATTGAAGTGATCCTCCAATTTTTGCGCCCCAAGACATGGATAAAAGCATGCCATACTTGGCAGGGACGTCAGCAACAACTACATCCATAAGGATACTCTTTAATGTCATTTTCCTAGGGAAAAATAACTTCGTTTCTCCGTCCCTGGCAGTGGCGCCAATAATATGTTGGTCCTGAACTTAAGTCTCAAAGGATAATGTCAGGCATCAGGAAAGTTATGAGAGTTTTTTTTAAAAGTTATTTTTCTACCTTAGTTATATGAGAAAAACCCCTTAAATGAAATTAGCAGTGTGGCAACACAGAGGCCGTATTTTGTGTCTTAGTTGAAATTGAAATATTGAATGGTATGAAAGAAAATACAAAACTATAAAACAAATCAAATCATCAATTACTGAAGAATTTCACCCTGTTGCAGTATAAGAAAATAGATAGTGTAACCTTGAATAAAGTGTAAAATACAGTAATCCACACAACTTGTAGGTCTTGATTTACTCACAGTGAATACAGAGGAAAAACTGCTTTCTTAAAAAATTACTGGTGCAATATGATTTCAGTAGTTGTTGTACTAAATTGGAATCATACATTTATCACAGAAATACTTAAAGAAATGCTGAGATATTAGAAAACACGGAAGAAGTACATAACCTGGATTAAACAAAACTTGGAATCTTTGTCTGCACTTGTATTAATACTAAAAAAGGATGAGTTTTATCTCTTACAATCGACAAGAAGCAGCCTTTAATAAGTCTTCAATAATTGTATTTATACAAAATGGTCTCAACCCACAAACAGTTGGACTTCTCATAATTTAGTTGAAGTTTGTGTTTCTATATTCTATGTTTTCTTGGTTTGTGCTGCTCTAGTTTCAACTGTTTTTGTTTGGGCAGCTTGTTTTTCAACTAGTGGTTTAGTAATAACCACCTCATTCGCTTTGTTTATTGATAAAATATTTTTTGGTGGACTATTTGCAGTATTCGTTTCTCTGAGCCTTAAATTATACTTTTGTTGAAGTTCATCCATTATGGAGTCGGTGATTCCTTGATATGTAGACTCTCCTAGATTATTTATACTTTCTTCGTTATTAAATAGGGGCTCTTGGTCTAGAGATATTTCGTAATCCTATCTAGTTAGATGAGGTTCTTGGTCTTCATCACTAAGGTTGTTTATGTCCTCTTCTAACCCCTCATAATTATGCATATTATCTCCTATAAAATTTTATGTTTTAAACGGAGCTTGTATTTTTTGATCTTTGTTTTTTACTTGTCTCTGCTGGGTTCAGGGGTTAGGATTTCTCATGAAATCTTTTCTAGCAAATGGGTCAAGTTTGGCTTGGTCTAGTTCCATTCTAGAGATTTTGTTTGAAAAATCTTTGATTATCTTAGCCATGTCTTCCATTTTTTCTTCGGCACACTTCCTAGATCTGGAGGGTCCTGCTTGTTCCCTAAAGCATTTAGATTCTTTGGCTCATGTCTCAACCTTGGATTTGAGTTTACTAGATGCCATCATGTTTGATTCGATCTCTATGGCGTAGTCTTGCATACATGTGAGGGTATCCGATCTTATTTCCCTTAAAAGTAGGGCGAAGTCGGGCTCAAAAGCCACTGCAAAAGTCACCTTCTTTGCAGGTTGAGAGGGTTTAACTTCTGCTGGAATTTTCCGATAAAGTTTGTTAAATCTCTGAGTAAATTCAAGAACCGACGTAGAATTATTTTTTCTCAATGCCCCGAATTCGGTCAAATAGTAAAGATGGTCTTTCTTTTCTCCCCACTGTCTTAAAAAAGAGTTTTCTAAATCATCGTATGATGGTAGGGATCCTATCAGGAGTCCGCGAAACCAGATTTTGACTTGTCCTTAAAATTTTTTCACTAAAATCCTTGAGTAAACACCCTCATGTTCAATGCCAAGGATATCAGCGAACTGATCGAAAAAAGTTATGTGTTATGTGGTCGTTAAATCTCCTTCTCCCATAAATTTTGGTAAGTTCTTCATATAATTTCCAGGTAAATCATGAAGGATGTGGGGAAGGATTAAGGGAGCGTATCTAGCCTCTACTTTGGAAAATATTCTAGGGGGTGGAGGTTGTCATTGACCACCTCCTCCTCCAAAACCACCTCATCCTCTAGAAGTAGCCATTGGAAGTCTGGGGGATGAACTTAGGGAGTTAAAAAGAGGGTTTTCAAAAACTTCTAGGGACCGAAGTGGTGACCTTTCAACTTCTTCGAGATGTGGGAAAGGGAAATACAGAAAATGATCGTTAGGATATACAAATTCTAGAAGAGGAGGGAAAGGAAAATGTGGACATGTTTCCTTAGACTTACAAGATGTGTAAATAGGGGAACCAACATGAGACTAATCGGGGTATAAAGTATGCTCTTCAGGGTTTCAGAGAACTGGAACCTTTTCTTCTGGCGAGGATGGGTAGGAAGAAAATTAACAACAACGGGTATAGAAGAGACTCCTTTGTTCGGATAATTAGGAGTATTAGAAGAGCCAATCTCAATCTTTATTTCGGGTATGACTTCCTCCAGGTTCTCGCACCTAACCTTGGGCTTGCTAGTTGATGCCTCTGTAGAGAATGTTTGTTTGATACTCTTTTCGGGAGTTAGTTTTTCAACCAAAATCGTAGCATTGACCGGTGTAACTTTGGGTTGGTATTTTTTACCTGCCAATGCAGTAGTTGACTTGAGGTATCCCTTTGGTTTTAACAACCTTTCAAGATCTGATACAGGTGTGGTCTGCTAATCGTCTGAGTTCTTTTTGGTATTCTTTCGACCGAATGCTAGATTATCTGTGGTGGAGTCGCCAAGTGAAAGATAAAAATAACCTTCATAGAGTATTCAATATTTGTTCACTATCAAAGATAGAATATTACCTTGTCATTTTCCTAGCGAAAAATAACTTCATTTCTTCGTCCCCGGCAGCGGCGCCAATAATATGTTGGTCCTGAAATTAAACTTAAGGCTCAAAGGATAATGTCAGGCATCAGGAAAGTTATGAGAGTGTTTTTTAAAATTTCTTTTTCTACCTTAGTTATATGAGAAAACCCCCTTAAATGAAATTAACAGTGTGGCAACACAGAGGCTGTATTTTGTGTCTCACTTGAAATTGAAATATCGAATGGTATGAAAGAAAATACAAATCTGTAAAACAAATCAAAGCATCAATTACTGAACAATTTCACCCTATTGCAGTATAAGAAAATAGATAGTGTAACCTTGAATAAAGTGTAAAATACAGTAATCCACACAACTTGTAGGTCTTGATTTACTCACAGTAAATACAGAGGAAAAACTTCTTTTTAAAAAAATTACTAGTGCAATATGATTTCAGTAGTTGTTGTACTAAATTGGAATCATACATTTATCACGGAAATACTTAAAGAAATGTTGAGATATTGGAAAACACGGAAGAAGTACATAACCCGGATTAAACAAAACTTGGAATCTTTGTCTGCACTTGTATTAATACTCAATAAGGATGAGTTTTATCTCTTACAATCGAAAAGAAGTAGCCTTTAATAAGTATTCAATAATTGTATTTATACAAAATGGTCTCAACCCACAAACGGTTGGACTTCTCATAATTTAAAAATAGTAAATATTTTTGAATAAGATTACAACATGTAAAAACCGAAAAGTTCCATTAGCCTTCTCCTCTATCTCTTCGTCTACTGGCAGATATGTTTCTTCTCCTCGTCCTTTAACATGGAAACATCTGGCATCTAATATTGACCTGTATGAATAGTTTGCACATATTTTCTCATTTGTTTCCAGATGTGCTTACTTTCCCATATTCTACACATTGGATGCATCTACTCGCTAATTGTACTACTAGTCTAGAAGGTTCAATTGCTTCATTTGCTTAAAAAATGTATAGCTTATTTTCTACCTGAGGCGACCTTTCCTATATCTATTTTTCTCCCAAATATGTGACCCGTAACTGCAAGCTTGGGTTTACTATCCATTTGTTTATTTGGATAAGATCAATTTGGTTCATTTGTTGGATCATTGTCATGGCTTCTTCTTTGCTCGTCCCAGAAATATATTGATTCTTTGCTATGTCAATTTGTCCCAAGGCTTCGTAGATAGTATTTCCTTCAACATCCAATATCCTTTTGTCTAGTGAAGATATTTCTTCTAGACAAGCTTCGTTTACCTCTTTGGCCAATCTTTTTCTTTCGGCAAGATTTATTTCCCAGGCCTTCAAAATTATGCCACCTCTGGTTTTCTTAGAAAGAGATAGTCGAGGAACCTCTGATACATCATATTTTGGTACTAGTAATATGGCCTCCTGAAACTTGTCCCGATCTTAACGAGCTTCTCTTTCTTTAATGTAAATGTTCTTCAAGGAAAGCTCTATTACCCGGTAACAATTTTGGATGGCTTCCACTTTTGTAAAGAGATCCTGTTGGGCTGATTCTAGATTTTCATGTACCTCCAACGCTTGAGACTAAAAAGATGCCATATCTACTCTGTCCCTCCAGTCAAGTCTATTTTTGCTTGTAGTTGCTTGATCAATTCTTCTTGTTGAGTGACCAATCCTCTATTGGCTTGTGAACTTTGATAGAGCTCATCAAGGTTAGCTTTCAGCTATTGGATCTAATGTCTGTCATAGGATCTGAATTGTTCAAACTCTTTGTTCATCTTATTTCTCACATCCTGTTCCATAGTCATTATCTGGTCTTGCAACTGCCCTACCAACACATTTCTATGTTTCAGCTGCTCAGCTAGATTTTCTACTAACCACTGATTGGTCGTGGAAAAGGGACCTAATGAGCCTGCCATGTCCTTAGCGAATTATGAATCCTCTAGATTATGTCCATCATACAACAGTATTTTCCTTTTTACTGTTGCACCGTCTTTTTGATGTGTTTCTCGTTTAACTATGGCCTTCCTCTTCTTGCTGAAAAAGAAGTCCGAAGGAGGCATTTCTTCGAATGAAATCGGGGTAAGATCATCTATAAAGATGACTTCGGAACTGGGATTTCCATGACTTGACTGCAAAGGTGTTAATGAAAAAATGGGGTCACCTATATCTGTAGACGTTTGTTTCTCTGTTGTATCAGTAACTGGTTTGTTTGGTGTAGAAGGAGACGTATCCTCCCCCTTTTTTAGTAAAGCTTCAATCTGAGCTTTATCTTGAGCGTCCAATGGGTTTGATAATGAAGTCTCCAACTCTTTCATCAAGACTTCAACGTTCTTCAGGTTTTCTTCAATACCCTATATGTCGGAACTTCTTGCCTCAAAACCCTGAGGTGTAGCTTCTTGTGTAGACGAAGGTGTTATTGGTTCTCCCTATAATACCTTAGGCAAGCTATTCCGCATGTTCTTTTGGAAATTAAAAAAGTTGGCCTTTTGATCTAGTGACAAAGTTTGGACTCGATTCAATACTTCATCGTAACCTGGCTCCTCTGAATATTTCATCTTGTGGGGAATTCTCGTGTACAAACTAATTGGAACCTTAGGATTGGATGAAGAAAAACTGCCTATATGGATTTTTTGACTAGTACAAACTAACCATTGAACTAAATGATTACAATGATACTTGCAACCAATGGTGTTGAAAGGCTTGAAGACCCCCTCTTGAAATTTACTCCAAATAAACCAACAAAAATGAATCTTAGGTGCCAAACCAAAACAAAGGTAGGGCTTCCAATGTATTTTGATATATTGTTGAACAATATAGAACGTCCAAAAAAACGAATCTGGTTCAAAGACAAGTTATACAATCAATTTAGCCTCATCATAAAACTATATTGTCACCACATATGAACCCTTCAAAATTCGATGTGAATTAATTTAATACAAATCCAAACGATCAACAATCAAACCAAATTTCCTGAAAAAAATGCATTCTCGAGCAAGTCCATTAATCCAGACCCCTTAAGCAGATAACATCAACTTCCTTAAAATCATGATAGCAATTAGAAATAATAATCCAACCTACCTCCCTAGCCAATGGACTCAAACACAAATGTGCAAGCACGTCTCTCCCTTGTCTACAACAATCTGACCTTGTTCTCCCTCGATCGATCCTTCCTGTGATTTGAAGTTGTCTCATGGATCTGAGTTTCCTTTGCTCAGATTTGAAGCTCTCTCATGATACCATGCAAACTTTCTCTTCTGTAATTAATGCAGCTGGATTCAAATCCCAATGCGTTTTCCTTCATCGATCTTATAACTTCAAAATGGGAATGGATTTGATAAAATTTGTTAGAATATATAGTTCTTACTTATCTAATAAGCTTGCTAATGTATTGAGAAGTAGAGTCAATCTCTACCAGAGTTCTGTGATCTTATTCTTAGGAGGTTGTTTAAGAGTTGGATTTGTGAGATCCATGTTTGTTATGTTGTTGAGATATTATGTCAACCTCTCCATTTATATTTAGAATAAGTTATAGTTGATAACAACCTATGCACTCTATATAATAGAGTCCAATATATTAATATTACGGTAATTGAATATTTGTGTATTATACTCTACTCTTCCATTTTATCAAAATTGTCGATAAATTTCTTCTCAATCCGCTTTGATATAAATTGAGGGAATAGGAAAAGAGTATTGTACACTACATCCCTACAGACCTATATAATGCAAACCAAACACACCAAACCTATGTATAAACTACCCCTCTAAAAATTATTTTTATAATCCATTAAAACAAAATACAAATATATAATAATAAGAAGAATTTGGATATCTCTCAGAAAATGTCTAAAAAAATCTCTAAAACATATATAAATGATCTATCTAAACTAGATTGATAATTCAAATATGACGACTCTTTTGGAGCTTCGCTCATCCACCTCATTAATAGCATGAGTAGTTATATTTCAACGTGCAGGCCATGTTGTATCGTTCCCAAAAGTCTTCTGGCATTCACTTATTTCACTTCACTAGACTTGGATCTTCATCGTTATGTCAAATCCTTGGTACATTTGTTCCCACACTTTAAAACTAGCACACCCTGGAAGCGGGGCAAAGGGAACGTCGAAAAAACTATTTTTTATGGCTATATTTCCTATCTTTTGGGTTTTTTTTGGTAACAAAACCATAGGTAACGATGTGATTGTACTGGAAAAAGTAGGTAGTCACATCGTATCCCGAACCTGCACATAATTTGTCGGGCTTAACCCAATTCGATGGGGTAAGGCCCACGATGAGGTGAATATAATGTTGTTGTCTAAATTTTGTACGAAATGATTATTTTCTGGGGATTTTTTTGAAATCAAATTCGCTCAATGTGTCTAACCTCGAAATCAAATTCGCTCAAGAAGGCTAGCCATCTTGCTTGCCTTGCGTTAAGGTCTGGTTGACTAAACAAAAATTTCACACCACTGTTATCAGTCAACAACATAAACTTTATGCCCATTATATAGTGTCGCCACATCTTTAATGTATGGAGGACAACTACTAACTCTAAGTCGTGAGTGACGTAGTTTTGTTCATGCTCTTTTAGTTTTCGGGACTAGTAACAAATAACGTTCCCTTCTTGAGTTAGGACACCTCCCAAACCTTCTTTTCTCGCATCTACATAGACTATGAAGTCTTTATTCGGGTCTGCTACCCTTAAAATGGGTGCAGTTGTTAACAATTCTTTTAACTTATTAAAACTATCATGACATTTATGTGACCAATTAAACTTGGTTCCCCTCTTTTGTAAAGATGTGATAGGGTAAGCAATCTTAGAGAATCCCTCTATAAATATGCGGTAGTATCTGATGATTCCCATGAATGATCAGATGTTTGTTACATCCTTAGGGATAGGCCATTCCATGATGGCTCTTATTTTCTCTGGGTCGATTGCAATACCTTCTTCAGATATTACATGTCCTAGGTACTGTATTTTCTTTTGATAAAAGTCACATTTTTCGAATTTAGCATACAGTTTGTGTTTTCTTGAAGTTTGAAATACTATCCTTAGATGTTCTTCGTGTTCTTCTTATGTTTTATAATACACTGGGATATCATCAATAAATACCAAAACAAACTTATCCAAGTACCGACTGAATATGTTGTTCATTAAACACATGAATATTATCGATGCATTACTGAGACCAAACAGTATAACAACAAATTCATAATTTCCATATCTCGTTCTGAACGTTGTTTTACTTATGTCTTCATCTTTTATTCCAACCCGGTGATAACCAGATCTTAAATCCAATTTAGAAACGATCCTTTCCCCTGCCACTTGATCAACTAGATCATTAATTCTAGGTAGGGGTATTTGTTCTTAACAGTCATTTTGTTTAACTGCCTGTAATCAATGCATAATCTTAGAGTTTTGTATTTCTTTTTAACAAAAAGGATTGGTGCTCCCCATGGTGAGACAATTGGCCTCATGTATTCCTTGTCCAACAGTTCTTGTAGTTGAATCTTTAATTCTATTAATTCGGGTAAATTCATTTGGTAAGGCGCCTTAGATATAGTAGTTGAACCAGACATCAAATCGATAGAAAAGTCTATCTCTCTCCTTAGGGGCAGTGCAGGTATTTTGTCAAAAAACACATCTCTAAAATCATGCAAGATAACAAAATCTTCTAGGCTAGTTTTATTTTCTTTTTCCAACAGATTTGTCACTTGGATAGCATAAATCTCACAACCTTTTCTCATGCACTTCTTAAATTGCATTGCTGAAATCTTCCTAACTGAGATTGGTTTTCGTATACCTTGTATTGTCCTAACAATGTCGCTTTCGTCTTTGTAATTGAGTGTTTTTTCATAACAATCCAAAACTTCTATATGACTCTCTAACCAGTCCATTCCGATAATTATATCATAAGACCCTAAGGGTAGAATATTCATATTTATCTTTGTGTTTTAAGAGCCTAAACTAAACTCACTGTCAGAAATAAAATCAATTACTTTTTTTTTTATCCTGTTGGTAGTTGGACTAGCCAATATTTTGCATGTCTTAAATTCTTAAGTTTATTTGAATCCAATACACCGGGAGCGACATAACTCAAAGTATCCCCTAGATCAATTAAAATAGAAACACGAATATTGTTAACTTTACCTTTAACTTCTACTACAGTGGACTAGTGATCATCTTGTCGGCCATCCATGGCTGCATTGATCATATGTAAGCTTCTTCCCACATCTCCCACTGTAGAGGCTTCCTGTAGGTTGTGAACCATAGTCCTGGCTGCAGAAGTTAAACATGGACAGTTCCTCTTTAAGTGAGGTTATCCACATTCCCAGCATTTTAACGGTTCTTTGGGGTTGTCTCGAAACTTATTTGTTCCTAGATTAACTGGTTTACCACCTCCTTGGGTGTTCTAGTTATTGGAGTGAAAACATTTCCTTGGAAAAATCTTTGTTGTGTTCCAGAAAGGGACTGGTTGATATCCCTTCTTTCGATGGTTCATTCGATCTTGTGTCTTGTCTTTCCAAGCCTTGGGAAATTTCGATCGTTGTTTGTATTGGTCGTAACATAGTCGGGCCTTCCTAAAAACTTCACTTAAGGACTTGGGGTTGTTGAAATCGATTCTGTCCTTATAGGACTGTGGTAAACAACTTATGAAGCACTGGATTTTTACTTTTTCCTCCCAGATATAAGGCACAAACCTTAATAATTCCAGGAATTTGTTTATCAGGTCATCCATAGTCATTTGAAGGAGTCGTAGCTCATAAAACTCTTTGTTTTTTCTTTCATAGTAACTCTTAGATAAATACTTTTTTTAAAATATTTCTTAAAATCCAACCACTCCATTTGTTTTTCCTTTAGGCCCTTGGCCAACTTCAAGTCTTTCCACCATATGCTTTCTTTTCCTTTTAGGTTATAGATGGCCATTATGACCTTCATATTGTTGGAATAGTTGTAGATCTGAAAATATTTTTTTATGTCTATTAACCATGCTTCAACCTCCTCTCCTGTCCTGGATTCTTCGTCAAAGGTGGACGGTTTGATTTTCTTGAACTCTCCCTCAAGATGGTCCACCTATTTCCTTTTTCTTCCTCTGGTTGTTTTATCTTCTGCTAATGGTGTACCTTCGTAAGAGTTGTCCTCCTTATCTCCTTCAGGACCAGAATTTTTGGAGGTCATTTTGCTGACCTCTTCTTCCTCATTATTGTCTTTCAGACTCTTATTTGTTACTATGCTATGCAACAATACTTCATTTATTTCCTCTTGTTCTTGTTGTGTCTTTTTCAGTTCCTCATTGTCTGCCTTGAAAACTTGTACTTCCACAATGAGATTTCTCATGGTTTCCAGAACCTCGGTAGGTGAAATTCCTTCACTGTTCTGCCTAGGTTCGTTAGGAGGTCTTTTCTCAAGATTCTCCTCAAGTCGGATCTCTTCTCCATTCAGTTCTTCCATGATCACAATAGAAACAAAGTTTTTTTGTTTGTAATAGTAATGTTTTGTTAGTTTTTCATTAAACGCAAATTTCTTGAAAAAATGCATTCTCAAGCAAGTCCATTAATCCAGACCCCTTAAGCAGATAACATCAACTTCCTTAAAATCATGATAGCAATTAGAAATAATAATTTGACCTACCTCCCTAGCCAACGGACTCGGACACAAATGTGCAAGCATGTCTATCCCTTGTCTACAACAATCTGACCGTGTTCTCCCTCAGTCGATCCTTCCTGTGATTTGAAGTTGTCTCACGGATCTGAGTTTCCTCTGCTCAGATTCGAAGCTCTCTCACGATACCATGCAGACTTTCTCTTCCGTGATTAATGCAGCTGGATTCAAATCCCAACATGTTTTTCTCCGTCGATCTTGTAACTTCAAAATGGGAATGGATTTGATAAAAATTGTTAGAATATATAGTTCTTACTTATCTAATAAGCTTGCTAATGTATTGAGAAGTAGATTCAATCTTGACCTGAGTTGTGTGATCTTATTCTTAGGAGGTTGTTTAAGAGTTGGATATATGAGATCCATGTTTGTTGTGTTGTTAAGATATTATCTCAACCTCTCCATTTATCTTTAGAATAAGTTATAACTCATAACAACCTGTGCACCCTATATAATAGAGTCCAATATATTAATATTACGGTAATTGAATATTTGTGTATTATACTCTACTCTTCCATTTTATCAAAATTGTCAATAAATTTCTTCTCAATCCGCTTTGATATCAATTGAAGGAATAAGAGAAGAATATTGGACAGTACATCCCTACCGCCCTATATAATGCAAACCAAACACACCAAACATATATATAAACTACCCCTCTAAAAATTATTTTTATAATCCATTAAAACAAAATACAAATATATAATAATAAGAAGAATTTGGATATAGCAAATGTCTAAAAAAAAATCAATAAAACATATAGAAATGATCTATCTAAACTAGATTGATAATTCAAATATGCCGACTCTTTTGGAGCTTCGCTCATCCACCTCATTAATAGCGTGAGTAGTTATATTTCAACGTGCAGGCCATGTTGTATCGTTCCCAAAAGTCTTCAGCATTCACTTATTTCACTTCACCAGACTTGGATCTTCATCGTTATGTCAAATCCTTGTTACATTTGTTCCCGCACTCTAAAACTAGCACACCTTGGAAGTGGGGCAAAGGGAACGTCGAAAAAACTATTTTTTTTTTTATTTTTTTTATTTTTTATTTTTTTGGCTATACTTCCTATCTTTTGGGTTTTTTTTTTTTTTTGGCAACAAAACCATAGGTAACGATGTCATTGTACTAGAAAAAGTAGGCAGTGACATCGTAGCCCTGACCCTGCGTGGTCCGGTAAGGTCCACGATGAGGTGAATATAATGTTGTTGTCTACATTGTTATATCTGTATATTTTAGTGATTATTTATGTAGAATATGAGTATTTGTGTGATTTTTAAACAACAAAAAGTAGTGATTTTATGCAGAATTATATTGTTGGATTCAGATGAAAAAATGAAAAAATAAACAACATCTAATATAATTCACAAATAAATTAATTTAAAAAATACAACATTCAATGAACAATCCAATTTAAACTAATTGTCATTGCAAATAACTAAATCTTTAAAAATACATAAATTTGATGCTTTGCAACTCTTAACTTGAACTTTAATCTTATTTTATCTAAACAAATTGATATCAACATTGTACTATTTAATCATCATAAACATATATGGCAAACAAATTGATATAAACAATTGTAATATTTAATCATTGTAAATTACACAAAAAGGCGTACACCTATTGATAATAGGCACAATTAATGATCTTTTAATCTTAAATTCTAATATATTCTTAGTAGTCTTCCAAAATCAATGTGTCAGATTTATTGTTCATAACTTATTTGCATTTATGAAGGCATCAGTTAACATGTTTAAGAAGAATTAAAATATATGCAAGACACATTTAAATCATTAAAAAACACTCTTAACACGTTTCATTTTGATAGCACTCATTCATTTTTTATATCTGAAAGGTAGTTTGATGCCATGACGTGCACGAACGTTTTATATGTACTCTGTGTTGGAGTAGACTCAGTCACAACTCTTGTTCTGAATGAAACCCTTTCAACTTTATCCAGCCGCGAGTCAGCTGTGCTAGTATATATGACAATGGAAAAATATCCAAAGAAAATATATTCTTGAGAAAGCATACCCCGGCCCGGCCATATTCTGGTAGAGCATATTTATTTTCTTTATAAACGATACCACGTAGGCTTTCTGCAAATGAGGTTTATTCGAATAATTTCATAGTTCCCATGAAACACCTGTTTCAACTGTATTGTATTAACCCACAATCTCGAATAAGGGTATTTTGTATCTTATAGACTCCACGAGAAGAAAATCTAGACAGATAATAGTGAGTATTTAAGAGGGAAAGATAGAGTAGACATAGTAAATATTAAGTCTTAATGAAAGGCAGAAATCGGGGTGCTCAATACTTATTCATACAGAAACGGTGAAAGGTTATAAATGGTAAAAGGCTAATCATCAAGTTTAGAAAAGAGTATATTGTATACGCATTAACTAGTCGATATTTCTCTGATGAGAGCTCTTCTTGCAGAATATCATTTACACATGATTTTGTTTACATAATATACTCCATGTCCAATAACGACATTAACATAGAGAATATTTTTTGCAAGGTTTTTTTTACACTTTCTAAATTTGGTTGCAAATTAAGGGTATGTGCACCAAATCAAAAGTCGGAGAAAGCCTTCGCTCTCAAAAAATCATGAGAATCCACCCGGATTGAGATCATCTTAAACAAAGGTCGTATAGCGGCAACACCTGCCTTGCAGTTGAGTATGAAAGTATGTGGGAAAGAACCCATGCTTCAACATCCGTAAAATTTGTATGCATGGATAGCACGTGGAACTATATGCTTGTAACAAAGCTCATGAGCGTAGTTAAGAAAATAATGGTTCTACTTGACCAGTCGACCTTGATCAACGTAGCCCATATGAATCCTGTCAGCGTGGTTATGAATGTAGTTGGTGATGATCTAAGAACACGGTGATGAAGCCAGTCCTCAGAACTCGGATTCAAAGGATTTGAAAGTTGATTCATGGAAAACAACTTAAAAAAAACTTCATTAATGCCAAATGGTTATCTTAGAACTATGTTTTCATATTTGCATGGCTAAGAATTTATTGTAGATTTAGTTGATGGTTTGATCTCGTTAAAAGTTATGAGTTAAAAACCCCTTCTATATCATTCGTATCAGATCAGGTTGAGTAAGTGTCACAGGGGAGCCAAGGAAAATTGTGTGCACGTCTCCCTTTCCACCCTCAAAGGAGCATCGATCTTTCACAAAAAAATTGCATGGTTTAAAAGTATTCGAATGGTATAAAAAATTAAAGGTGAAGGCTTTT
>JZKD02S1679423.1:543805-556193 GCA_000966675.3 Picea glauca
GCATTAGTTTTGGAGAGTTTTCTCTTAATGGCGAAAGTGTAGAAGTCAAAGAAATCCACAAACATGACATAAGAGGATTCGGAGGATCTGAATGCAAGAGTCCTCAATACTATTCGTGTAGATGAGGTGTTGTTTAATATCATTGAAGAGAAGACAACAATAGGTTTGTTGAACAAACTAGAGAGTCTGTATATGACAAAGAACTTTTCAAACATAATCTTCGTGAAGGGGCAGTTATACAGCTTGTGAATGAAAGAATGTACGAAAATTACTGATCACTTGAATGTCTTCAATACTATGTTCATTGCCTGAGACTTGGGATCATCTGGTCACAACTATGTAGTTTAACACAACAAATGTCATTGATTATGACATTGTTGTGGGATCTTTGTTATTGAGGAGATAAGGAAAACATATGGTAAAGAAACCTGAACATCATAAGCAATGGTGGTCAGAGGTCAATCTACACAAGGAGGGAAATATCATAATGATATGGCTAGGTCTAAGTCAAAAGACAGTAAGGGTGAGGAAAAATGTTGGTTTTGTGGAAAATCTGGGCATCTCAAGAAGGATTGTTGGAAAAGACAACAAGCATCCAAAGAGGACTCCACAAAATAAACAAATTCAGCTACATGTATGGTTGATGACGTTTTTTCCATCTTTTGTGTCTATCCACCTCTCTTCACATAGAAGGTGCAGGGTGGTGATGGTTGACTCACTGTGAAATAAGAAATAATAATTGTATTTACTTTGGACTTGTAGAAATTATTGATTGCATGTAAATGGACATATGTCTATAAAACCTAGATATGCATGCGTACCCCTGGTTTATGAGGTCACCTATGAAAAGTCTAAACATAGATTTAGGTAGATTGAATATGTGGGGGGTGGCATGTATGTTGGGTTAACCTTGACTCGGTGAAAGACTTAATGAGTTAAATTTGTTTTTAGGTCAAAGCAGGTGGTTTTTCGGGTCCATGTGTTTTGGGTATCCCATGGTATTGTGTCCATGGATTTGCATGTAATGAAGCGTATAAAATTCTTGGTGAAATCCATTGTAAATGGGCCTGGAGATAAGCGGTGAAGGCTTACTTGGTAGGTTTGGTCGGATTTGGTCAAACTTGTTCGAATGCAAAGTTCGAGGTGGAGCAATGTGTCCAGTTTAGAAAGGTGGGTATATAGAAATGATGATGTATTGGCAGGTCAATCAAGTGTTTGAGAATATATGATGAAGGTAAGTTCATATCCATGGAACTTGAAAAGTATTGCAAGGAAGTTGGGATCGAATATGCATGTTCAGTAATGCCAAGTTGCAACAATAGTTGTGGACAAAAACAATTTTGTTCTCTGGTAACTCAGTCACCATCAGTTGCAAAAGAATGAAATATTCAGAAAGAGGTATGAACAAGTCATCTGCAGTGGTGATTATAAGAACCCCCCCTAAATTTATATGTATAATAATGGGGCGAATGACCATGATACATAGGAAACATTGAAGGCTATTTTATCAATAATATAATATGTATATATAATTTTTTGGAAAATATTTTAGTCGATTATATAATCTTGTAAAATCTTGGCGAATATTTCACTAGATTATAAAATCTTGTAAAATCTTGGCAAATCTTTCATTTAATTATAAAATCTTGTAAAATCTTGGTGAATCTTTCACTTAATTACTAAACCTTTAAAGTCTTGGTGATTTTTTTGTAAAGAAGTGTTCTTCCTTGTCTCGTATATTGGCCTAGTTAATATATCATAGAATTCATATGCCATATGATGGATAATATAATAGAAGGTGTTATGGCATAACTTGGAAATTTTCATCTTGTGTGTAAAGATCCACGGGATCCACTTTTGCATCTGCTTCTGCTGGTATGAGAGTCTAGAGACATGCGAAAGTGTAATAAACTAGTTATGAAATATAAAAATGCAATTTCCAGCGTGTATATAAATCAAAATATAGTCATGCAACAACCAAATGTAAGCATTATTTATATTCTATACTTAAACTATCAGTAAATTTCACATAACATGTTTTTTTTTCCATTTCAATGCATTAACGTAATCCCTTTCTTCCTTTCTCCCTTCCCTCTTTCTTCCTAGCTTGGGAACTATCAATATTGCTAACTTATACTCTTGAAAACTAGTTTCAGTATATTTAAGGGCACAAATTTCAAGATATTACAAATACCATAAACCAATGAATAAGGAATAGATTGTTTCAATAGGGTGCCTCGAGCATGAGATGTGGTAAGGAAAGAAGACCAAGGAGGAACACCCTTTCTTAGAATGATTACATGTCCTATTATAATCACTTGTATGGTTAAAGGATGTCTCTTGATGAGGAGTGTTCCACTCAATGGTTGGAAAACATGACATGGTGTTCCTTAAATCATGAATCTACCATCAAAAGGAGGGACATCCTCCTCAAAAGGGAATTTAATGCATGTTAAAAATGATTTTTGATGCACTACACATGGTTCAAGGAATCATTCACATATTTGGAGGAGCTACATACATGTCAAATTTTATCTAAATCTAACCATAGAAGCTACTCTAAGAGGAGCCCCTTGCTTCTAGGGTTTCTTTCTCTCTTTAATATTATTTTATTCATAAGGGTTTGGTTTGAAAGATATAAATAGAGAACTTCATCATCTAGAGGCATGTTTGGAAGATGGGGAATTCCCTTCAAAGTATTTAATTGAATATCTTTAGGAGGATTGGAAGAAAGACAAACCAATTTGTGGTTTTCATCTCTTTTTTTACTTTTCATGGGTTAATTTGATGGCTAGAATTACTCTTACAAACTGCTAGTGTAATCCTTGAAGAAGGGCATTTTTTCTTTAATAAGAATATGTTAGGGTTGAGGATTCACCCTTCCTATCTCTTGTTGTAATCATTGTTCATTTGAAGGATATTGATGCAATGATTTTGGAATATTGAGAGGTTGTTGTTGTCCATTTTCTTCTGCATGGTTGCAATTTTTACTTAGTTGTTTTGTAAGCATTGTGAGCATTGAGGCATGCATGAGATGTGCACTAAACCATAAGGTCTATCTTCTCTTCATATCACTTAAGTGAGGTGCATCACTTGGGAAGTATTCTCTTGCATGCATGAGAACATGGATCACACCACTCTTGAGGCTACTCTTATCCCTATTTGTAACCTCTTATTTTCTTGTTATATAAAGGAGAGGAGGGAACACTAGTTAGACAAGTAGTCAATATGATTTACAATGTGAGCTTCTGAGGCATTGTTTTGTTAGTAGAGTAGTATTCATCTAATATTTCCTTTAGTATAATAGAAAAATATGTGATGATTGCTACAAAATTTAATTATGTTGATTTGCATTTCTAGATCTCTCTTTTCTTAGACCTACTATCTGGTTTCTTGCTTGTTGGATCGAATCCTCTAATATGTAGTGTCTACACTCTTGAACCTTCAATCCCTTGTTTTGGAAGTTATCAATTCGAAGTATTCATAGGTGGTTTCCTAATGTTTCATTTTATGTGGTAAGATTAAATTCTTTGAGTGCAGATTTGTTATCATGATGTGAAATATCTACAAAGCATTAGTGAATACACACAACAATTTAGAACATAAAAATGTTTTTATTACTATACATGTTATGTACAATGCTCTATGAAATAGAGCAAGAAAAAGAAAAGATATTATACAATTATTCTTTGTATAATACATACTATGCATAGGAATTATAGGAAGATACAAGAATGTCCATCCGGTTACTTAAGATAGGTCAGTTATGTTCATTTGTTGTCCATTATTGTTCGTCTCTTGGTGTGTTGGGTGAGCTAAATTGTTGGTGCATATATGCAATGGTCCTCATGATTATCATCATTCCTATCATGTATAGGTCACTTAGGTGGGCACGCTTGGGAGGATGAGGTGGGCATGAGCGGGTTGTTGAAGGGTGCACACATAGATTGTGAAAGTGTGCATGCGCAGGTTGGAACTTGGCATGTGAATTTTATGTGTCAAATGTTGCAGATGTTTTGTGGGTGCAAGGGAATTTGCCTTTCACTCATTAGCAACAAAGAGAAGCTACAAGGAGCATTGCCCATTGGAACCTAAAGGGGGCATTACATGCTGCAGTGTTCAAATGGTGCCAACAATGAGGCTTCTTGATGCATGTAATATTGTACTCTGGATACCTAAGTTGAATTGACATGTATGTAGAGACAATGGAGGTACATTCCTAAAAGGGAACTAATCATGCATTATTCAAACTCCATGGTACTACCCTTCCACCTCAACTAGTACACACAGGAATAACTTGGAATACAAATCCCTTTCATTGATATCCCTAACCATAGGAAAGGCAGTATTTTCTATCAAGATATGAGTCTTTGAAACATTTGAAATTGCATTGCAATATCAAACTTACCAACAACATATCCAACAACTTTAAAAATAATAAACAGACACAAAAAACGAGTTTGCAATATCCTTGTAGAGTTTTTTTTTTCCCAAGTCTATAAATAGGGGATTAAAAAGGGAAACTTGAAGTCCTTATAGTTTCTATAAATTGAAATCATAATATCTTGTTATTCTTAGCACAATTCCACACATAATTCTTATGTTGGGTTATCCTTTATCACACCATTCTAGAAGCTATTGAGATGAATGTTCTTCCAAAGTCAAGCTCTCCGGAGAGGGAACATAATCAGGATTCAATTAAAAAATGGTAGAGCTCAATTCTACATCCATTTTGACAGCCATAAATAATGAGATTTACTAAAAACCCCACTAAAATTTGTTATGAATAGAACCAGAAAACAAAAAAAAAATACGATAAAAAAAAAATAGAAAATAACTAATAGTTCATGAAATAACAAAATGAAAACAATTTTACCATAGAATCCTCCATGAAATCTAAGATTAAGACAACAAATTAATATTTGATTGTAAAGTCATATAAACTCCTATATAAGATCTTGAACTGTCTCCATTTGCAATTTACCGTGAATATGGGTCTACATTGTAATTCCAAAGTAGACCAACAAAAGTTCCCACTCTCGCTAGAATAGAAGATACAAAAAAATTCTTTCCAGGCAACCCAATTCTCAAGAACAAGCTATCGTTACCGTTAGAATGAATTATTTATGAAATTATCAGTTTTTCTCTCTTTAGAATAATAACATGGCCATCATTTTACGATGTAACAAACACAAGTAATCAAAAATAAATATCCCCTGATGGCCAAAGACTGAAACCGAAGAGCATCATGCTAATTTAGATAGCCTCTGACTTTGCAATAATTTAATTTGGGTAGTACCAGGTTAAGGAAAACTAAGAATCTTAAAACACAGGCCACACAAAAGATTTGAAATTTCAGTTTTCAATGCAAAGTAATTACCTGGAAATATTATCCTCAACTTCAAGGGAGGGGATTTTAAAAATCACATTTGTGAATGGAAATATAAATCCTATGTGAATCTGGTAAACTCTCCAAAATTCTGCACGAAATTGGAAAACTCCATAAATTCTAAGCAAATCCGGCAAATTCTTCGGCAAACTCTCTGAAATTTGTGGGCGAATTTTGAAATCTCTCAAGATATTTAAAAAATTGTGGTAAAATTCGGCAAACTCTCAAAATATTTAAAAAATTGTGGGCGAATCCATTAGAGTCTCCATTTGTTTTGAAAATTTATGGGCGAATGCTGGTTGCACGATAAAGAATCAAAGGCTAAATTTTGTAGTAGGGTTTCCTTCCCTATAATTTCATGGGCTAAACACTCTTTCATTTCACACATAATTATGTTTGTTGGGCTAAAATTTAAAATGTCTAAAATGCCTTTCCATTGTACAAAATTCGCCCATTTTATATTTTTAACCCTTAAATTTTGCCCAACTACGAAATTTCGCCCCTAAATCTTCTATGGTCATCTCGTAATTACTCAAATGTGAAATTATTTAGTTGTGATGCTTATGGTTTTTTATCAACAATCTAAGTAGGACCTAGTTCAAATAGGTAAATCTTTGATATGGTGATGATGTTAAGGGGTGCAGATTGTGGGATCCTACTACCCACATAATCATCATGGATAGAGATACAGTGTTTGATGAATCTCCTTTTATAAAATCAAATATAGTAAAATATGAAAGGTTCAAAGCATGGTTGGTAGCAAAAAGGTATTTGGAAGGTATCGATTTCTATGAAAGTTTCTCACTAGTTGTTAAAAGCTTGTTTCTATTCATGTTGTGTTAGCACTGGTTGTGATAGTACATCTAGATGTTAACACTGTTTTACATGGAGTTTTTTGGACAAGGGGATGTATATGGAATAACCATAATGGTTAGTTGAGAATCGCAATAAAAGATTTTTTTGCAAATTCAAAAATCAATATATGGCCTGAAGCATGCTAGGAAAATGGTACAAGATGTTTGATTCCTTCATGGTGAGCCAAATTTTACAAGAATTGAGTATAACCATTGTGTTTATGGGATATTCATTATCTTGGTGTTATATGTTATGCTTGTTGCAAGCATAAGCATGGTTCGGGTCAACACGTTAGCTCAGTTGGTTAGGACGTTTGCTAAGAAGGATCTAGGAGCAACAAAATAAAGTTTGGGCATGGAAATACACAGAGATGGGAAATATGGTAAGCTCAGTTATCACAACAGAAGCATGTGGTGAAGATACTTAGGAAATTCAGTATGAATAATGTGAAACTGGTAAAATCCATTTGGTTTTCCATTGTAAGTTCTCTTCAAGTTTATGTCCTAATTGATGAAGAAGAAAAGGATTATATGTCTCTAGTATTATATGCTAGTAGGAAGTTTGATGATTGCGATGGATAAATGGTCAACATTTCACATGCATTTGGTGTTGTCAGTAGACACATGACAAAACCAGGTCGAGAGCATGGAAATTGGTGGTTCAAACACAGAGGCACAAATATCACCTACAATGGTTGCAATGATTTGGTTTGAGGTTATCATTTATGAGATTTGAACAAGTAAAACGGTTTATTAGACAGGTTATTGATGGAGACAGAATGGTCCATACTGAAGTGAATCGTGTAGGCATGTTCACGTAACTATATTTTTAAAGAAGTTGTGAAGTTGTGATGATGTTTGGCTTCTCTTGGATTGCAACAAAGGTGATGAATTAATTAAGAGTATGATATATCAAGTAAATTGTTGTCAAGGTGGAGATTGTTGGAAACATGTCAATGGATTTCCTCATGCGGTCACATGCATGCAACTATGTTAATGCACATGCATGCAGTATATTTATGAGGTGCTCATGTAACTATGTGATGTATTCATGATCAATTTGTATAACTGAGTGATAGATGTTATATATGTTAGCATACCCATAGAGGTAGAATACAATATGAGTGCAATGTGTAGTGAGTGTGAGAGCAAGTTGTGTAGAGACTATCATTGCCTGTGATTTTCTCCCTGAGATGAATAAGACGAGTGAGAGAAAGCCACTACTTCTTTCGGTTGAAGTTGTAAAGCCCAGTAATCCAAAGATGTTTCGATAGCTTGCCTCTATATCAGTAGGAGTTTAGAGTCGGTGAAGGAGAACACAGGTCGAAAGCAGATTCGTCTATTGCAATTAACAGAAGTCAAGTACCAATTGGCTTCTAATAGACTACCAAGAGGCTAGAGAAACCTCCCCTTAAAGAACGCCTTCTGCTTAATAGAATTATACAGATTCTGTCGGAGCTTTGGCGGAACGGTTTTATTTGTAACCTTGTCTGCTATTCCTATGTTCCTTCGCTCCGAATCTGCTGTAACCACCCTTTCATCGCTGAAGTAAGGCACTACTCTGCCTCTAATGGTAACACGCCTCCTTCACAGCAATCTTAACCTAAAAAACCTTGTATTGAGAATAAAGAGCTTTAAGAGCACATTTATCCCTCAAACCTGAAATTGAAGAGCCCTAGACTGAACTAAGGTGCCTTGGCTCTAAACCTCTCCTCCCTTTGAAATCTCTATGTTTTTTCCTCGCTAGAGCCGCGCCCACATCTCCTCTTTGCTCCAAGGCCGATATAATTATATTTAATACATTGAAGATTAAATGAACTTTATACTCGGTATCGGAACCCGAACGTATTCGTTCACTGTAGCGTAGTTAAAACGCATTACAAAAATATAAGCGAGAATTCAGGCTTCTGCGATATTCGTTTGATCCTACTCCGAAAATCACATGGTAAACTTTGTTATGACTATTAACGATTTAAAAATTGATTCGATGCATTATCAGGTAAAAGATCGCTTAAATATAGATTCTCCCTTTGGTGTACCACTCCTAGCAATCTCTATGATATACCTGTCTTTAGAAGGTTGATTTAATGGTGTTCGAACAGTGTAATAAAAAATCTTGTAGAATTAGAACGAAGTCAAGGTGATACGATCAGAGTTAAACATTTAATCCTTAACATTTTGACAAATCGTGTAGAAAACTGGGCGAAAATATTCCGTGAAAATACAGAAATCATTAAAACAATACAAAACTTGATATTCAGGTGAAGGAAAATGAAGTTTCCACTTCGGCCTTCGTGTTTTAAGATAAAAATTACACACGGCTTCAAAGCTATGCCAACTCAAATGAAATAGCCTGGGAGTAAAGCTACATTTTCGGCTTTCAGTATGTTTTTAACTTACAAACGATACAAAGTTTCTTCTTTACAGATAGATTAAAATCCCTTCTGGATGGCGCTCACATGTCGGATGGTCTAGCTCCAAACGTCACTCAAACTTGGCTACACTACTTCCAAACTCTTCTTGCCATGATAATCAAAATCATTTTGAATGACTGGATTTCAATCAATGCCAAATATCATCTTCCCACATAAACCGACAGAAAACCTCCGTAGTGTCAACATAGCCATGCACCGCACCCGGATACATAATATCGGGAGTTGAATCTTCCTATATATTTTGAATAACTGGATGTCCATTCAATGCCAAATATCATCCTCCCAGAGAGACCCATAGAAAACCTCCGTAGTATCAACATAGCCATGCACGGCATCCGGATACAYAATATCGGGAGTTGAATCTCCATAGAYATGGTTCTGCAGGATTCCAAGTTCATCTGGAGTAAAATGGTCAAGGAAGAAACGAAGTTCYCCGCAAMKATCGTCGTAATACGGGAAGTTTCCTATATCAAACGTCACGGAGGTCGCTTCAGAATCCCCATCCGCTGTTAATTCACCTTGCTTATTTGAACCCATCTGTTCAGTACTGCACTTTTCATTCGTAGACTCGATATTATTGTCTGTTTGCGCCTTCAACCAAATTTCATCTTCGAGAGAATTTAAAACCACGTTGAGCCTCATCTCGCCCTGGACTTCATTCATAGCAGTATGGGTATCTTNATTCCTTCATGGTGAGCCAAATTTTACAAGAAGTGAGTATAACCATTGTGTTTATGGTATATTCATTATCTTGGTGTTATATGTTATGCTTGTTGCAAGCATAAGCATGGTTCAGGTCAATAGGTTAGCTCAGTTGGTTAGGACGTTTGTTAAGAAGGATCTAGGAGCAACAAAATAAATCTTGGGCTTGGAAATACACAGAGATGAGAAATATGGTAAGCTTGGTTATCACAAGAGAAGCATGTGGTGAAGATACTTAGGAAATTCAATATGAATAATGTGAAATTGGTAAAATCCCTTTGGCTTTCCATTGTAAGTTCTCTTCAGGTTTATGTCCTAATTGATGAAGAAGAAAAGGGTTATATGTCTCGAGTATTATATGCTAGTAGGAAGTTTGATGATTGTGATGGATAAATGGTCAACATTTTACATGCATTTGGTGTTGTCAGTAGACACATAACAAAACCAGGTCAAGAGCATGGAAATTGGTGTTTCAAACACAGAAGCACAAATATCACCTGCAATGGTTGCAATGATTTGAACAAGTACAACGGTTTATTAGATAGGTTATTGATGGAGACAGAATGGTCCATACTGGAGTGAATCGTGCAGGCACGTAACGATATTTTTAAAGAAGTTGTGAAATTGTGATGGTGTTTGGCTTTTCTTGGATTGCAACAAAGGTGATAAATTAATTAAGGGCATGATATATCAGGTAAATTGTTGTCAAGGTGGAGATTGTTGGAAACATGTCAACGAATTTCCTCATGCGGTCACATGCACATGCACATGCATGCAACTATGTTAATGCACATCCATGCAATCTATTTATGAACTGCTCATGTAACTATGTGATTTATTCATGATCAATAGAGGTAGAGTACAATGTGAGTGCAATGTGTAGTGAGTGTGAGAGCAAGTTGTGTAGAGACTATCATTGCCAGTAGTTTTTTCCTTCATTTATGCTATGCTTTTATTTTATGTTTTTGCTTCAGCTGCCCAACATGAGATGAATAGGACGAGTGAGAAAAAACCACTACTTCTTTCGGTTGAAGTTGTAAAGCCCAGTAATCCAAAGATGTTTCGATAGCTTGCCTCTCTATCAATAGGAGTTTAGAGTCGGTGAAGGAGAACACAGGTCGAAAGCAGATTCGTTTATTGCAATTAACAAAAGGCAAGTACCAATTGGCTTCGGATAGACTACCAAGAGGCGAGAGAAACCTCCCCTTAAAGAACGCCTTCTGCTTAATAGAATTATACAAACATCCGTTAATTCTGTCCGAGCTTTGGCGGAACGGTTTTATCTATGTTCCTTCGCTCCGAATCTGCTGTAACCACCCTTTCATCGCTGAAGTAAGGCACTACTCTGCCTCTAACGGTAACACGCCTCTTCACAGCAATCTTAACCTAAAAACCCTTGTATTGAGAGTAAAGAGCTTTAAGAGCACATTTACCCCTCAAACCTGAAATTGTAGAGCCCTAGACTGAACTAAGGTGCCTTGGCTCTAAACCTCTCCTCCCTTTGAAATCTCTATGTTTTTTCCTCGCTAGAGCCGCGCCCGAATCTCCTCTTTGCTCCAAGGCCGATATAATTATAATTAATACATTGAAGATCAAATGAACTTTACACTCTATCGGAACCCGAACGTATTCGTTCACTGTAGTGTAGTTAAAACGCATTACAAAAATATAAGCGAGAATTCAGACTTGTGCGATATTCGTTTGATGCTACTCCGAAAATCACATGGTAAACTTTGTTATGACTATTAACTATTTAAAAATTGATTCGATGCATTATCAGGTAAAAGATCGCTTAAATATAGATTATCCCTTTGGTGTACCACTCCTAGCAATCTTTATGATATACCTGTCTTTAGAAGGTTGATTTAATGGTGTTCGAACAGTGTAATAAAAAATCTTGTAGAATTAGAACGAAGTCAAGTTGATACGATCACAGTTAAACATTTAATCCTTAACATTTTGACAAGAAGTGTAGAAAACTGGGCGAAAACATTCCGTGAAAATACAGAAATCGTTAAAACAATACAAAACTAGATATTCAGGTGAAGGAAAATGAAGTTTCCACTTCGGCCTTCGTGTTTTAAGATAAAAATGTTGAGTGACATATTACACACGGCTTCAAAGCTATGCCAGATCAAATGAAACAGCCTGGGAGTAAAGCTACATTCTCGGCTGTCAGTATGTTTTTAACTTACAAACGATACAAAGTTTCTTCTTTACAGATACATTAAAATCATTTCTGGATGGCGCTCACATGTCGGATGGTCTAGCTCCAAACGTCACGAAACTTGGCTCCACTACTTCCAAACTCTCCTTGCCATGATGATGCAAAATCATTTTGAATGACTGGATTTCACTCAATGCCAAATATCATCTTCCCACATAAACCGACAGAAAACCTCCGTAGTGTCAACATAGCCATGCACCGCACTCGGATACATAATATCGGGAGTTGAATCTTCCTATATATTTTGAATAACTGGATGTCCATTCAATGCCAAATATCATCCTCCCAGAGAGACCCATAGAAAACCTCCGTCGTATCAACATAGCCATGCACGGCATCCGGATACATAATATCGGGAGTTGAATCTCCATAGATATGGTTGTGCAGGATTCCAAGTTCATCTGGAGTAAAATGGTCAAGGAAGAAACGAAGTTCTCCGCAAAGATAGTCATAATACGGGAAGTTTCCTATATCAAACGTCACGGAGGTCGCTTCAGAATCCCCATCCGCTGTTAATTCACCTTGCTTATTTGAACCCATCTGTTCAGTACTGCACTTTTCATCCGTGGACTCGATATTATTGTCTGTTTGCGCCTTCAACCAAATTTCATCTTTGAGAGAATTTAAAACCACGTTGAGCCTCATCTCGCCCTGGACTTCATTCACAGCAGTATGGGTATCTTCTGGATTATCGTTGTTGTTACCCACACAATCGATATTGTCGAGCAAGGCCACGAGATTGGAGTCACGCCCCAACGTTCCGCTATTAGTTCGCTTCGCG
>JZKD02S1679423.1:558209-572698 GCA_000966675.3 Picea glauca
ATCTCTGTGGGGGACTTCATCGTGTGCGAGAATCATAGTGATTGTGTTAATTGTTTAAAAGTAAAAGAACATAAATGTTTGAGACGGAAATTCAACAAGGAATCATTGTGGAATGCACTGAAGGGTTGTTTGTATATCTAATGTATACATATTGGGCATTACATTTGGTTTTATTTGGTTATAGTTAAATTTATTCTTGTTGATTGCATTTATTCCGCCTTAGTATGCATCATTAGTGCAATTAGTGTTCCTTAAGTACCCCATCCCCTCGACATGACCATATAGGAGTTCTTTGATGGCAATGAGTAATTTTGCAAGATTGTTATGCTTAGGAATCATTTTGGAAGGCAATGAAGGGTTGTTTGTATATATCTATGTCATTTCATTTTATTTGGTTATAGTTAAATTAATTGTCATTGATTGCATTTATTTTGCCTTAGTATGCAACAGTAGTGCAATTAATGTTCCTTTAAGTACCCCATCCCCTCGACATGACCATATAGGAGGTCGGGTACACTACATCTATAGAAGCTCTCGAGCCCTAAGCGCACTCAACCACATAAGTCACACAATAGTGTGTATGATTTTGACATATGCAGGTCACGAGATCAAAACAATTTGGGAAGAGGATAAGTATGTGCTGGGATTTCTATGGTTTGGACAGATAACTATGTGTGGGGATTTTTAAGGTTTAGAACGATAAATCTGCTCTGAAGTTTTTAGGGTTTAGAAGGATAATATGTGTTGCCATTTTGGTTTATGAACTGCATTGGTTTCTACCCTCTACTACGTGGGGGACTTGTCACCATAATAATCTTTTATTCCAGAATATACGCTTCCATACCGACAAACATTATAAATATGAATAAATACACAAAATGAACTTCAACTTCATCGCAATGATTTTTTAAAGAGAAAATATAAATCTTGACCTACATTATTGATCAATCGATTCATGGACTTTGGCAGTCTTGGGTGATGTTTCTGATCTCTAGTACTTGATGTTTTTTTTACGTGATCGACACCCAATGTCAATAAGATGTTGCTCGATGCTCAAATTGCCAAGTTATTCACACTCTCTTGTCAAATCTAAACCGAATACGAGCTTGGATTATGGGGAAAATACCATTTGTACCATGTGTAAGTGGACTGCTTTGTGAAAAAAAAGTGGGATGCAACATGTAGGCATGGAGTAAAAAATAGAACCCTAAGTGAAGGAATACCCTGGGGTTGCAGGGATAACACAGACTCGGTGATTCAGTTTAATGATAAACCCTTGGTAGAAGGTTGTTGTATTTTTCAGATTCCATGATTCCTTAGATCCTTCTCATATTTACTCAACTAATTTGTCTTCCATGGATGCTTTGGATTAGCTGAAACTTGGTACAATGCTCCAACCCCATCTGCTCTTCAACTTCACACATCCATGCATGTAAAACTCCTCCAAAGATACCCATGTTTGCATACGTGCATCTCTTCTAACTCAGAGAGGTAATAGAGAGGCAATTAGAAAATACAAGGAAGTGAAATCGACGTGGGAATGCTCTATTTCGCGACTTGTCTGGGAAAAAATAGGAGGTGACCTTGTCTTCAAGTTTGTTCCTTCCTCCTCAGGCGAGCATAAGAAAAATAGTGACAACGAATATATAGAAGACTATTCTGACTTCATAGGACTCCTCCTTTGTTGGATGGACTTCAGTTTATGCCCACAAAATGTTCGCTTTTTGTGGGTTGTCTCACTTGTGCAAGTGGGTTGTCTCATTGCATAAGCAAGCCATTTCTTCAATATGGGGCTACGGGCAAGTCCTGGACAAATTTGGCAGAATAGACACCATCAATGACAACATTATCAAAAAAATATAAAAAGTTAGTTATATATTGTCAAGTTTGTTGCAAAGTTAACATGTGTAGCTCATCTCCATTGTCTCTGACCAATCTTGGTGAAGGATCTTAATAGTGGTTCTCTCTCTGTGAAAAGAAAAACAAATTTAAAATTATTTGAATTCCATGACCATTCCAAATTCTTAACGAGTATATCAAAAAACCAGACCACCAAAGTGGTAGCAAGCTAACTATCATCTCCTCTATCATCTGCTCTACAATCGATATCACAGTGTTATATGATGGCACATACGGGAACTATAACGTCAACGTCACGATACAATTAGCATTATCGTATGACACCGGTATTGTAGTCTAATCCGCAAGCGCGAAGTTACAGCCCGCAGATGTACGACGTACGCTGGCATAAAAACCTGTAGTATGGAGGGCATTGGGGATGAGATCTATCCATGCCCACCAAAGTGGGTACAACCACCACCTCCACCTAGGCACTTTACATATATCACAAGGAGGAGCCCATAGTCAATAATTATAATTAAAAAAAAACACCATACAGGGTTCGATCTTGTGACCGGAGGCATGAAAAAACAATCAAATAAAAGTACAATAAATTACTTTGATTGGCTAGATTGGGTGACAACTACATAATAACAACAACAACAATTATAAAACTTACCAACGTTTCACTTCCATTCTTCATGTACTGTCGTCAAGATAAAATGATACATTAGTAACCCTCTCTTCCTTGTTGAAGACCATCCCAACATGGGTTACCTGCACACCCAGAAAAACACAAATTTTCCCATAATACAAAAACCCCTTTAAAATTAAGTAAAGGTAAAGAATGATAAATTACATTGTTGACGTCCACGCCATCTATTGTAAAATTCGAATTCTTGTTCGGGAGCTTCTGGGTAGCTTGGCTTATTTGTTTTACCATCAATGGAAGAAGCCCGCTGCTGGTACCTCTTTTCTGCAAAACCATCCAGGCTTGCTTGAATGTCGGGCTCCTTAAACTGCCAAAACACGCATATATTGAAAACCCTAAGACAACCTACCCTTATAGAGGGAAAGCCACTTACCCTGACAGAGTAAAAATTGCCTTCGTTAACTTGGGTTGCTTGAGAAGGCATAAAGCCGCCTCCGGAGATTAGGAAACCTTCATCAGATTGACTCTGCATGCCAAACATCTTTCTTCTCTACTCTGCAATTCCCCACAAAGATAAATAGTTGTAAGGGTTTTGAGATAAAATTTACAAAGAAAACTAATAACGACAACATATGATACGAAGTGGATTCAGATGATAATGGTGGTTTTCTACTGTAAGTATTAGTGGGGGATTTGAGCGCAGATGTAAATCTCTCGCAAATTCCTTCCCCTCCATTTCATTCGTTATTTGGCGGTGAAATTGGCTTCAGTATCATTTATAGGTCGTCAACATTTGATGAGGATATTTCCGTTGTTTGTGGTCTCGATTACATGCGCATGCATTTTCTCCTCCTGACTAAATGGATGGTATTTAAGTTTTTAAGTAAAATCTCAATAACTCCATATTAACGTATAAATAGTGGATTCAAAGATGTAAGTAGATGGTCTAAACAACTCTTATCCTCCAATACCTGTATTCTATTATTCGACAAATCAAGATCCTCCAGGGATTTAAGCCCCGCTTGCACCAAATGCACATAATCCGACTGTTGGCAGCGTTGTATGTCTTGGTAGTGAGCTCATGGGAGCTAGCCAGGGAGTGTCTCACCACCCACGACTTGAACTTCACCTCCAGGCCACGGTCCGCGAAAACTGAGCATTTGGGCTATGATTGTAAGCTTCTCGGCCTTGATCCATATGACCGTTGATGTCAAAAACTACACAAGATTTGGATGTCGCAACTTCTATCTCCTTCCAAGGTGGAGGCGTCCAAGAATATTCGAACAGAGGAGATGTCAAAGTTAGTGTGTGGCCTGTTCGAGAGGTGCACGTAAATGGCAGTTAAAGACCATGGGGCTTCGACTGTTGTGAACGTGAGATTGATGGTAGTGGAGCTCATATTTGATATTATTGTGAGATTCATCTTCACTGACAAAAGTTACCTGGGCAGCGTGGAAGAGGTGGAAGAATTTAAGGAGATGATTACTGTCACCAGCATTGAGTTGTTGGGTGCATTTAATTTGGGAGATTATTTTCCGTTCCTCAAATGGTTGGATCTCCAGGGCTGTGAGCGAGCGATGAAGAAATTAAACAGGCGGAGGGATAAGTTTTTGCAGTGAGCTACACTCAATGCATGCACATGTCGTGTGCTCAGTGATGATTCCAAGGTTGGCATGCAAGACTGAACAAACTCCCCTCTTAGCCTAATGCAAATGTGGTATTCCCTCCTATGTGGTGCACCCTCTTGGTGATTACTCCAAGGTAGGCTTGCAACACTTTGCAATGATTCCAAGGTTGGCATGCAAGACCGGACTCCATTAATGTAATTGATGTACAACTGAAAAATGACTCAAGTGATTTAAGAAGAGGTGCGCCCTTGTCTAAGGAAAGAATATTTTCATGCAGGGAAGAATATCTTGGACCAAAGGAGACCAAATGCACCCTCAACATAGGAAAAAATGTACTATGTAAGTGTGCATATATTTCCAATAATAAAAAATGTGAAAAGTTTTGCCCTTCTAGACATGCCAAATCTATATAAAAGGAACCAATCTCATGTAAATTCTTACTGGTTGACAATCTAATGTACATTCTAACTAACCAGAACATGTTCTTGGATAGTCTCTACAGAGCCTAATCTTCTTCTCAGTAAATGCACATTGCAAGAAAATGTTGTTTCAAAAGATTAGAAGACATGAACATAAATCTATGCAATACCCTACCCCACCATGTTGGTACTAATTCGTGGAAATATCTTTTTGATTTGCTAGGTAGCCAGCAGGATTCATGGTACATACAATTTTTACTCTGTATTTAAATGTAAAATGGCAAGCATTTTGCCTTGTATTGGCCGTTACATATTTAATAAAGCCATGTCCAATAGCTGATCGTTTATATGATAACATGAAAGGTTTCAAACATATACAATTTTTGTCGTGGATCTTGGCTTAGAAACATTGCTGGTTGGCATTGCAATTCAACTATAATTTTGATGAAAAAAATGCGAAGCATGTTGCCTTGTATTTGCCTTTACATATTTAATAAAGCCCTTCCCCATAGCTGATAGTTTATATGACTAGCACAGTCATTCAAAACCGTGGTTGATGAACGTCTATAGCCAGCACAGTCAATGTGCTAAATCCAAAGTTTAATCATTTAAATGTGGCAATCATATAGTGCTACAGTAATTTCTTAATATGATTAGGTAAATGTTAAAAGGTAAACAGGTTAACATATGCATTCAAAAATACAAGGAAGTTATGAAGAATAAATCACATTCAATGATTTAAGAGGACGACTAAAAATATGCCAGCATCTTCAATTGTTAACCATCGGATTAGAATTTTAGATTAAAAAGTGATTAATTGTGTACACCTTTCAACTTAATAACATTAAAAGTCTTAAACATGTACAATTTTTGTCATGGATACTGGCTTAGAAACATTGCTAGTTGGCACTACAATTCAACTATAATTTTGATGAAAATAAGCATTTCTGAGGATTTAAAAGCTTCAAAAAATTACCTTCTAAACTCTAATCTTACAAAATTTGATGAATATTATATTGCAACTTGAACATTCTTGACTTTGGTTCAATAAATTTGCAGTAATTTGCATTCCACTAATGCAAGGGACCACAATAAAGGCCACTGAAAATCCACAAACAAATACAAAAATAGTTAGCTTTTAATGATACTGAAACGCAGCTGAAGTTCTTGCAATGCTGACACTCGGTCTTTTACAGTGGGAGAAAGAGAATCAAGAAAATCAGACTGCTGTCCAGCAAGGTGTTGCAACTTATCCTGCAGAACAGCCAACGATATGTTGTGAATTGTAAATTTAGGTAAAGACTACAGACATCGAAGCTACTCTTACCAATATTTTCAGGAGAATATCATCAGGGAAAAACATCACGCAAGAATACTGAGAAGACAGGCCATTAAATTAGTTTTGTATACCTTTAAAGCATTGACCAAACCAGCACGGTCCTCAGCACTTAGAGCTGACAGCAAAAGTGTAAACTAAATTACTAATAAGAAAATGTTATGGAAAGTTGCATTTCCATGACAAGAAAAAAATGTGCAGAAACAATTTTTTTTTCTAAAATATGTATAAAAAAAAACAATGCAATGATAAGTAATGTACTAATAGTTTTATTTCCATGATAATTCTAATTCTACTAAAACAAAAAAGAAATGGAACTTTGACAACAAATACAGAGAAAGTACATTCTTCTATCCTGGAGCATACAAGTGACAACATAAATGCAGTAACAAATAGAGAAAGCATGTCCTCTTTCATAAGAACTCATGTTTGAGCCCACATAAAGAGGAAGCATGGTGCAATACAAAATGCATCCTGAATTCTGGGTCATCCTGCAAAGAGCATAATAAGGGGCACTTGCACACGGGTATTTATGTTTTTTAAGGTGTTTCGAGAAGCACACTCCCGTGGCCAGGCAGGTAGGCACAAAGGCGGATATGTTGAGAGTTGCACCCTATTCTGCAAGCAGCAATACATACTTTATTACTTATTAACAAAATCAACCTCATTGAATCAAACTGTAATCCAAGCCATAATCTGCAAGCAGTCATATGAAGACATCAGACCTCGTTCTCTCACCCTAATTGAGAATTTAGTCGACAACCATTTGTACTATTTCATACCTCGAGGATTGAGCCGACGCGCACTTGTAAATCAAACTTCATTCCTGTTTTACATCTGTACAATTCGTAGGGTTTAGCTTTTCTCTACGCGGTAGAGCATCTTCACCTTTTGGATTTCTCTGGATTGCTCTGCATGCGTGTAGAGCATATGCAGTGGAGCGTACAGTCCAATTCGTCTGGAGAACACGGAGAGTTCGTGAGGACCATGAAGGCTAACGGGAGGGTCTTACAATACAAAGCTCCGATACCCGTCCAGGATTCACTTTCAGGTCACCAGGGGCAATATACAGTTCCTCAACAGGACGGCCTAAACGAGCAGGCTCTTCATTCTCGCCAGCCCCTTCATCTGGATTCTGTTTCGGACGATATAAGAAAAGGAGAGAATCGCCGCAACTGAAGCTGAGAAACAAAGGATTTAAGCTCGTCGAAACCAGCGGTTTCGTGTGTTAATACAGGGGAAGGTGTTATGAAGGTTAAACTGGAAACGTTAGTTTACCTTGGAGACTGTCGCAGTTCTCGGCCTCTTTCCCGACGACATCCAGCACGGAATCGATGAGTTCAGCCTCTTCGGTGTACTGGCCCTTGGCCCAGTTGTTACCAGCTCCAGACTGGCCAAAAACAAAGTTGTCAGGCCTGAATATCTGACCGTAAGGGCCTGATCTCACGCTGTCCATGGTCCCGGGCTCAAGATCCATGAGAACAGCCCGCGGAACAAATCTCCCACAGCTCGCCTCATTGTAGTACACATTCACCCTCTCAAGCTGGAGATCAGAGGTTCCCTGATAAATCCCAGTGGGATCAATCCCCTCGGCACACACCACCTCCCAGAAGTTGGCACCAATCTGGTTGCCACACTGACCCCCTTGGATGTGCAGAATAACCGCGTCTGCTTCCACTTCCCTGGACGGGTTGTTTTCCCGTGTCTTAAGGTCTTCAGATGAGAGAAGCAGTACCAGCTGCGGAATAGCACAGGCGAAACAGGCGCGGTTATCTATCCAAGCTATTCCTCCGCCGTCTAGAAAGTTCCAAACCATATCCGCGTTGCCACGTAAGAGGTTTGGCTGAACGTTTCAAAACATATCCACTTGACACATGGCTTCCCTCCATACGCTCTCGACAGACGACGAAGGCCTGAAGGCAAACCTCCCCTTAAGGAACGCCTTCGGCGTTATAAGCTTTGCTTGGATGGCTTCCAGGTACTGTCTCGCCTTAGAGCAGTTAGTTTCTTTCTCTTTCTATTTTCAAGTTGGTATCAGAGCTGAGAGATATCACTGCGTGAGAGATCATTGCTGTTATGAAACGGCTGCCAGAGAGGGGTCCGCACGAATTAGAGGTGCGCCCAGATTTGCAGTTACCGAATATATTGTCAGCAGCGTAGAGAGGAACCGAGGGGTATGCGTGGAGAAAACCAAGCCCTTTCCGCCCCCCATCTTGGATTGCTACCGCAGTCCCACCTGCAGTCGCATCTGGTCGCCCTTCATCTCTTTTAGCGATTGTTCAAACACCATAACTTTTCATTTAAGTAAATTACACTTTTTAATTGTTTAAATTCTATTTTTAATTCAAAAATGAATGTAGCTTACTGAAATTGAAAAATCCCTTAAAAAAAAAAGACTTAAAATTATACATAATAAATTCAAATTTTCACAAAATTTTAAACAAAATTTCAAAATTAAATACAGACATAAACGTAAAACCATTAGAATACGACCTAATTTTAAATTTCAAAATTAAATACAGACATAAACGTAAAACACTTATAATACGACCTAATCATCACGGTTGGATGAGCCAAGGCTTTAAATTTTGTCACGACTGAGTTGTCTTTGAAATCTCCACCCAGTGAACTATCTTGCACCATTTCTATTCATCTGTCTTTATCCTTCGAAGGAAAAAGTCCACCTAATAATGGTTGACTATGCTTTCAGGCAAGGTATGCCAAGTTAAAGCCGGATTTGCAATTATCTGAAAAAGGAGATAATGGAGAAAAGATTAGAGGCAACCGAGCAAAAGATTTTGGTTCTTAACAGCATATAAATTTGATTTTTTTAACTGAAAATACAGCCGCAAACTCGTCCATTAAACGCCGAAAGGTTTTTGCTGTAAAATTCTCAACGCAGTAAAAATTTGAGGTTCTTTCTTGATTCTTTCATTTGTGTTGGCAGAATTCATGGTCAATTTAAAAATTAAAGCTCTTTCTTGATTTTTTTTTCATTTAAAAATGGCCAATTTAAATAATCTATATATCAATTTAAATGCAATATATAAACAAACCCATTTAAAGACCAATAAATAAATAAATATAATACTAATGTAATTACATGATATATAAACAATATATATTAAAAAATCAAACATATTAAAAAAAATCAAAATAAATAAACTTATCATATATATAAACTGATGCTATATATTATATACATTTTTAAGCTATGGCCAGTGAACTATAAAATGCACAGAAACCAAAACATTAGACAGTCTATGGCTGAGGTATATGATTCTTTCCTGCAAATAAAAAGAGAAATCATCATTATGATAAATATATACCCAATTGTTAAAGGAAAAAACATTTAAACTTCAAAACGTTATTACCTTAATAATTGTGGTAACTACCATTCAACATGCATCTAGTTTAACCTACCATTCTAGAATAAAATGTTTAAAAGTGTTTAAAAGAGAACAATGATTGCTGAAATATTACAGATTCAGATTAACCTATCGTCTTTCACCATTAACTTATCGGTGTTCACCAACCATTGGCTCTCTCAAGGAACAAGGATAATGCTTCAAAAACTGTCAATGATCTGAAACTTATCAATGCGGGGTCTATAGTTCCTGTTGGTGAGATTCCTGGTAGGGTTATTACAAAATATCTGCGCCCTCCTTCATTTGACAAAAACAACCCACAAATGTTAGCAGGGTTATTACAATGCATGTTGTTGTGCGCCCTCCCGAAAACAATTGGCGAATGCTCAAAAGAAGAACAGATGTTCATGCACGATTATGTAGAAGATAAATTAATTTTAAGCATGAGAAATTCTTTTTAAATCCTTGAGGTCCAGGATGATATGAATCTAATGACGCACATGCAATTTAAATCAACAGACGGACAAGGGTGCAATGCAACATGCACACAGACATGGGCGTACATGCAATTTAAAATCCATCTATTTAATGAACAAATGAATATAAAATGCAGAGAACATTTGTTGCTCACCTCACATCTTTGCTGATGTTGATACCGATGTTGTGCCTTTAAGATTGTTTCCTTCTCTCCTCTATGCTCCTGCCTCAGTATTTTCCTCTATACCACCTTGTATTATGCGTCGTAATTCAGGGAAGAAATGGTCTGGCGCATCGGGCATCGTATTATGCGGCATAAGTCAGGCAAGAAACGGTCAGGGGCATCAAGAGGTTAGAGGTATGAAAAGGCACGGGGCATTAATGGAATGAAACGGTAGGGGGCATCAACAGGTCAGAGGTATGAAGAGGCACAGGGCATTAATGGAATGAAGACTTATGCTAGCCACGATTTCTTGACTACAAACGAATATGAAATGATACATTCAAATTATGTTGGCTTGCATTTTAGGTGTAAATCGAGGCATTGTAGGAGTATCTTAGATATGAAAAATGTGGCAGAAACGTGACTAAGAATATACCAACATCTTCAATTGTTAGCCATCAGATTAGAATTTAAGATTAAAAGGTGATTAATTGTGCCCATTACCAATAGGTGTACGCCTTTCGACGTAATTAATTGTGATATTTAGAAAAGGAGTGTTAATTGTGTTTAATTCAAATGGAACATGTAAGTTTATTTTAACTAAAAACATTGCTTTAAATCTTTTAAAATATTCTTTTAACTAAAAAGATTGCTTTAAATCTTCTTGCAACCCACATCAATGTAAAAGAAAATCTTTTAAACACCCCCTTCTTGGAGCATATCCCCTTCTCTTCCCACGCCAAGGCTAGAGAAGCATCAGATCTCGAAGAAGGAGACACTAGAATGGACCTAGAGGAACAAGATCTAGCAGGAGTAGACCTCAAACACTTAGAACAAGCCTATCACAAGCAAGAACTGTACACCATCCCTCTGAATCATCTTCGTAAGGTTCATAAGGTCTTCCTCAATTTCTCAGTAGGTTCTGCGGCTAGATCCAGCACTGGCTTGGGCAGCCAACGCATCCAACAGAGAGAACAACACAAGCCTCAGAAGGACGAGAATAAAAGGGGAAGAAAATCCACCCAGAAGCTCATAGAGGGCCAGATCCAACACTGGCTTGGGCATCCAACACATCCAACAAAGAGAACAACAAAAGCCTCAGAAGGACGAGAAGAAAAGGGGAAGAAAATCCACCTAGAAGCTCATACAGGAAATCAATCACTTCATGGTAAACTCAGGTCAGATACATCTCATCTCTGACAACTTTCTCCCTCTTACCTCTCCATCCTCATAATGAAGCTCATCTCTTGGAATATACACGGTCTCAACTGTCGTAGAAAGCAAAGGCTTCTACGAGATCGTAGCATAGAAGAACAACTCGATATTCTTTTACTTCAAGAAACAAAATGTGCAGGGGAAAAAATTAATCAAATCCTCTCTAGACACTAGAAACAGGGAAAAATGATGGCCATTGATTCCAAAATCACGACTGGTGGCTTGGCCATTCTTTGGAACCCCAACACTGTGCTGTTGGAGAATTTCTTCACTACCAAATGGACAATCTTAGCAAAATATTGGCTCATTGGCTCCAATAATCCATGCTTCCATTCAAATGTTTATGGCCCAACCACTCTGGGGGACAAGCTCAAGTTCATTCAAAATTTGGATTGACTGGCTAACCTTACCATTGATCATAGTTGGATAATGGGGGGACTTCAACATGGTCTTCCACCTAGAAGAGAAAAGAGGCGAGACTTGTAGACTTGAGGCAGAAAGTGGACACTTTCAGTCTCTAATCGATAAACTTTGTCTCATATATCTGGAAACCCAAAATGGCCTCTTCACTTGGTCAAACCAATGGTCGGGCTCCCAATAGGTGGTGTGTCATTTGGATCGATTGCTTGTCTCAGAATCCCTCTTGATGGATGGCCTATTGATGAAATCTAGCATCTTGGATACCTCTGGCTCTTACCATTGGCCTATACATCTCTCACAAGACATCTCATCTCCTAGATGAAAGCACCTCCTCATATTCTCAGCAAGCTAAGATGTCAAGTTTGAGTTTTTGGTCAAAGTCAAAGGTTTACCAAGTCAAAGTCAATGGTTGACCAATTCAAAGAAGTCATGACTTACTCAATGAAGTCAGAAAATAAGTTAGAATGGGATTCTAACTTGAGAGCACGAAAGACAAGGATTGACCTCATCCTTTCCAAGAATAAAGTGTTGGAAATCGTGAAAGGAAATATCGTGGAACCATAGTTTGAAGAAGGAAAAGAGAAGGAACTTCAGAGCATTGCAGTTATGGAGAAGTTAAAGGACAATGACGTCAATTTGATAATCATAGTGGACTCTGTAAAAGACCACTTGATACCCTACATCTCTCATCTTGACTCATCTAATAAGATGTACGATGCCCTAACTATTCTCTTCTTAGTCAGAAACATTGGACAAGTAATGAATCTGAAGAATAAGCTTCATGAAATGAATGACGATGAAAGAATACCATCATACTTTGTGAGAATCTCTCAATTAAGGGATCATCTACAAGGTATTGAAGAAATCACTTCAAGGAACTAGTAAATATTGTACTCAACAACCTTCCCAAGACATGGGATGGATTTTCCGCAAGCATGAACACGTTACACAAGAAAGGAGTATCTCACATTTGAAGAACTTTGGACTTGTTGTACATAAGAAGAATCAAGGATTAGCACAAAAGAGAAATCCCAAAAGAAATACGATGATCAAGCCTTTATAGAAAAATTCAAGAATTTTAGGAATAAGAGAATGTTTGGCTTAACGAAGGAAACACACGAAGCATCAGTTGTCGAAGAAAGGGAACCCTCAAAGAAGGCTAAGCAGGATAAAACAAACTTCTTCTTGTAAGTCAAGGTAACAATATTCTTCAAAGTTCTTGTACATACCATGTTTACATAGTTTCTTTACATATCTTGCATATCTATTTCTTAGAAGATAAGATGTTCAAGTGAAACAATACCTATGGAGGAATAACAAGATAAGGATTGCTATCACAATGACTACAAGTCAAGCAATACACGTGAAAATATGAAGTATGTTGACAACCCTTGGTAACAATTCCTGTGGAAACTATTATATAAGCAACAACTTCCAATTAAGTCGAAATTAGAATCAAACTTGAAAGAGACCCAAAATAAGTCAAAACAAAAAGAAGTCGACAATCAAGAGGAAGTTAGAAAAAGACTTGTGACACTAAGTCAAGAAGGAAATAAGGATGAAAACGAACGCGTGGATTCTCTTAGATGGAGGGAGTTGATTACAAAATTCCAAAATAAGAGCATGCATTCATGCATGAAGAAAGGATTAGGAGGGAGCTAATCCTAAATTATATTATCCATTGAGGATTATGAGCTATATGTTCATGCTCCAATTGAAAGTAGAAGCCATGATAAACAGCACGTGTTCAGTTTGACTCTAGAAGAAGTCTTCTTTGAAAAGAAGCCGTAAAGCATCCTTGGTTGTCCATCTACATCCATGATTCTATGATGAAAGAAAGAAATTGGAATCTTCAGGGCATATAGAAGAACCCATGGACCCAAGAGCTAAAGAGAGACATGAGGAAGAACATGAAGATTCCAAGAAAGAAAGAAAAGCAAGAACAATCAATTATTATACTGAGAATCACAAGACTACCAATTTGGTTTGAACCCACTAAAAATCAATCAAGTAGAAGAAATGGAAGTTATGATAAAGAACCATGTATGTAAGAAAATATGAAAAAGGCTTATTAATGGAAGCATTGCAATATTCATAGTTTCTTCTAGAAGGGGAGAGAAGACTATGACAACAACTTGTTCCAGTAAACCAGGTATACCTCTTGTAGTATCCATGGATTGAAATTTACATGTAAAATATTGTTCTTCCCAATAAAGAAAGTGAGAAAGAAGATTATACTAGAAAGAGACCGATGCATGCAGATATAAGAAGACCTTGTATGGATTCAAGCAACTTGATGCAAACTATCTCATATACAATAGAAATGTGGTGAAAACTTTCTATGACATAGATAGTGTATCAAAATAGTTACTTAGAAGTCTGGGATGATGGATTGTTAATCCATGGAAAACTCTCATGATGACAAAAGAAGTGCTACTTGGATATGTTTCAGTTTGATCCTTGCCACGATGTCATGAGATACTAGGAAACAAAAGTGTTGAAGTCGACCATAATATATTGTAATGATAAGAGCTATATGAAGCCTTCAGAGAAAACTAGTGTTCCATGACAGACCGAAGTACATTGAGATCAAGCATTATGTTCTCTGTGATGAAGTTAGGGTTCATGGAGACAAATTCCTTATTGAAAAAGGAAGAGATTACTCCCAAGTTAGGAGGGAGAATTGCTATGTTATTGATTTATGGACAATCATTTTTTAGTTTGAAAATGTAACGACCCTAATTGAATAAATGATTAAAGATTACAAAGAAAAATCAGTTAAAGAAAATAAGCATGATTAATTGTGTGATAATCAAACTGTAGAATGCATTTATTGAACTATGATAGAAATTAAGGGAAAAAAGGAAATAAAATAATGCAAGAACAGGGATGGCGTAGGCTGCCAAGGGTGGCGTGTGCAGGGCGAAAAGCCCAGAAAATCCCGAGGAGATTAAAATTTTAATGAAATGCAG
>JZKD02S1679423.1:572708-584183 GCA_000966675.3 Picea glauca
CCTTGTTGCACAAGAAAATCCCGCATCTTCAGTTTTCATAGCGCAAAGATATTCTTACCATTGAATTTCTCCACCTCAAACTTAGAACTCTACACTTTCGTCATTAAGAGAAAAATCTCCAAAACTACTACTTATAATATTAAGTTTTTTGTAATGAAACAACAATAATAGGATATTATATGGAAAAAAGTTTAATCCATATATATATATATATATATATATATAATAGGATATAATATGGAAAAAAAATTTATATATATATATATATCATTTAATAAACCTTTTAAAAAAAAAATTCCACTTCTTAAACCAGTATAAACAAGTATATCGAACTTATATATATTAAAGAAAACCACTTTTAATAAAGTTTACCCATGCAACTCTCATGCATAAATAAATCCACCTTTTAAACATCCGTTCACCATGTCTTATTTAAAATAAGACCAAAAAAAACAAAACTTCACCTTTAATTTTTTTATACCTACTTTTAAACCATGCAAATTTTTGTTAAAGATAAAAACCTTTTAATAAAGTTTACCCATGCAACTCTCATGCATAAATAAATCCACCTTTTAAACATCCGTTCACCATGTTTTATTTAGAATAAGACCCAAAAAAAACAAAAACTTCACCTTTAATTTTTTATACCATTCGAATACTTTTAAACCATGCAATTTTTTGTTAAAGATCGATGCTCCTTTGAGGGTGGAAAGGGAGACGTGCACACAATTTTCTTTGGCTCCCGTGACACTTACTCAACCTGATCTGATACGAATGATATGGACGGGGTTGTTAACTCATAACTTTTAACGAGATCAAACCATCAACTAAATCTGCAATAAATTCTTAGCCATGCAAATAAGAAAACATAGTTCTAAGATTACCATTTGGCATTAATGAATCAACTTTCAAATCCTTTGAATCCGAGTTCTGAGGACTGGCTTCATCACCGTCTTCTTAGATCATCACCAACTACATTCATAACCACGCTGCTTCACATGGTATTTACCCTTGAGTTGAATCGCTCGCTAAATGCCTTATTTTCCCTGATTGAGTGGTCACATGATTCACATCGAATTCGAGTTCAATTGCTCGCTAAATGGCTTATTTTCCCTAGACAGATAAATAACAGGATTCATATGGGCTACGTTGATCAAGGTCGACTGGTCAAGTAGAACCATTATTTTCTGAATTACGCTCATGAGCTTTGTTACAAGCATATAGTTCCACGTGCTATCCATGCATACAAATTTTATGGATGTTGAAGCATGGGTCCTTTCCCACATACTTTCATACTCAACTGCAAGGCAGGTGTTGCCGCTATACGACCTTTGTTTAAGATGATCTCAATCCGGGTGGATTCTCATGATTCTTTGAGAGCAAAGGCTTTCTCCGACTTTTGATTTGGTGCACATACCCTTAATTTGCAACCAAATTTAGAAAGTGTAAAAGAAACCTTGCAAAAAATATTCTCTATATTAATGTCGTTATTGGACATGGAGTATATTATGTAAACAAAATCATGTGTAAATGATATTCTGCAAAAAGAGCTCTCATCAGAGAAATATCGACTAGTTAATGAGTATATAATATACTCTTTTCTAAACTTGATGATTAGCCTTTTACCATTTATAACCTTTCACCGTTTCTGTATGAAAAAGTATTGAGCACCCCGATTTCGGCCTTTCAATAAGACTTAATATTTACGATGTCTACTCTATCTTTCCCTCTTAAATAGTCACTATAGATTTTCTTCTCGTGGAGTCTATAAGATACAAAATACCCTTATTCGAGATTGTGGGTTAATACAATACAGTTGAAACAGGAGTTTCATGGGAACTATGAAATTATTCGAATAAACCTCATTTGCAGAAAGCCTACGTGGTATCGTTTATAAAGAAAAGAAATATGCTCTACCCGAATATGGCCGGGCCGGGGTATGCTTTCTCAAGAATATATTCTCTTCGGATATTTTTCCATTGTCATATATATTTACAATGATTAAATATTACAATTGTTTACATCAATTTGTTTGCCATATATGTTTATGCTGATTAAATAGTACAATGTTGATATCAATTTGTTTAGATAAAATAACCAAAGATGAAATATCCATTAAAAAGAGTAGAACTTCCAGCTAGTTCTCTTATTATTGGAAAATTGTTTATATCAATTTGTTTGCCATATATGTTTATGATGATTAAATAATACAATGTTGATATCAATTTGTTTAGATAAAATAAGATTAGAGTTTAAGTTAAGAGTTGCAAAGCATCAAGTTTATGTATTTTTAAAGATTTAGTTATTTGCAATGACAATTAGTTTAAATTAATTGTTCATTGAATGTTGTATTTTTTAAATTAATTTATTTGCGGATTATATTAGATGTTTATTTTTTTGTTTTTTCATCTGAATCTAACGATATAAATCTGCATGAAATCCTGATCGTCAACCTTGCCCCATCAAACTAGGTTAAGCCCGACGACAGTGACATGCAGGGTCGGGGCTAGGATATGACTGCCTACTTTACAATGACATCGTTACCTATGGTTTTGTTGCCAAAAAAACCCAAGAGATAGAAAGTATAGCCATAAAGAATAGTTTTTTCGACGTTCCCTTTGCCCCGCTTCCAGGGTGTGCTATTTTTAAAGTGTGGAAACAAATTTACCAAGGATTTGACATAACGATGAAGATCCAAGTTTGGTGAAGTGAAATAAGTGAATGCTGGAAGACTTTTGGGAACGATACAACATGACCTGCACGTAGAAATATAACTACTCACGCTATTAATGAGGTGGATGAGCGAAGCTCCAAAAGAGTCGTCATATTTGAATTTGATACAACATGACCTTCACGTAGAAATATAACTACTCACGCTATTAATGAGGTGGATGAGCGAAGCTCCAAAAGAGTCGTCATATTTGAATTTTCAATCTAGTTTAGATAGATCATTTCTATATGTTTTAGAGATTTTTTAGAATTTTTGTGACAGATATCCAAATTCTTCTTATTTATATATATATCTATATTTTGTTTTAATGGATTATAAAAATAATTTTTAGAGGGGTAGCTTATACATATGTTTGGTGTGTTTGGTTTGCATCATCTAAGGCTGTAGGGATGTAGTGTACAATACTCTTCTTCTATTTCGTCAATTGATATCAGAGTGGATTTAGAAGAAATCTATCTACAATTTTGATAAAATGGAAGAGTAGAGTATAATATACAAATATTAAATTAACGTAATTAAGCCGATAGGCGTCCCTCCTATCGGACTTGCTCGATTAATCATTCTTTTAATTACTAAATTTAATCTGATGGTCCTGGCATATTCTTCGTCTTACATTCAAATGGATGAATGAGATTTGTGTAATTAACTCTCTTGCATTTATCAATTCATCCGTTTATCATGTTTACTTTTTCACTTTTATATGATTAAAAATTTACTAAATCAACTTATCAAATGCCACGAACCATAATTAAGAAAATCCAGGAAAAATTACTTCAGTTTTAAGAGTGGATTACACATATTACAGTATCCACGCGTTGATAACAGAATATGACAGGAGAACGAAGACAGGACTGGATTACCAAGAGCGCCGTCATTTGGAGCTTATGCTTATGGCCGCGTGGATTCAACCTCCTCTCAGCGTTTCAACTTCCCACCTCCCCGGATGCTTATGGCCGCGTGGATTCAGCCTCCCCTCAGCGTTTCAACTTCCCACCTCCCCGGACGCTTATGGCAGCTTCGATTCCCTCTGTGTTTTCAATTGATTGTACAGAGCGTAGGTGATTGTAGGTTCAGGTTTTGATGGAGCAGCTTTTTCTGTGACCTTAAATGTTAAGCTGAAGTTGGTAGACCTGAATGATTTTGGACCGTCTATGAAAAGTCCATTCCAATCTTGTATATTTCAAGAACGTTTTAAAGCAGAATGACCGTTATGCTCATCTCCGTAATTTTGTATTTTTCCTCAACTTATGTTACTGGAATTGTAGGTGCCGCATTTTATTACTCTGTTATCTTCTAGGGTATACCACTCACAGTGGCGATTCAATATTACCGTTTTCATCCTTGCCTGAGATGAGAAGAGATGTGCCGATGACGGTTGTGATATAATTAATGGGCGGCTAATTAAATGAAATAGCTTGTCCGGAAATCCATCGTCGTCCTGGAATGAAGTGCTAAACCGTCTCGTTTAGCATATGGAAATCTAATTAAATAAGGATTCGGTATACCAATCATTTTTTGCAGTCCGTTTTCACTGTAACTATTAATAATAAAACATGTTTTTTTTTACCGATGTGTAATACAAATATAAATATTAATGATTACAATCTGTAATCCAACTTGTGGAACTTGCCCAAGGAGTAAGTCTCTAATAGTTTCCAACAGTCAAGAATACTACATGGCTAAGAAGTGTACAACAAATAAATAGATAAGATGGGTGTGGCTAATCGCACTATTGCACGTAAACGAGTTTGAGGTCAAATTAGATAAAATATTGATTTTTTTCAATAATATAAATCACTATACAAAAGGGTTACTTTTATCATATAGTGGTTTTACCATTTATGTATTAATAATATATAAATGGAAAATTAATTTATAGCAACAATCACATTTATGTAAAAAGTGGTTGATATAAGTTGATCAACCACTTTTTACATAAAAGTCGTTGTTGCTAGTATTAATACATTGGATTCTATTATATAAAATGCACAATTTTAAAGATAAATGGAGAGGTTGAGATAATATCTCAACAACACAACAAACATGGATCTCACAAATCCAACTCTTAAACAACCTCCTAAAAATAATATCACACAACTCAAGTAGAGATTGACTCTACTTCTCAATACATTATCAAACCTATTAGATAAGTAAGAACTATATATTCTAACAAATTTTATCTTTTATCAAATCCATTGCACATTTTGAAGTTACAAGATTGGAGTTCGCAGTACCTATGGATTGGCATCAACGACGGAGGAACACGTTGGAATTTGAATCCAGCTGCATTAATCACGGAAGAGAAAGTCCGCATGGTATCGTGAGAGAGCTTCAAATCGGAGCGGAGGAAACTCAGATCCCTGAGACAGCTTCAAATCATAGGAAGGATCGGTCAAGGGAGAACACGGCCGGATTGTTGTAGAAAAGGGAGAGACGCGCTTGCACATTTGTGTCCGTGTCCGTTGGCTAGGGAGGTAGGTCAGATTATTATTTCTAATTGCTATCATGATTTTAAGGAAGTTGAGGGGTCTGGATTAATGGACTTGCTCGAGAATGCATTTTTTCAAGAAATTTGTTTTGATTGTTGATGGTTTGGATTTGTATTAAATTAATTCACATCGAATTTTGGAGGGTTCGTATGTGGCCACAATATATTTTTATGATGAGGCTAAATTGATTGTATAACTTGTCTTTGAACCAGATTCGATTTTTTGGACGTTCTATATTGTTCAACAATATATCAAAAGACATTGGAAGTCCTACCTTTGTTTTGGTTTAGCACCTAAGATCCATTTTTGTTGGTTTATTTGGAGTAAATTTCAAGGGGGGTCTTCAAGCCTTTCAACACCATTGGCTGCAAGTATCATTGTAGTCATTTAGTTCAATGGTTAGTTTGTATTAGTCAAAAAAATTCATATAGGCAGTTTTTTTCATCCAATCCTAAGGTTCCAATTAGTTTGTACACGAGAATTCCCCACAAGATGAAATATTCAGAGGAGCCAGAAGTACTGAACAGAGTCCAAACTCTGACACTAGATCAAAAGCCCAGCTTTTTCAATTTCCAAAAGAATAGGCGGAACAGCTTGCCTAAGGTATTATAGGGAGAACCAATAACACCTTCGTCTACATAGGAAGCTACACCTCAGGGTTTTGAGGCAGGAAGTTCCGACAAACAGGGTATTGAAGAAAACCCAAAGAACGTCGAAGTCTTGATGAAAGAGTTGGAGACTTCATTATCAAACCCATTGGACGCTCAAGATAAAGCTCAGATTGAAGCTTTTCTAAAAAAGGGGGAGGATACGTCTCCTTCTACACCAAACATAACGGTTACCGATACAACAGAGCAACAAACGTCCACAGATATAGGTAACCCCATTTTTTCATTAACACATTTGCAGTCAAGTCATGGAAATCCCAGCTCCAAAGTCATCTTTATAGATGATCTTACCGTGATTTCAGTCGAAGAAATGCCTCCTTCGGACTTCTTTTTCAGCAAGGAGAGGAAATCCATAGTTAAATGAGAAACACATTAGAAATATGGTGCAACAGTAAAAATGAAAAGAATGTTGTATGATGGACAAAATCTAGAGAATTCAGAATTCACTAAGGAGATGGAAATCTTATTAGGTCCCTTCGCCACGACTAATCAGTGGTCAGTAGAAAATCTAGCTGAGTAGCTGAAACATAGAAACGTGTTGGTAGGGAAGTTGCAAGACCAGATAATGACTATGGAATAGGATGTGAGAAATAAGATGAACAAAGAGTCTGAACAAGTCAGAGCCTATGACAGACACCAAATCCAATAGCTGAAAGTTAACCTTGATGAGCTCTATCAAAGTTCACAGGCCAATAGAGGATTGGTCACTCAACAAGAAGAATTGATCAAGCAACTACAAGCCAAGATAGACTCGACTGAAGGGACAACAGTAGATATGGCATCTTTTTAGGCTCAAGCATTGGAGGTACATGAAAAGCTAGAATCAGCCCAGCAGGATCTCTTTACAAAAGTGGAAGCCATCCAAAATTGTTACCGGGTAATAGACCTTTCCCTGAAGAACATTTACATTAAAGAAAGAGAAGCTCGTTAAGCTCGGGCCAAGTTTTAGGAGGCTATATTACTAGTATCAAAAGAAGATGTATCAGAGGTTCCTCGACTATCTCTTTCTAAGCAAACTAGAGGCGACATAATTTTGAAGGCCTGGGAAATAAATCTTGTCGAAAGAAAAAGATTGGCCAAAGAGGTGAACGAAGCTTGTTTAGAAGAAATATCTTCACTAGACAAAAGGCTATTGGATGTTGAAGGAAATACTATCTACGAAGCCCTGCGACAAATTGACATAGCAAAGAATCAATATAAATCTAGGACGAGCAAAGAAGAAGCCATGGCAACGATCCAACAAATGAATCAAATTGATCTTATCCAAATAAACAAATGGATAGTAAACCCAAGCTTGCAGTTACAGGTCACATATTTGGGAGAAAAACAGATACAGGAAAAGTCGCCTCAGATAGAAAAGAAGCTATACATTTTTGAAGCAAATGAAGCAATTGAACCTTATGGACTGGTGGTACAGTGAGAGAGTAGATGCATCCAATGTGTCGAATATGGAAAAGTAAGCACATCTGGAAACAAATGAGAAAATATGTGCATAGTACTCATACAGGTCAAGATCAGATTCCATATGTTTCCAGGTTAAAGGACGAGGAGAAGAAACGTATCTGCCAACAGATGAAGAGACAGAGGAGAAGGCTAATGGAACTTTTCAATTTTTACATGTTGTAATCTTATTCAAAAATATTTACTATTTTTAAATTATGAGAAGTCCAACCATTTGTGGGTTGAGACCATTTTGTATAAATATAATTATTGAAGGCTTATTAAAGGTTGCTTCTTGTCAATTGCAAGAGATAAAACTCATCCTTATTGAGTATTAATACAAGCGCAGATAGAGATTCCAAGTTTTGTTTAATCCGGGTTATGTACTTCTTCTGTGTTTTCCAATATCTCAGCATTTCTTTAAGTATTTATGTGATAAATGTATGATTCCAATTTAGTACAACAACCACTGAAATCATATTGCACCATTAATTGTTTAAGCAAGCAGTTTTTCCTCTATATTTACTGTGAGTAAATCAAGACCTGCAAGTTGTGTGGATTATTGTATTTTACACTTTATTCAAGGTTACAATATATATTTTCTTATACTGCAATAGGGTGAAATTCTTCAATAATTGATGCTTTGCTTTGTTTTACAGTTTTGTATTTTCTTTTATATCATTCAATATTTCAATTTCGACTGAGACACAAAATACAGACTCTATGTTGCCACACTGTTAATTTCATTTCAGGGGTTTTTCTCATATAACTAAGATAGAAAAAACACTTTTAAAAAACACTCTCATAACTTTCTTGATGCCTAACATTATCCTTTGAGCCTTAAGTTTAATTTCAGGACCAACATATTATTGGCGCCACTGCCAGGGATGGAGAAATGAAGTTATTTTTCCCTAGGAAAACGACAAGGTAATATTCTATCTTTGATAGTGAACAAAGATTGAATACTATATTAAGGCTATTTTTATCTTTCACTTGGCGAATCCACCACAGATAAGATGACATTCGGTGGAAAGAATACCAGAAAGAACTCAAACGATCAGCAGACCACACCTGTATCAGATCCCGAAAGGTTGTTAAAACCAAAGGGATACCTCAAGTCGACTACCGCATCGACAGGTAAAAAGTACCAACCCAAAGTTACACCAGTGAATACTACGGTTTTGGTTGAAAAACTAACTTCCGAAAAGAGTATCAAACAAACATCCTCTGCAAAGGCATCAACTAGCAAGTCCAAGGTTAGGCACGAGAACCCAGAGGAAGTCGTACCAGAAATAAAGATTGATATTGACTCTTCTAATACTCCTAATTATCCGAACAAAAGAGTCTCTTCTATACCTGTTGTTGTTCATTTTCTTCCTAGCCATCCTCGCCAGAAGAAAAGGTTCCAGTTCTCTGAAACCCTGAAGAGCATACTTTATACCTTGATTAGTCTCCTATCGATTCCCCTATTTACACATCTTGTAAGTCTGAGGAAACAGATCCACGTTTTCCTTTCCCTCCTCTTCTAGACTTTGCATCTCCTAACGATCATTTTCCATATTTCCCTTCGCCACATCCCGAAGAAGTTGAAAGGTCACCACTTCGGTCCCTAGAAGTTTTTGAAAACCCTCTTTTTAATTCCCTAAGTTCATCCCCCAGAATTCCAATGGTTGTTGCTAGAGGAGGAGGTGGTCAAGGACAACCTCCACCCCCTAGGATGTTTTCCAAAGTAGTGGCCAGATACGATCTCTGAATCCTTCCCCCCATCCTTCATGATTTACTTGAAAATTATATGAAGAAGTTACCAAAATTTAAGGGAGAAGGAGATTTAATGGCCACAGAACACATAACCTTTTTTGATCAGTTCGTTGATATCCTTGGCATTGAGCATGAGGTTGTTTACTTAAGAATTTTAGTGAAAAATTTCGAAGGACAAGTAAGAATCTGGTTTCAAGGACTCTCGATAGGATCCCTACCATCATACGATGATTTAGAAAACTCTTTCTTAAGACAGTGGAGAGAAATGAAAGACCATCTTTACTATTTAGCCGAATTCGGGGCATTGAGAAAAAATAATTCTGAGTCGGTTCTTGAATTTACTCAGAGATTTAACAAACTTTATTAGAAAATTCTAGCAGAAGTTAAAACCTCTCAACCTGCAGAGAAGTTGACTTTCGCAGGGGCTTTTGAGCCCAACTTCGCCCTACTTTTAAGGGAAATAAGATCGGATACCCTCATATTTATGAAATACAACGCCATAGCGATCGAATCAAACATGATGGCATCTAGTAAACTCAAATCCAAGGTTGAGACAAGAGCCAAAGAATCTAAATGCTTTAGGGAACAAGCAAAACCCTCCGGATCTAGGAATTCTGTCGGAGAAAAAATGGACGACATGGCTAAGATAATCAAATATTTGTCAAACAAAATCTCTAGAATGGAACTAGACCAATCCAAACTTGACCCATTTGCTAGAAAATATTTCATGAGAAATCCTAACCCCCGAACCCAACAAAGACAAGTAAAAAAAAAAGATAAAAAAATACAAGCTCTGTTTAAAACATAAAATTTTATAGGAGATGATATGCATAATTATGAGGGGTTAGAAGAAGACATAAACAAACTTAGTGATGAAGACCAGGAACCCCATCTAACTAGATAGGATTACGAAATATCTCTAGACCAAGAGCCCCTATTTAGTAACGAGGAAAGTATAAATAATCTGAGAGAGTCTACATATCAAGGAATCGCTGACTCCATAATGGTTGAATTTCAATAGAAGTATAATTTAAGGCCCAGAGAAACGAATACTGCAAATAGTCCACCAAAAAATATTTTATCAAGAAACAAAGTGAATGAGGCGGTTATTACTAAACCACCAGTTGAAAAACAAGATGCCCAAACCAAAACAGTTGAAACCAGAGAAACACAAACCAAGAAAACATAGAATATAGAAACACAAACTTCAACTAGGGAAAGCAAAAAAGAAGCTGGAGGTTTTAGTTTAGAAAATGAAATAAATAATATTAAAATCCCCATGCCTCTAGTTGAGCTCGCTAAGAATCCAATTTATAAAAACAGATTGCTAAAATGATAAAAAAAATTGATACTGAATCTCATGCAGACATGATAAATCTGCAAGATGAAAGACCGACGATTATGTGTGGTCCGCACATTGAAAATGATAAGGATTTTGTAACTCCTTTTTATATTACCTTAACTATGCATGATCACTTACTTCATAATTGTATGTTAGATTATGGGGCCTCTCACAACTTAATTCCTAAAGTTATCATGGAAAAGTTGGGCCTTGAAATCACTAGACCTTATCAGGACTTATATTCTTTTAATTCCAGAAAGGTTAAGTGTCTAGGCATGATCAAGGATCTAGTAGTGAATCTTGCACAGATTCTTGTAAAAAGTATCCTTATGGATGTAGTCGTTGCTAACATCCCTGCCAAGTATGGCATGATTTTATCCAGGTCTTGGGGCACAAAACTTGGAGGATCACTTCAACTGGACATGACATATGCTACGATCCTGATTTTTGGTGGACAATTTACTCGACTGTACAGGGAGACTAGACTGGCATACACTGTAAGTGACCCAAAAAACCCAAACAATTGTCCAGTCTACGTTGTCGATCAAGATCTAGGAAATTTTATTTTATCAATAGACGATGATTTTGAAGAATGTATAGAAGTAAAAAAAATAATAATGGAAAAACCACATAAAGGTGTAAATAGCAGGGAGGGAGTATGGAAGATGTTTTTTGATGGCGCTTCGTCTTGTGAAGGGGTAGGAGCTGGAGTGTTTTTTGTTGCACCCAGAGATGAGAACATCATCCCCTTTTCATACATATTACAGTGGAAAATTAATTATACAAATACTTTTTGTGAGTACGAAGATCTGGTCTTAGGATTAGAGGTCGCCAGGAAACTAAAAATTGAAAATCTAATAATTTATCTTGATGCAAAACTTATTGTAAAATAAATGAAGCAACAATATCAAGCTAAACATCCAAGGCTAAGGTCATACAGAAACTGCGCCTGGGATATGATTGAGAATTTCTTCTCTTCATTTAACATTCATCACATTCCCAGAATGGAAAATCAACAGGCAGACTCCTTGGACAAATCCGCTGGAA
>JZKD02S1679423.1:602434-616854 GCA_000966675.3 Picea glauca
TATGATTGTTTTACCTGGAACACCTTCTTGAGACTAGTCAATAGGACTAGTCAGATACCCTATCTTACACAGGGTGTATCTACAAGTTTATGATGACCCAGAAGCTGAAATTTTTACCACAGATACCTTACTAATTTTTGTAAATATCCTCCAGATCTCAGGGTCTGAAACATTACATAAATGGTTTTATAGCGAAAATTCCGCAATGACTCAGTTCAGGACGACTCCAGAACCCTATCTTGTACAGGCTGTATCTCTGAAAGTATAAGGCCTCAGGAGCTGAATTTTGAACCCAACGTACCTTGATCCGTCTACTAAATACCATCCAAGCCGTTCCTTTTGAAACATTGTAGAAAAAATTTATAGTGAAAATTACAAGGTGTCTCAGATGTAGCAGTGAAACCCCAAGACCTTGAGCTTTGATACCATATGTTAAGAACTAAATATCAATATAGCATAGAAAATCCTCAGAAAAAGTACTCAACGCCTTGAAAAAGAGAGAATTTCAGATAATAATCCTCTTCAAGGGGGCAACCTCTTTTAACCCCACTTAAATGTTCAAGTACAAGATGATTCAAAATGAAAATGTATCCTTGGTATATATAGGAGACTAGGAGGCATAATTACAACTAATGGCCTAAAGCCGACAGAAATAAAATAACATTACTAATCTAATATGCCCCAATTAAGGGGTAATGAGCCAATATTAGGGCTTAACAGACCTGAAGGGGAGGAGTGGACCAAGTTTTCCTAATGGGCACCCTCACAGCAAACAAGGGTCCCATCATTAGATGTTGGTAACCAAATCTTTAACCAAACATTTCAGAAAATAAATAATATGAAGTATTCATAAACCAAAATTATCAAGAACGCACAGATTAAACGTGCCCCATGAAAATTACCAGAATTCGGACCAAAATTACTAGAATTCGGACCACATATAATGCTACGAGACTTTTTCCCTCATAACTATAAGAAAATAAAACTACAGATCGATGAAAAATAACAAAAAGATCATAACATAGTTATGGTATCTAAATCTTCATCCCTCCTTTCATACGGATGAGGTGAAATTAGACAGATGAATTACCGGATTTTGAACAGAGAGTAAGGGTAATTATTTTAAGAATTATTAAGTTATGGAATAATACCATATAGTGGGAATCTTAATCCTTGTATCTATGCACGTACAGGCACGACTAGGGTAAATGGAGTAATCCTTGATTAAAACGGAACCATATACAACAATAAAGAAAACCCTCACCGCAACCACAAAGTTTTGATTTACCACTTCACATCTTTAAAATCGAAAATGTAAGGTTGCCACAGTGAGTCGGACACAAGAAGCCAATAACTTGAATATTCAAGGCTAAACCAAACAACGTAAAAATGGAAAGAGTAAACCATATCTACAGAGAACATAGTAGGGGACAACCATTTAAAGGAGCAAGTTTAAGTTGCGAAGACCAAGTCCTTTCCTTGATGGCGAACCCTCGTGAAGAAATTATGAGTTATGACAAAGAACTTTAGCATATCAGATTACTTGGTGTTGAACTCTTTAGGGGTCACTATAGTGGGGTTTAACCATTGGTTTTACAATGATAGGTATTCTGCGAGAAACTCCCAAATAAGTAGCAAGTTACACGACAAAGGAAACTACTGAGGGTATTTTCTTACGGACAGGTCCCTGATACATTTCGGGACTATTCTCGATTCAATAATTGAAAAACTGCCTGTGTATAAGACTTTACAAGATAATGGATTCTAGAAAGTGAATGACCACCTCACGGAAGGGATAAAATCACAAGCCCAAACCACTGTAGATATTATATATCTATCCATGCCTTGGGGAAATATTCTAGAGAGAGATAACATTTAACAAGAAGGGATACTTTCAACTAGCAACAATGTAAGAAAAAAATTAGATTACAGAGACAACTTAAGGTGCGACTAACTCTTTTTTTTTGTAAAGCATTCCAAGCAATAGGATTTCAATATCTTACCTGATGAAGGAGGAACCAGACGGACGCAAACGTCTCATGGCTTGCACGAAACAGGAAGCCTCCTCATCGTCGGGGTTACACACAAAGTGAAGTTACAGAAACTAACATAGAGTGATTTTTCTACGAAATTACACAGAGCCATAGGTATGGAATGAAACAATAGCCTTAGGAAACCCCGCTTAATAGATCAATGGAGATAGTGACGAGTTGTACCTCAGCCATGTGATTAGAGTGAGGCGGCGGTAATACAATGGGCACAGTGGACGAGCGATGGTCCCAAGGGAGTACGCTACAGAACACCATAAATATCTTGGGCAGGGTTTAATTAAGCCATGACAGTTGTATCTCAGCTGACCTCACATCAATTTATGGCAAATGTAATGACAGTTAGTTTAGGCTTACAGTTTAGTCTTTGCTTTCAATTTAGTTAGAGTTTTACTCTTATTGTTGGATTCGTTAGCCCTTGTGCTAGGGTTAATTTAAAGGGGAATGGTAAATGACAAGAAACAAGTAGCATGCACCAACAATCTAGTCACAACCATATAGAGCTTTAATAATTATACGTATTGGTGTCGCGTTAGTAACAACTCAGTCAATGAATACCTTTCACATACGACCTATGGTTTAGTCAATACATTCAGCCCAAGGGTCGTCGTATGCATCTATATGATTCAATAGTATGTCATATGGTTTGCGTGAATAGAAGGGAAGATCTAACGTGTATATATATATAATTTATTTATACAAATAGAATGGAAGTTTGAAGTATTTATATCATTGCTTTATATAAATAGAATGGAAGTTCTAAGTGTTTATACCATTGTTTTTCACAAGTAGGATGGAAATCCCAAAATGCATTTAATGGTTAGTTATTAAGTTACTCTTTCACCCTTTCTTTCGAGGATAGGATCGAGTTATATATATATATATATATAACTTGCACCTATGAAAGAAAATGGTAAATGTAAGTTACAGAAGGCAAAAGAAGCATTAGGATTATTCTGTAGTACAATTAATAAATGTCTGAAGGGTTTTGAAGATGAATGATCAAATATAATAACCCTAATTAAAAAAAACTATTGGTAAATTTGGGGTACATTACATATGGTATCAGAGAAAAGGTTACAACACTTGGACCTTAAACATGGCAAAAAATGTTTACTTAGCACATGAAATTTTTGTTTAATGAAAAACTTACAAAACATTACTGTTACAAATAAAAAAAATTTATTTATGTTGTGATCATGGCAACACAGGTTGAAGAAGAGATCCGACTTGAGGAGAATCGTGAGCAAATACCTCCTGAAGAACCTAGGTAGAACAGTGAAGGAAGTTCACCTACTGAGGTTCTGGAAACCATGAGAAATATCATTGTGGAACTACAATTTTTCAAAGCAGACAATGAGAAACTGAAAAAGGCATAACAATAACAAAAGGAAATAAATGAAGTACTATTGTGTAGCATTGTAACAAAGAAGAGCCCGGAGGACAATAACGAGGAAGAAGAGGTCAACAAAAGGGCCTCCAAAAATTCTAGGTCCTGAAGGAGAAAATGGGGACAACTCTTCCAAAGGTACACCATTAGCAGAAGATAAAACAAACAGAGGAAGAAAAAGGAAACAGGTGGACCATCTTTAGGGAGAGTTTAAGAAAATGAAACCATCCACCTTTGACGGGGAATCTAGGACAGGAGATGAGGTTGAAGCATGGATAATAGCCATAAAAAAATATTTCCAGATCTACAACTATTCCAACAATACGAAGGTTAGAATGGCCATCTATAACCTAAAAGGAAAGGCAAGCATATGGTGGAAAGACCTGAAGTTGGCTAAGGGCCTAAAGGAAAAACAAATGGAGTGGTCGGATTTTAAGAAATATTTTAAGAAACAGTATTTATCTGAAAGTTACTATGAAAGAAAAACCAAAGATTTTTATGAGCTACGACTCCTTCAAATGACTATGGACGATCTGATAAACAAATTCCTGGAATTATTAAGGTTTGTGCCTTATATCCGAGAGGAAAAAGTAAAAATACAGCGATTCCTAAGTTGTTTACCACCGTCCTATAAGGACATAATCGAGGTCGACAACCCCAAGTCCTTAAGTGAAGTTTTCGGGAAGGCCCGAATGTGTTACGACCGATACAAACAGTGGTCGAAATTTCCCAAGGCTTGGAAAGACAAGAGACAAGACCAAATGAACCAGTGAAAGAAGGGATATCAACTAGTCCCTTTCCAGAACGCAACAAAGAGTTTTCCAAGAAAATATTTTCACTCCAATAACTAGAACACCCAAGGAGGTGGTAAACCAATTAATCTGGGAACAAATAAGTTTCAGGGCAACCCCATAGAACCGTTAAAATGCTGGGAATGTGGAGAACCTCACTTAAGGAGGAACTGTCCATGTTTAACTTCTACAGCCAGGACTACAGTTCACAACCTACAAGAAGCCTCTACAGTGGGAGATGTGGGAAGAATCTTACATAGGATCAATGCAGTTGTGGATGGCCGACAAGCTGATCACTAGTCCACTGTAGTAGAAGTTGAAGGTAAAGTTAACAATAATCGTGTTTTTGTTTTAATTGATCCAGGGGATACTTTGAGTTATGTCGCTCCTGGTGTAGTGGATTCAAATAAACTTAAGAAGTTAAGAAATGCAAAATCTTGGCTAGTCCAACTAGAAACAGGAACAAAAAAAAAGTAATTGATTTTATTTCTGACTGTGAGTTCAATTTAGGCGCTCAAAACACAAAGATAAATCTGAATATTCTACCATTAGGGTCTTACGATATAATTATCAGAATGGATTGGTTAGAGAGTCATAAATAAGTTTTGGATTGTTATGAAAAAACACAGAATTACAAAGACAAAAATGACATTGTTAGGACAGTACAAGGCATACGAAAACCAGTCTCAGTTAGGCAGATTTCATCAATGCAATTTAAGAAGTGCATTAAAAACGATTGTGAGATTTATGCTATCCAAGTGACAAATCTGTTGGAAAAAGAAAATAAAACTAGCCTAGAAGATTTTATCGTCTTTCATGATTTTAGAGATGTGTTTTTTGACAAAATACCTGAACTGCCCCTAAGGAGAGAGATAAATATTTCTATCGATCTGATGCCTAGTTCAACTCTTATATCTAAGGCACCCTACCGAATGTATTTACCCGAATTAATAGAATTAAAGATTCAACTACAAGAACTGTTGGACAAGGAATACATCAGGCCATGTGTCTCACCATGGGGAGCACCAGTCCTTTTTGTTAAAAAGAAAGACATAAATCTAAGATTATGCCTTGATTACAGGCAGTGAAACAAAATGAATGTTAAGAACAAATACCCTCTACCTAGAATTAATGATCTATTTGATCAAGTGGAAGGGGCAAGGATCTTTTATAAATTGGATTTAAGATCTGGTTATCACCAGGTTGGAATAAAAGATGAAGACATAAGTAAAACAACGTTCAGAATGAGATATGGACATTATGAATTTGTTGTTATATTGTTTGGTCTCACTAACGCATCGACAATATTTATGTGTTTAATGAACAACATATTCAGTTAGTACTTGCATAAGTTTGTTTTGGTATTTATTGACGATATCCTATTGTATTATAAAACATAAGAAGAACACGAAGAACATCTAAGGATAGTATTTCAAACTTTAAGAAAACACAAACTGTATGCTAAATTCGACAAATGTGACTTTTATCAAAAAAAACTACAGTACCTAGGACATGTAATATCTGAAGAAGGTATTGCAGTCGACCAAAAGAAAATAAGAGCCATCATGGAATGGCCTATCCCTAAGGACGTATAAGACATATGATCATTCATGGGAATCATCGGATACTACCACAGATTTATAGAGGGATTCTCTAAGATTGCTTACCCTATCACATCTTTACAAAAGAAGGGAACCAATTTTAATTGGTCACATAAATGTCAGGACGGTTTTAATAAGTTAAAAGAATTGTTAAAAGCCGCACCCATTTTAAGGGTAGCAGACTCGAATAAAGACTTCACAGCCTGTGTGAATGCGAGAAAAGAAGGCTTGGGAGGTGTCCCAACTCAAGAAGGGAACGTTATTTGTTACGAGTCCCAAAAACTTAAAGAGCACAGACAAAACTACATCACTCACGACTTAGAGTTAGCAGTTGTCATCCATGCATTAAAGATTTGGCGACACTATATAATGGGTAGAAAGTTTATGTTGTTGACTGATAATAGTGGTGTGAAATTTTTGTTTAGTCAACCAGACCTTAACGCAAGGCAAGAAAGATGGCTGGCCTTCATGAGAGAATTTGATTTCGAGGTTAGACACATTAAGGGAAAGGAAAACAAGGTGGCAGATGCCTTAAGTAGAAGAATTCATGGCATGTCTGAGATAAACATTAGCAAGGCAGAAAGTGACATTGAGCAAAGGATAAAGGCTGCAAGTAATAATGATGAAAAATACATTAAAACAGTGGCAAATTTACAAAATAACGCAAAAAATTTCGACAAGACAGATCTGAGCTTGGATAGAAATGGTCTACTAAGATTTAAAAATAGATTATACATACCATATTCTGTTGAATTAAAGTTAACAGTCTTGAACAAAGTACACAAGAAACCATATTCTGGTCATCTGGGATACAAGAAAACGGTAACAACACTCAGGAAGTTATTTTATTGGCCTAATATGAAGGGTGAGACAACAAAGTACTTATCTAAGTGACAATATTGTCAATAGGTGAAAGTTGAACACCAACACCCAGCCGACCTATTGTAGCCTCTACCTGTGCCGGAATGGAAATGGGAAATTATATCACTGGATTTTATCATAGGTTTGCCTAAAACTCAAAAACAGAATGATTCAATTATGGTAGTAATTAATAAGCTTAGCAAGTATGCACACTTTATTCCTATAAAATCTATGTATAAAGATATTAACATCGCTGAAATATTCATGAAAGAAATTTTTAGACTGCACGGTATTCCTAAAATGGTGATTTTGGATAGAGACGTAAAATTCACATCTACATTTTGGAAAGAATTGTTTGCAGGGTTAAATGCTAACTTGAATTTCAGCACGAGCTACCATCCACAAACGGATGGGTAGAATAAACAAACAAACCAAATCACAGAAGATATGCTACGAATGTACATAAGGATGAAACCGAGTAAGTGGGAAGACTACCTGCACTTGGTAGAATTTGCATACAATAATGGTTACCAGACATCGACTAAGATGAGCCCCTTCGAAGTACTGTACGACAAAAAGTGTACAACTCTGATTAGCTGAGACAACCCAGTTGACGGAATCATGGTCCGACCATAAATGCTCCAGGAAATGGAGAATACAGTAAGAAAAGTACAACAAAATTTAAAGGAGGCACAGGACAGACAAAAAAGTTATGTGGACCTTAAAAAAAGACACCAAGAGTTTCAAGTTGGAGACCACGTTTATTTAAAACTCAAAGCCATAAGAAGTTTACTAAAGCTAGGAAATTGTTCCAAGTTGGCGCTCAGGTTTTGTGGCCCTTTCAAGATCTTAGCTCAAATTGGACCTATGGCATATCGACTTGCACTTCCTACAAATCTGAAAATTCATAATGTATTTCATGTTTCTTTGTTAAAAAATTATGTTCATGGTCCTACTCACATGATTGATTGGAACATGGTGCAGGTGGAACTAGAAGGCGAGTTCCAAGACGAACCTCGACGCATTCTAGATAGGAGATAAATAGCACTACGGAACATAGCCGTCGCCCAGGTAAAAGTGCAATGGAAGCACTTTAGCTCTGAGGAGGCCACTTGGGAATTGGAGGGAGATTTGCAGAAATATCATCCAACCCTGTTCTGAGAAAGGAATGAACATTGAGGACAGTATTGTACTAAAGGGGGAAAGGATGTAATAATCCCCCCAAAAAAATTATTATTGAAGTCTGAAAATACTTAGGAATTTATTTCCGTTTTTAGTAAATCTGAAATTGGAAACTTATTGCCATTTATGACAACAATTCCGAATTTGGAATTTAGTTAATTGTAATTTATTATTGTGACCGTTGGGAAAAGATTTGATTTTCCCAACCAACTCTTTGATTATGACACTTGTAAGAAACAATTACTTTTATATTTATTGCCGAGAGACAAATGGAACAGCCAGGTTGAAATCAACTGACCATGACTCCATGAGTGGGAAACATGTTTGAACTACCTCAGAGCTGAATTCTACAAGTGGAAAATCAGGAATTTGGCCATTGGCAGCCCCTGAAAATCAGGGATTTGTAAAGCTGTGAAAATTCCCAAGGGGAAAAGACCTAGGCACAAGATGATTTTGCATATACAGCATATGGGAGGAGGCAGGACGTTGCCTAGTATGATAAGGAGGGGAATATCACTTGTTGTTATGAGCACTGGTTTTCTGAGTGTGAGGCAAGGATAATTTTTCTGATTCTGGAAGAGGACGATAGTTGAGGAGGAGTTTGGAGTTTGCCCTCATGGATTCATGGTCAGGCTAGGGGGTGAACAGAACAAGTAGATTGGTTGTTCCGTTCTATGGTTGGGTGGAACTTAGTTGTTTCGTTTTGTTAGCAATCAAATAATTCATTCTGAAATTTGTTTGAAAAATGATGTCTCATCTTGTGGAATAATTTTGAATACCTTCCCAAGCTCTAAATATATATATGAAAGTACCATTGGAAATCTTAGGATTTCTAGATGTCAATCAACTATTCAAGCATGTAAAACAGACTCTCCACGACTCAGAAATTCGATTTTTCCCAAGGCAGTTTTCATTAAAAAAATTGTGCTTTCACCAGCTCATTGGTTTTGAAATATGCTAGTTAGCTGTTGAAAGCTTTCATTTTCACCAGCGAAAGGGGTGGATTCAAGACAAAAGAGCTGGTGAAAGTGCAGAAGAGTCTAGAAACGTCTTCTTTCTGCCCAGATCGCGATTTTTTAATTCCTGAACACCTGGGAAAGGTGTCAAATGATGGATAATAATTAGGAGAAGCTAGAATATCTTTCTCATGAAGTTTTAAAGACATGTGGTGAGGAAATAACACCAAATGGCACAATAACTCTTTATAGAAAATCTCCCAGTCATCAAAAACAGATTTATGAATCTGTGATTTTCACCTATAGACTACCAAATAATGCTTTAGTTGTCAAATTCGACTTGTAATGATCAGATTAAATCTATTTGGTTAAATATTAGGTTATTTTATTGTATTAATTTTTGTACTCTGTTTTCCATATTTAGAAATCTAGATCCATGTTTATAGGATCTGAGATTTGTTGTAAAAGATATAAATACCTATCATTTGATAGAAGCCGGGGGTCGATTTTGGATACAGGAACTATACCTTTGTAACAGACTTTTCATATGATAATACAGATCACAAGTTTCTCTCTCTATTAATGTCAGATTTCCACCCTTCTTCTGCACTCTTATTCAAGTTGTTTTAACTACAAAATTATTTTCATCTCATTAGTCAGTTCATAACTTGATTAATAGTTTCTTACATTGTTTATTAAACCCATCATTGTGTATCTGGTTTATAAGCATTGTCTTCTTCACTCACTTAAAACTATTATTTGATTATTGATCCTTGAGGGCATTGGTTTATTTGATTATTCATTTTGACTGTCTGGATACTATATTGTAGTTGAGTTATCCCAATTATCCACACATACAAAAACACAAAAACAAGTTTACTTTAAGTTACCAAGCATCTTTGTATTGCAACCTCAAAGAGTTTCTTGGAGTGATAACAAATTGGTGCTGTTGTCGGGGAGTGGAGATTGAAGCTCAGCTTCCTTAGGACATGACAAGATCCAGCTTTGATGATAGACAATGTTTGGACACGAATTGGTTGTAATCATCTATGTGGCGACTCCACGAAGGAAGATTCAGTGGCGACTCTATGGTTCAGAAATCTGTTGGCGATTCCACTGGTATGAAATGAACAAGAGGTATGCATTCTGTGATTTTTCAAGTATTTCTGGTTATCCTCATCCGGTACCTAGTAGAGATGAATGGGAACGTAGTATTCCCAGATTTCGAGGTGAAGAGTGGGAAGTGCTAGCTGAAAATTTGCTGGACTTTCATGATTGCATGCATCAGTTGCAAATTGTGCACGATGATGTTCAAATACAGCTCTTCTATTTCTCATTAGAGGGAATTGCCCATGATTGGTACCAGTCTCTACCTATCACTAGTATCAGCGCTTTGGAAGACTTTCATGCTACCTTTCATTTGTTCTGCAAAGAAATATTTTCAGCTGACCTTTTATTTCCTGAATGTTGTCATGAATTCAAATTATTGACTAAAGATTCAGATAATCACAAAGTGTATGTTGTTATAAGAGAGACCTCTCATTGTGACCGAGATATTGATGATCTTCAAAATGTTAGCCATAGTATAGATGCTTGTGATATTGTACCAAAGGCATGTATTGTCTTAGGCTGTCAGGAAGATCAAATTGTTCCCTTTGAAGACTTGAAATATGATGAGCAGATTGACAGATCAACATGCGAAAGTATTGGATCTGCAATAGATGTTGAGGGAAGTCCACATCTTCCAGATTTGCAGATCAAGGGAAGTTGCAGTAACCATAAGGAACAGGATTTGCAGGGACTGTCTAATCTTTAGCTTGAACATCAGAAAGATCTTCCTTCTCCTTATGATTATTTGATTTCAAATTATGATGAGGAACGAGGTGAGATTTTTCCAAATTTGTTTCATGATTTTATTGTTGATCCTGCTATTCAAGAAGCTTCATCTCTGTCATTGGGATCTTATCTTGATGCTCCTATATTCGAACAATACAGTGATGAGGAAGGAGATGTTAAGGTTTGTGAAGATTTATTGTTTACTCAAATTCCATCTAGTTCTTCTTTTCAGCGGAGTGATGATCAAAAGTATGTGCATGTTGTGATTGATGCTTGTCAGAAATCTGTTGAAGATCTTTTTAGTCTTGATATATCCTGCAAAGATATTGTTATTGGAGAAGAAATTGTTAGCTGTGATAAGCCAACATATCATCATGATGAAATCAGATTGCAGAGAAATGGTGAAGGGAAGCAGAAAGATTCAGATCAACAGTTGAGTTTGTTGATATCAGTAAAGGAAGCCAACATCACTTCAATCTGCATTTGAAACAACAGCATGCAGAGACATTTCCTTAGGTCTTTGATGACCCTTTTGCTGATTTTCTAAAATCTACGAGCAACATAAATGTCAAGATATCCTTGTCAAATGATGGTTGGTTCTGCCATCTTTTCAAACTATATTTTTGCATGCTACGATTTCCTTTCTTTTTCTATTGCATATCAAGGAGCTTACCAGTAAATCAATTTCTTTCTTGGTTGCATTGGAGATATAATTTTACTTGATCAGTTTGCCCCTAGTGATTAGAAGTAGGAGTAGGTGTGAGAATACGCTCCTCATACGAGTAGTTAGATCATGTTCAGTTGTTGATTTTTGAAATAAGTAGGCAGACTACAACAAACTACAGTCAATTTTCAGTTTAGTAGAGGATTAGCTGAAGCCAATGTTATCTCCTGAAATAGAACAATCCATTCATTTCATTTCTAGGTGATAGCATGGTCATTAATAAAGATTTATATAATTTTTATTAATCTTTAGTGTCAAAATATAGGGAATAATTTGTTATATCCTATAATAAATCGATCAATAAAAGGTTTTTTCAAAAAATCGAGTAAAAAGCTTTTCACCATCTAACATCTGTTTTGAAGTTGAAGTTAGTTGGTGAAAGCCCCAAGTTTCAATGACTAAAGTGTACTCTCAGCAGCAAGCGAGCCGGTGAAAGAATTAACATGGGTTTTCCTCCAACGACTCCAGAAACCCAAAAAGGATACGTCGGACACACGACATACAATCATTATGGAGAAGTAATGGACGCAAATGTGTGATGACACCTTTCCATCACGTTTTTTTTAGGACATCATGATAGATTGCACTCATGAAATTCGTGGGGCACACAGAGAAGGGTTTGAAGACGTGACGCACTCTTAATTATCATTGCAACCAGAGGATAAAGTACCAGTTAGCTGATGACAACAAATCAAATCACCATTTTCTATTTCAAACTCACGGCTTTCAAAAATTTATATTCTGGGGTTTTCATATTTCATTGATAACACAAAGTTATTTTCACCAACGCTAGCCTGTTTCTTGTTAAGAATTTTGTTGTTTCAACCGTGTACAAATTAGTTGGTGATTAAGTTATAGATGGAAAAGAAGCAAGGAGGATGACTTCTGAGGAAAGAATTAGACAATTTATCCTTCTTATAGTCTTATTCAGAGGTGCAAAAGCGTTTCTCAGACGTGAGTTGTATGACATATGTGGAATGGTTACAGGAAGGCTATCACTAGGCAATTGCAGAGGTTTTTGCAAAGTCTTACAATGGAAAGAAAGCTGCAGTAGGTTCCCTGGAGCTAATAACAGATGAAGCTGCCATTGCATCAGCCACTAGCTTACCAAGAATAGGTCAAATCTGGTTTAAGCCAACAGCCACGTGTGAGGAAGGTGATGAGTTGAAAAGCCCAGATCAACAGTTCGTCATGCTTTCTTCTCAAACAGAGATTAAGCAGTCTGTATTTAACATTGAGATCTCTAAGGGAAAGGAGCAACTTGATTATTTTCAGTTGATTGATTTAATGAATAAACAGGCAGGTTACAGGTTTGCTACAGGTTTTCAGATGATAAATTGTAAAGTCTAAATGACTCCATGCCCAATACTAAAGGCACAAGATCTTTTAGGTTCTTGGAAACCTCGCAGGGAGGTCTCCATCCCAGTTGGAGCCAAATGTTAGCAATCAAATAATTTATTCTGAAATTTGTTTGAAAAATGATGCCTCGTCTTGTGGAGGACTTTTGACTGCCTTCCCAAGCTCTAAAAATAGATATGAAAGTACCATTGGAAATTTTAGGATTTCTAGATGTCAATCGACTATTCAATCATGTAAAATGGACTCTCCATGGCTCAGAAACTTGATTTTTCCCAAGGCAATTTTCATTAAAAAATTTGCACTTTCACCAACTCATCGGTTTTGAAATCTGCTAGTTAGTTGTTGAAAGATTTCCTTTTCACCAACTAAAGAGGCGGATTCAGGACAAAAGATATGGTGAAAGCACAGAAGAGTCCAGAAACGTCTTCTTTTTGCCGAGATCGCGATTTTTTAATTCCTGAACACGTGGGAAAGGTGTCAAATGATAGATAATAATTAGGAGAAGCTATAATATCTTTCTCATGAAGTTTTAAAGACATGTGGTGAGGAAATAACACCAAATGGCACAATAAATCTTGACAGAAAATCTCCCAGTCATCAAAAACAGATTTTTGAATCTGTGATTTTCACCTATAGACTGCGAAATAATGCGTTAGTTGTAAAATTCGACTTGTAATGATCAGATTAAATCTATTTGGTTAAATATTAGGTTATTTTATTGTATTAATTTTTGTACTCTGTTTTCCATATTTAGAAATCCAGATTCATGTTTATAAGATCTGAGATCTGTTGTAAAAGATATAAATACCTATCATTTGATAGAAGCTGGGGGCCGATTTTGGATACAAGAACTATACCTTTGTAACAGACTTTTCATATGATAATACAGATCACAAGTTTCTCTCTCTATTAATGTCATATTTCCACCCTTCTTCTGCACTCTTATTCAAGTTGTTTTAACTACAAAATGACTATCATCTCATTAGTCAGTTCATAACCTGATTAATAGTTTCTTACATTGTTTATTAAACCCATCATTGTGTATATGGTTTATAAGCATTGTCTTCTTCACCCACTTAAAGCTATTATCTGATTATTGATCCTTGAGGGCATTGGTTTATTTGATTATTCATTTTGACTGTCTGGATACTATATTGTAGTTGAGTTATCCCATTGATCCACACATACAAAAGCAAAAAAACAAGTTTACTTTAAGTTACCAAGCATCTTTGTCTTACAACCTCAAAGAGTTTCTTGGAGTGATAACACGTTTGTTGTTTCAACACTTTACTCAGATATGTCCATCTTCTCTTCCCTGGTTGAAGTTTTGTTGATTAAATAGTTGATAGCATACATTTTACTTATATCTGGATGAATGTCCTATTGTTTTATGGCTGATAAAATACATCTACTTGTGTTGGTAGAATGAAATGAATTATGGAAAATCTTTTACAGTTGACTTGATTTAGTAAATTTGATTTAGAGAGCTACTGTGTATGATAGATGTTAGGTGAAAGTTTTGTATTCGCATGATGTACTCTCCGAACCTCAATTATGAATGCCGATTTAAGTATGAATATACTAAAGACTTATTATAGAATTTTAGTAAGTAGAGATCTACATGAATTTCTATGTATATCTTTATAAGTTGCAGTAAATCTACACAGAATAG
>JZKD02S1679423.1:624033-642661 GCA_000966675.3 Picea glauca
TATTATAAATTTTGAAAAAATACACTATACTAGAACAATGGGTTCTATACAATTATACAATTTTTTTCTAAGGAAATTTAATGGTTAAGGTACTCAACACATGCACTAATGGAGACATATATCTTATATTTTCCTAGGAAAATAAAACTCAAATTTACATAGTTATTCACAATTTCTATAAATAAAAATTATATTTTGGGGCAAGCTAATTCAATTTCCTAAATTTCATCTTTTTACACCATATTAAAATTCATTGTAAAACTACCTTGAATAATCCCTCCAAGTTAAGAGATTGTTGTTTCTCCATGTTTGCATTTGCATCAGGAGAGACCATCATTAGCTTGCACTCACCCTCAAATATTTAAAAATTAAATTAAATTATAAATTTATTTATAGTATTACCTTAATTAAACAATATACACATTATTTAGATATATTTAATATTTACTATTTTTTAATTTATTTTTATTATGTAAAGAATTTTTGAAAATTTTAAAAGTAGGTTAGTTAGAAAAGTTTATTCCATTAATTTTTTTCTTAAATTTCATAGCAATTTTGTTGAAAGTTATAATTCCATTTGATATTTTAACCCAGTTTAAGATGATCCATATCATCAAATGTTTAAAACACTAAATCAAAATAAAGCTTGAAATTGTTGAAAAAACATTAAAGTCACTAAAATTTGGATATGTTTTTAAGTAGTATGATCCTTGAGAGTGATGTGTATCATAAGGTGTATGATAGTTGGTGATGTAATGTGTTATTAAGGCACTCCGTGAGGTTAAAGTCATCAGTTCGAAACCTGCAGGGAAAAAAAATCCATCCATGTTAAGGGTTGGTGTGGCTCACGTCGGGTGCGATCCCCGGGTGATTTTAACGACTTAGATGCCCCTGAGTTGCGATTTCTCAACCATGGGCTAGGATATGATGTCACGGACAAACTAGCAAACAAAAAAAAATAGATATTTTGAGTTCATTTTATCTTTTTTAGTGGAGTTTTATTCATAACTAGCACCCTAGAAAAGTGAATTTTGAAAATCATTACTTCTTCTTGAACTTTGGATAACTTACTTCTTCCTCTATTTCTTCTTTCTTAATTCATTATACCTCTTGTGAATCTTCTTTCTTAATGTATTATACCTCTTGTGAAAGAAAATATTCTATACTCAGATCATTTTTAGCATTTTAAAGTGGTATTTTACATTGCCACTAACTTTTAGATTCATAAGGATGACTCTTTTTCCTGTTTTTTAAGTACTCTAGCTTAAGGACAAGATTCATGTAGATGGCCTATTTTATGACATATGCTACAACTAAATGTTTATTTTCATAATACAAGATTTGAGTTTATTCAACTTTTTCTTGTTTGAAATATGTATATTCTTTGGAGAATTGTTACTAAGATCAATCTTCACTTAGTGAATTTGAGCATAAGTAAAAATCCCCAAGTGAGCCTCCTCAAAATCTACCTATATAAATATTTCCAAAGAATTTCTAATATCTAAGCTCTCTAAAGCATGCCAGTAACGAAGTGACAAATTTGGGAGACAAGCCCATACCGATATTTTAGATACAATCATAATGTAGGGATGGAAATTCAAGAACCATGGAGTAATGAAGAGATCTGCACTTCTCCCAAACCATGGCCCCACAAGTTTTTGGTCCAGTTAGAGTAGATCCACTAATATATGTTTGATATAGGTTTGTTGTCCTAGGTCAAAACACATTAAAATGGAAAATCAATGATACAGATTTATTATTTATATGAAGAAAAGTAATCATGAACTTTCACATAAGGGATCTCTACGACTTGAACCTCAACAATTTCTCAACAAACAAGGAGGTGAATGGTTTGAGAAGTTGTCCTATATCAAACTCATCCTTAAATGTAACCATCTAGAACTGGAACATCATCAATTTCTCCACAAATAAGGAGCTAAATTGTTTGAGAATATTTCTTAGATCATACTCATCGTCTTTGAATATGATGACACCCTATCCCCATTACTCCCCTAGGCACATAGAAGAGTTTAACATTGAATCATTGCATATATGACAAAATCAAATTATTGGGAAAATCCTCCAATTATTTTCCTTCATAAATAAAATGTTGTTGTGTAACTAGAATCCCATTGCTATGTTCTAACTTTCCCTTAAGATCTATGCTACAAAATCAGTGTCTTTAACTCCCAACAAAATTAATTTCTAAAAAAACACCTTGACCATGATTGATTTCTCAAAAAAAATCTTCACCGTGATTTGATAGCTAAGAAGGTTCAAGCTTTGCATAAATCCACCTTTCATGAGGTGTCTTTTTTCACCTGGGAATTGTGACCCATCACTACATAAAAGAATATCGCATCTATCTTCAAAATCAATAAAAGGTTTCTTACCAAAATGCCTTATAACGGGATGGGGTGGCCATAAAAAGTTGGCTTTCAATTATTGTACATGTGAGATTTGCTTAAACACTTCACAAAAATCCACAAAAACCACATACAAGTCTAAGCCGATTCATTTGATCTTCTATATACGCATATAAAACACCCAAAACAATGAACATGGGTCTTCCTTTCAAGTACATACATACCTCTCCTAACAAGAGGTGGACAAAGCATCTAATATAAGAATCCTTATATTATAACCTAAGGTTTTTTTTTATTTTTTTACCTCAATTGTCACCGAGGAGACTTGCTCATAAACCACGCTAAACAAACAAGTTGAATTTCAAACCTAGACAAAACCTTTATAATAAAAGACAACATCTTCAAAACGAAACATCCACCATTTAATCCAGCCCAATGAACTAAGACCACAACATGTATATTACCATAATCACATGTGTTAATAACACAGATTACCATAATCAAAAGGCAATCGGTGGTGGCTAGGGTTCCGTAGGCTCCGTCCACCCCAATCCCCTTTACTAATTTAATCTCTCATTTTGAATCATATTAAAAAAATAATATATATTGAGGAAAATTCTTTGGTATTTTCATTATGTCGATGATTTTAAGGTTTAAATAAATGTTATTAATTAAAATAAATTTTAATAATCATTCTTTTAAACCATTTAAACTAAATACAGTCAACATTTATTTTCTAAATGTGAAATTCGATCTCGCAATTAATTGATCTCATTTTTAAAATACGGTATGCGTATGATCTAGAAAGGTTAAGAGTGAGTCTAACGAAAAGGTTAGATAATGTACTCATGGAGTGGGTTAACAATAAGGTCGGTTGGATAGTAGATAGTTTGTATTATGAATTATAAGGAATAAAAAAATTCCTTTAATTTTTTAAAATATTTTTTCATAAAGTTTGTAGTGTGAATTAGAAGGAATAAGAAAATTCGATCAAATGTTTTTTTGAATATTTTTCTTAATCAAATGTGTGAACTAAAAATATTTATTAAATAATGTTTTTTTTTATATTTTTTTAACTAAAAATATTTATTAAATAATAATAATTTTTTTTTCTACCGAAAATTTCGATCATAAATAATATGAAAACACAAGAATCTATTTTTCATAAAGTTTGTAGTGTGAATTAGAAGTAATAAGAAAATTCGATCAAATGGTTTTTTTAATCAAATGTGTGAGCTAAAAATATTTATTAAATAATGTTTTTTTTAATATTTTTTAACTAAAAATATTTATTAAATAATAATAAATTTATTTTCCACCGAAAATTTCGATCATAAATAATCCATGATACTAAACAATAGTTACTTTCCCGCATACGTTTCACGATTACTTTCTCCCCGGCCTCTTTTTGGCACACTTTTATTTATTTACCGACCATCGCCTCTTATCAACTATAATAGAACAAAACTATAATAGTACAAAGAACGAGGGATTCAACTCCTTGAAAAGTACATAGAAATCTTGGTTGATTATTGCCGAATCAACTATACGGTAGTTAGCTTTGTCGAGCTACCAATAGTCGGGTTAGCATAAGAAACGTGTGCGAGAAAGTAAACATCACAGAAATCGTCGGTTGATATAAGAAAACGTGTGTAGAAAGTACAATTTACTTGGAAAATCAATAGAATTTTGGAGCGATAGTCGCTTTACATTTTAAAAAAAAAAAAGTGTGCGAGAAAGTAGAAGAACCATGGCCTCAGAATTTTGGACCAATAGTCGCTTAACATGAGAAAAACGTGCGAGAAAGTACAAGAACCATGGACTCAATTACTTGGAAAATCTATAGAATTTTGGAGCAATAGTCTCTTAATGTAGGAAATGTAGAATTTTGGAGCTATAGTCGCTTAACATAAGAAAAGTGTGCGAGAAAGTACAAGAACCATGGCCTCAATTAATTGGAAAATCCATAGAATTTTGGGTAACTTATGCCAAATCAAATATGTCGCGGCGCCTCTAGAAAAGTGTCGGAAGTAGTTGGATCCTAATGTGGTCAGTTTGAATGACATCGAGATGGTGCGTTTCTTAAGGAGTTTCCACATAATGCGGCATTTCTTGTGATCTATCAACTGCCAGCTATCTATATATTGTGAACAAGTTGTGGGATGACCATAGTCCTGCATAGTTGAAAGCTTTAATAACCACATTGTTTGCATTAACTCTCAAACCCCAAAGGAAGAAGGATCGCTGATACAAACAAGACTCTATTGTTGTATCTGTTACGTTTTATTCATAGAGCATTCGTTCGTAGACATGGCTGCATCCTCTAAAATTTCTAATAAGCGAGGGAGAGATGAATATTTGAATAGTGGATTGGCTTCGCCAGACGCGAAGCGAACTAATAGCGGAACGTTGGGGCATGACTGTAAACTCATGACCTTTCTGGACAAGATCGATGATATGGCTAGCAACAACAATAATCCAGAAGATACCCATACTGCTATGAATGACGTCGAGGGCGAGATGAGGCTCAACGCGGTTATAAATTCTCTGGAAGATGAAATTGAGCTGAAGGCGCAAACAGATAATAATATCGAGTCCACCGATGAAAAGAGCAGTACTGAACGGATGGATTCAAATAAGCAAGGCGAATTAACAGCAGACGGGGATTCTGGAGCGACATCCGCGACGTTTGATATAGGAGACTTCCCGTATTACGACGATCTTTGTGGAGAACTTGGTTTCTTACTAGACCATCTTACTCCGGGTGAACTTGGAATCCTGCAGAACCATATCTATGGAGATTCAACTCCCGATATTATGTATCCGGATGCCGTGCATGGCTATGTTGAGACTACGGAGGCTTTCTATGGGCCTCTGTGGGAGGATGATATTTGGCGTTGAATTCACATCAGTTATTCAAAATATATAGGAAGATTCAACTCCCGATATTATGTATCTGGAAGCCGTGCATGGCTATGTTGAGACTACGCAGGTTTCCTATGGGTCTCTGTGGGAGGATGATATTTGGCATTGAATAGACATCCAGTAATTCAAAATGTTTTTTGAATCGCCATGGTAAGAAGAATTTGGAAGCAGAGGAGCCAAGTTTCAGGACGTCTGGAACTAGACCATCCGACGTGTGAGCGCCATCCAGAAAGGATTGTAATGTATCTATTAAGAAGAAAATTTGCATCGTTGGAAACTTCATTTTCCTTCGGTTGAATATCTAGTTTTGTGTTGTTTTAATGATTTCTGTATTTTCACAGAATGTTGTCGCCTAGTTTTGTGTTGTTTTAATGATTTCTGTATTTTCACAGAATGTTGTCGCCTAGTTTTTTACACGTTTTGTCAAAAAGTTAACTATAAAATATTTAACTGTATTCTTCAAGATACATGTTTTGTCAAAATGTTAATTATAAAATATTTATGTTGAAAGGCGTATATCTATTGATAATGGGTACAATTAATCACCTTTTAATCTAAAATTTTAATCTTAAGGCTAACAATTGAAGATGCTAACATATTCTTAGTCGTACTCTCTAATCAATGGATAAAATTTAATGCTCATAATTTCCTTGCATTTCTGAATACTTCCGTTACCTTGTTTACTTTTTCACATTTACTTAATATGATTAAGAAATTACTTCTCTAACCATTGATACATATAAAACTTTGCATTGCCACATTCCTTGAAATTAAACATTTGTAGCTGAAAGCAGTGGTAGCTACGACACTAGTAGCTAGACGCAATGGAAACTGAGCATCGTTTCAACTAGCACGGCAGTGTTTCAGTGACCGATACCTTTAAGCGTTATCCAGCCGCGAATCAGCTGTGCTAGTGTTTCAATCGCAACTTTACTTCGTTCTATTTCTACAAGATACTATGAAATTAGACGCTTTTTATAAAAGTTTTATTACACTGTTCGAATACCCTTAAATTAACTTTCTAAAATTTGGTATAACATAGAGATTACTAGGAGTGGTATACCATATGGAGAATTTACATTTTAGGGATCTTTTACCTTATAATGCATCGAATCAAATTTTTAATCACCAATACTCGTAAAATAAGTTCACCACATATTTTCGGAGAAGCATGAAACGAATATCGCACTAGCTTGAATCCTCGCTTATATTTTAACATCTAACTTTGAAAATTAGCTGACACGGACATTTTTGTAATGCGTTTTAATATCACTACACTCAACGAATACATTCGGCTTCGATAGCGAGTATATACTATATGGACGAGGAGACTGGTGATTCTCTACAAGCTGACAAGGGGCAGTCAATATATAGTTTGTTAAGCAGTATTGAATACTGCAGCATGTAGCATATGTATTATAAATAGTTGAATTTAAATTGCTTTTTATATTTATGCTCTATTGAATGAGGAGATTGGTGGTTCTCAGCAAGTTGACAAGGTAGGGTAGCTAATATACATATTGCTAGGTAGCATGGAATGTTGCCTCAGGTGGATTGTAAGCAGTCGGATTTAAAATGACAAGGCAGGGCAGCTAATATACAGCCTGCTGCAGGACAACCAATAGACAGCTTGCTACGCAACATTGAATGCTGCCACAGATGGATTGTAAACAGTCGGATCTAAAATGACAAGGCAGGGCAGCCAATATACAACCTGCTACGCAGCATTGAATGCTGCTGCATTGTAAACAATCGGATCTAAAATGACAAAGCAGGGCAGCCAATATACAACCTGCTACGCAGCATTGAATGCTGCTGCAGGTGAAAGCAGTCAGATCTAAAAGCAATTTATATCTGACTTCTTACAATCCACCCACCTGCTACAGCATTCAATGCTGCATAGCAGACTGGATATTGCTCAATTTGGCGGCCAATTCCGAAGGCCGGGAAAACTATGTGGATATGCCATGTGATAGTCGGTGGATTTAACTGATTCTGGATCATTAGTTCTAACTTCTAGGCGAGCAATATCTAGCTTGCTACAAAGTTTTTAAGACTTTGCAAAGACCAGATGACGTGCAACCAAGTTCGTGTGCTTCTTACCTTCTCCCATCTATCCAGACTGCTGCATAGTCTTTAAGACTCTATCAGCCAACTGACCATCCAAGTTGCCATGGAGCATGACCATGGCGTTGCCACCCTCGACGTCTGCGCTTAGACCTCCTCCCTCCGGCACCGGGCGGGCCGTTTCCATTTCCGCTGTCTTCTGCCTCCTTGGTTGTACGTCTGAAGTCAGAGGCAGAACACGTGTTGGTGTAGGTTGACTGGGCCATTTCTTAACAGTTGCCAACTTGCCATCCATTCTCATTCCATTGATCTAGTGCACCCATGACATATGCATCATACTACTGTGCTGCATGCATCCACATGCTCACGTTTTTGTATTTGAATTTCTTAAAGAGCGGCAAATTTAAATTTGAACATTCTGGTTTAGGATATGATTTCAGTATAAAATCAGTGATTAAATTTGAAGGACAAGTTCTAATTTCAGTGAGAAGGGTATATAATCATGCAGCCTTTCCACTATAAAAAGTTTTCAGAAAATTTACATTTCAATTGAAAACAATAAGTTAAACTAGCACTTCATAAAAAAAAATGTGTTAAATAAAATATTACATTTTCAATCAATTCTATTTCTAATAAAAGAATTCGTAAAATCTAGATTGCTACCTACTTGGAAAATATTACAATTATAACAACATCAAATAGATATTTAGTCAAATTTGTAAATGTAAATTCATAAAACAACAAAATTTGTAAATTGTATTAATTCTAAAAATGAAATAGTATATTTTGTCCCCAAAACAAAGGTATATTTAGTGTTTTTACCCATCATATTCCATCTATCCTCAACTCCTGTCCTTAAACCAGCATAACCCAACTCTTGTCCTTATACCAGGATAACCCCAAAAAACCTATTATGTAATACATCCATTACAAAAACTTTGGAAATTAACTGCCACCCCAAAAACACTATTATGTAATACATCCATAAAAAAAAACTTTAGAAATTAACTGCCACCCCCAAAAAGGCTATTATGTAATATATATGTCCAAAAAACTTTTGAAAATTAATTGTAAATGCCAAAAGACTTTATGTAATACATTTGTCCAAAAAAATTCTAATAATACATTCTATGACAAATTGCGGGGCAAGTGACATATGCAAGGATTTTGACACGAAGCTTTATAAAAATGGGTGATTTGTGTTTTGTATAAATAATTGATAAAAAAAATAATATACATAATTGTTATTTAATTTATAATAACATTATAAGTATGTAGCTTTAAACATCCAAACTGTAAAAAAAATATTTAAAAAATGTATATTAATCCATCTAGACATTGGATCTTTTAAGAAACTATAAGTTAGAACTGTTTGAAACTATAAGTTACAACTGTTTTTTCCTATCCCTTCTACATTGAGGGTTAACATTGAAACTATGCTAATTACTTCTTAATTTTTTGATCTGCATCAGTAAGTTTGATTTTTTTGGAAATAGGAATTTACAGAGCCCAACTAAATGACCACATTGAGCTATGTTAGCTTGTCTGTCTTTCTAAATAAAAAAACCTACATTTTCTTCATAATTTAGAAGACATCTTATATAAAATTGAAGAATCAAAATTGGGATGTCATATTACCATACAGCATCCCTGGGGATTGCCATACTACCATACAACATGGCTGAAGCCTGGCAGCCAAGAAGGCCTAGCAACTTTTTGACATGGAGGTGACCATATATTTTCTCATTTTGCGAAGGTAAGTCAACTTGGAGTATTGGCTTGAGAGGAACTGGGTTTATCAAGAGAACGTTAATAAAACAATGGAGGAGAATGATTTGTATGGGAGATTTCCGCCTTGAAGAGCCCTGTGAATTTATTTATTGAGAAATAACTATTGAATTTGACTTTTTTATTTTGAAAATTTTAAAAAGTAACATAGATTGAAAGCAACTATTCAAATTCTAAATCAATGCCACACTAAGTGGTTTCTAGCAAGGTGTTTGCACATGTTCACTTAATATTTTTTAAGGTAGCAATTTGGTTTTTGATGCATTTCTTCTATTCTCCTTGCCTCCATGGTCCTCATCCATTAATAGCACAAACTTTGATAGAATCTAAAACTCCTCATCCATTAATAAGACAAACTTTATGGAAGGTAGAGTATTGAATGTCCAGCCAGAACATATTTTATGGAAGGCTATGTTAGATTCCATATGAAAGGTGGTTGAGTGAATGAAGCGTATTCAAATAATAGGTTTCAACTTTCTCCTATCTGACTTTACGAGAGAAAAATGTACATGTATTTTTTGCAAAGAAACTTTCCATCTATTTTCAACAACAAAATTCGGTGTGAACAATGACCAAAGCCCTCTCGGAAAGTTCTTGGCATCTATGAGGCTAGGTTTTTCCTAAAATTTCAACCTTCAAAGTAAATTGTAGCCTCTGGAACTCAAAAATCTGGTTCGTAGCTCTCCAACTACTCCTCACGTTTGCACAGCGAGAAAATTGTGTGGTTCCTATCTTTTTAGGAGAGGTATCAAAACAAAATGGATTCCAATAACATGTTGGTAGGGTTCCTAAGGCAATAACATGTTGGTAGGGTTCCTAAGGCAAAGGGCCAGGTTCGAAGGCCCTAAAACCTCCACAAGCCTTTGTCTCATGTCTTCCATCCTTCCCCCTGAATCAAGGTCATTCACGACAAAACTGGGAGGAAGCAGGAGCTTAATTCTTAAATGTTGCGAACGACTCCTGTTTATGTTGACCAAAATATTCACTCGACAGGGTTCCTTGGGTGAGGGTAAAAATGGTGGGCAGAACTTGGAAGTCGTGTCATGATGAAGAATCCATTCTTCACACGCATTCAAAAGGATATCGGGTGGGCTTGGAAGTTCTGAAATCAAAAGTTGTGACAAGTGGCTGGAACTTGGGCCTATATCTCAGTGGTAGTCTGGAGGAGCATTTGACTGCAGACCAAGACTCAAGAGGTCACCGGTTCGAACCCAGTTGGGTCCTCTATTTAAAATTGGTTTCATAATTTTGATATTGATAGTAAAGTAAGCAATCAACAGACATAATTCAGAGTACCATACCAGCCGTTTATTCAATTCGTTAAAAAAATGACCATTCTTGCAGTGACCAGTAACACCAAATCGTGCTATTACAACTTCACAAAACTATTTTTAAAACCAAGAGCATAGTAGACATCAACCAACAATGGGCACTGGTTGCCTAATGAATAATATCCTACAGATTCTGTTGATACAATGATCAAATCAAACCTGGATACTGAAGCTTGATGCTGCGAGCGACCCTGACTTTCTGGTTTGGCTTTCTCCACTCCAAAACTTTGCCACCCCTCGCTCTTGGCTTTCTAGTTTGGCGTTCTCCACTCCACATCTTCGCTAGAATCGCCACCACTTTTTCCGTCAGGGTAATGCTTGGTTTTGAAAATGCAGGGTTTTTCTTTTTAACATAACATATTAGCCAACATTCAAATCAACCGGTCCAGAAGATCTGAATCCTACCAAACCTTTAAATTAAATACTAGCAAGATTTTAATGCAATAGGTCGACAATGGACATTAACAAACTGTAAATGTCCATTGTTCACAATGCGCATTGAAAAACTGATACAAGTGGACTGTCGTACTGTGTACGCTGCACACAGAGAGGGAGACTGGAAGTGGAGTGACAAGCCACAGGGTGCAACGTGAGTCCAATCATAGATTGGAAGTGGAGTGATGGGACGACAACACCAGTGGACTTTTATTACACCTGTAGGCTCCACAGTGCACACGTATCAAAACGATTCATGAAGTTATGTTACAAGTATAATATGATTCACAATTACGAACCCTAAATTTGTATGATGGGCATTTAAATATGCTGCCCTTCATATGCAATTTTAGATTTTATTTTGCATTTTTTAAATAACGTGCAAAAATACAAATTTAATTTTTTTTAACGTGTAATTATTCAATTACACTTCTGGAACATGTTGAAAGCCCATTGACGGGCTATGACATGTTCAATTTTGATCCCTGTATGAAATGGTTATTTTTACTTATTATCTCTGCATCTAAAACTCTAAATGAGGGAAGAATGTTGAAGTGAGGCCAACATAAAAATGCAAAAGGGGCCAACATAGCTGCGTTCGTAAGGAAGATCAGTGATCTATCTTTTTCCTTCATCTCTACATATCTCGCAACTTTCGATCTTTAATACGACATTCGAAGCACTGAAGCATAGAAGTCTTCAACACATGAGAAAATCCACTGGTAGGCGGGTTTGGGCAATCCAACTGGTGCTACCCTCTTCATTGCTCTCTTCGTCTCCTTCTTAGCATCTTTGCGGAGTTACTTCGTTGGGAGATGACATATTTGCATTCAAAAAACGTGATCTCTTCTTTTGTTGTTTTTTTTCAGGTTTGCATTTGATAGTGAATACCATAAATTTTTCAAAAACGAAGAAGAAATCGAGGAATCCGACTTCATTTTCTTCTCTACAAGGCTTTAGGATGGTATAGTTTGGATTTCGCTGCATAATTTTATTCACTGATGCCTATGTGAAGTACGATATTTACAGATTGTTCATCCAATGGCAACTGTTGGTCATTACATACATTATTGTAGTAACAACTTTGTTCTTTCTAAGTCTCCTCCACAAAATCGAGGTTTTCTGGCTCTTAATGGCTTTAAAGATAGGTTTAATGGCAGTTAATTTTAGTGTTTTTTAAAACTATTTCGTCTCTTTTTAGTTTTCGGTAAATGGAACCTTGATATTACCTCCAACTTTTATATACACAGCCTCATTAAAAGCGTCCAGGCTTAGATAACTTTCAAATGTCACAAGTTCACAGCAATCGGTTACATTAATACTGCAGCAACTTTTTCAGAGGAATTGAACCTGGGTTTCTTTGAAGAAAGCTTACTCGATTTACTACTTGACTGTACTTCAAAGATTATTCGATTTACTACTTGACTATAACCTGTTTGACAACAAGATCTGTATCAGGTTTGTATTGTTTGTTAGTGATGAGTTCTGGTAAATGTTGTTGCAGCTTTTGATATTATTTTAACCATACCATTTTATGGAATATGGATACCAGTTGTTGCTGGTTATTTGGGAGTGTTTTATAGACATCATTAGCATTTGTATAAATATAATCTTCATTTTCTAGATTTTTAACATATTGATTTCATATCTCTGCAGTGTACACTACACTATTGTTTGCTTTAGTGCATTGATGTATTGAAAAAAAGGATTAGCATAAAAGTTTTATGTTTTTTATTTTTTTAATAAGTATTACTTAAATTAAACAATTAAATTGTTGATAAAATCAAAATTTTACAATATTAAAAGAATACATAAATCATTTCAACACTATTAAAACGTGTTTAACCTATATCTTGAAAAAAATACATACATTAAAAAAAACCTTATCACTAAACTCAAATCTTGGATACACCTATCACCTTTCACCCTAAAGTTGCAATTTTAATCAATGATTTATTGAATATTAAAAAAACTAAATATGCAAAATTTACAAGAAAGTTTTTACGATTTATTGAATATTAAAAAAACTTTGAAATATGCAAATTTTACAAGAAATTTTTACAACCATGAGGTGAATATCAAACCAGAAATTAAATAGTTCTATGCTAATATTACATTACTTATAAAATATTATTTTTATTTGTGGTTACTTATAAAATATTATTTTTATGGATGGTGGTTGCAAATGAAATCACTACATTACGAGTTATTATTGTTTGATGTAGTGAGAGGTGGGTTGTGCATAGCGATATAAATGTTTAATATTACATTACTTATAAAATATTATTTTTATGGGTGGTCGTTGCAAATGAAATCATTACATTATGGGTTATTATTGTTTGATGTAGTGAGAGGTGAGTTGTGTATAGTGATATAAATGTTTAAGGGTTATTATTGTTTGATGTAGTGAGAGATGCTTTGTGCATAGTAATATAAATGTTAAGATATGTTTTTAGGTTATCTATAATTTTTTTGGACAATAAAATAGTGGAAACTTAAAACTAATTGACTTTAAAATACAATATCAATGATTTAATATTTGTAACAAACAAATAATAGATAAAACATTACTTGCACTATAAGGTGGAAATGACATACCTTGCAATAAATAATATTAAATATAATGTATTAATTTTTTGTGCCAAATTACTAACTCATTGTGTTGAAATACATAGCACAATAATCATCTAATAGTATTTATGTTAATAAATTCTTTAACACGGAAATAATTATGGCTTTTTAGAGTTTACTAGTTTACACATTGTGTGTTAGAGTTACACATTGTGTGTTATATGGTATAAAGTTTACTTTCCATTTATGAAGGACCTTAGTGGTATTTCATATGATTCGTATGCATCTTTATTTGCATGTAGATGTAATATATGGGTTTAAAGGCCTTTTGGCTTTTCCTAATGTTGGTATGACATCATGCTTCTATGGGAATATTATTTTACAATTGACCTGGTCTATGTCAATGGCTTAGTTTGAACTTATATATGGATATGATATTTCTTTTTTTCCCCAAGTTATGTATGTATGCTTGACGAAACCTTTTCAAGTTTTATTAGTGATTTGTTGGTGTACACTACCTCATATTGTTTAGTTCAATGTTAAACATGGGGTTGTGTGAGATTGAGTATGTCTACCGACATATGTTGTTAATTCATCTTTGGATGGATGAATATTTATGTTCGTTTACTGATGCAAGACATCCATCTCTCATAGTGTTGTCCATGTAAGACATTCATCTATCATAGCATTGTCCATATACATGATTCAATGCATTATCGATTGGTAGGCTTGAAGCCAAAACAATGAGAATTATTCATGGAAATATCTCATCTTTGAGTAGCTTGGAGGTTTTTCCATTGGATAGTTTTCATAAGTAGACACAAACCTTATTTATTCTTTCCACTGATCAATATTCATCATTGTTTCTTAGATTTTTGTATAATAATCATTGCTAGTTTCTTATACATCTTATCGACTTCGGTTGTAGGCAACGATGTTTCAATTGAGTCTCTGTGCATATAATCATATCCGCCATGTTATCTTGAGGAAGCATCTCTTTGTGAGTTATCATTGAAAAATGTTCTCATCTTATAAAACCTAAAGGTTTTTACATATGACTATTTATTATAAGGTCTCTTGGGCATGTATTCAAACCCAACATAACCTAAGATATATCATTGTTGTGACGCATCATCTTGCAACTTCTTGGAGACTTGGTTTACGACTCTTCTTTGGTCTCTCCATTGATTATTTGCGTAATTCTCTTGTAATTTGGTATAAGAATCATTGGAAGTGACACCCAAGAATGTTTCTTGTCTCCAATACAACCACGGTTTAAGTTCACATGATGATTGATGTGTATAATCATGTTTTTATTCATTTGAGAGCCCAATGTAGCAACTATTTGCAAACTATCACTCTCAAGAGATCTCCCATGTGACATAAGAAAATGGTTCTATCTCTGAATTTTTATTGTGAGCATGATCAGTTATTCTTCAAACCCTCCACTCACTATCATTTGTCTACATTTTCACAGGCCTCACATAAATAACCATTTTTTCACCAGCTATAACACCTAATATGGTTATCATCACTAAATTTAATTGGACAACTTGTACCCTTGAATAATGAAAAGAGGAAATAAAACACCACAATTATAATTTGATCTAGCGAATGAATCAATGATGAACAATTTTCATGCTTAAAAACATCGACATTGATTATATTATCTTACAACTCACACCAAACACCAAATAAGTGTATAAAGAGTATAGATACATTCTATATGTTAATTACCTTTATTAAAAAAATCAATATCTTTGATTTTTCTTCCATATTTTTTTTTTTTGTAAATGAGTGTGTGAATCTATATTACGTTATAAGGTTATAGTACAAAACTTATGCATGGGCTCCCAGGATTTGCCTGAACGGAAACCAGATATGGGGCCCCTGAAATGTAGTATCTGAGAATGAACAAAAAGTGCCTAGGTCGCCACCACGGGAAACCAACCCAGGCTATCATAATCCAATGTAAAAAACTTCATCCAAAGAAATAAAAAGTCTAAACATAGTGGGATTAACTCCTACTTTGAGAGACATGATCTGGGCAGGTCCTGCGCTAGTCTAGGTTGATGGGGTGCTCTTCATCCCCTTTCTATTGTGTCGTGTCCTCCTCCCTCTGTTCCACCAGACGTAGCTTTATGATGCATGTTGGGGTTCCATTTCTGTCGGCTGGAGTGATATCTATATGGTGGACGTAGCGTAGATAGAGATGAAATTGCCCTGCCATCCTTTCCAATTTCTCCTATTTTCTTTTCTGGTCCTCCACTAGCCTTTTTACCCCTGCCTCCAGGTTACTGAGGCGATTGAGAATTCCTATGTGCTCTTTCTTCTGCTCTTTGGTTTCCATCCTATTGGTCTCCCCCCGATCCGCACACATCTTTCCTATCAACATTTCAGTTCTCCAAGCTTCCTCCATCGTCATGTGGTAGAGGGTTAACCTCAATTGTGTGGCTCCGGGATCCCGTATCCCCCCTGCTTCCTGGGTTAGTGTTGACCAGGATTTGCTCCTGCGGGCGTTGTTGATTTCTCCCTCCCATCTTTTAATGATATTCTTCCCCTTGGTGTCTATCTTCGTGAGGAAGGTGCCCTTTGCTTCCCTGGCTGCATGTTCGATTCTTGTCATCCTCCAGGCGCTCTGTGGAGGTTCCTTCTCCTAGGGGCCTCTCTTGTTATTGGTTTTCTTCATGCGTACCATCTTCACTTGCAGGTGGTGGTTCTTACGTTGGGTTCTCTCCCTATTCCTCTTCACCTCCTTCTGGTAAGTAAGGTGGCCACTATAATTGCAATGCCTCATTCTGTGGTAAGTTTTGTTGTCCTGCCTTTATGGAGCCAACCCGGTTGCGGTCCTGTCCTTGCAATCATGGCCTGCTCTTCAAGGTGGTACTTCCCGTCAGTATCCTCTGTTCCAGAGCGTGTGCGCTTGATGACCTTGTTGTTATCCCTGTGCCAATGTTTTGCCCTGCTCGTTGTATGCCATCCCTTTCCCCGTCCCATCTCGGTACTTAGGTGAGGTGTGCTCCTACTTGGCCCTGGTGTGACTTGTTGTCCTTCGTCCTTTGTCGCCTGTGAGTTATCTCTTTTTCTTTCCAATGGGCAACTTATGTATTTCTTTCTATTGATGGGACCGTGGTACCGTACCTTCACCTGATCTGTGATCCGCGTCTGCATTTATAACCTTATTGATTGGTGGGCCATCAACTCCTGTCTGGAACCTATGTTTCCTTCAGTGTCTGTTGCACCTCCATTCTTGCCATGATCTTCCGTACTACTCTTGTTGTCCCAGTCTTTTGCCGCAAGTTGGGTGCAATCTCTCTAGAATTGACCTTGCGGGATGTTGCGCCATATTGTATCCAGTTCTAGACCTTCGTTCTCGACCCCCTCATTTTATACTATGTCCGTAAGTCCATTTGCTGACCTCCTCACCCAGCGCAACTCCATAGTGATCCCTGTCCTCAAGTGCTCCTAAATTTTTTTCAGTAGGTAGGCCAATCGCCAGTGCCTCTAGATTTTACCTATTCTGGTATCGTTTTGGAGTTTTCTCACTGTGTTGATGACTAGCGCAGAATCTCCTTCCACTATGGTATTCGTCATCCCCTCCCGGCTAAGAATCTCCAGGGCTCCGAATTCTGCGGTGTTATTAGTTGAGTTGCCCAGGCTTACCGCGTACAGTCATATGATGTTCCCTTTACTATCCCTAATTACTCCTCCCAAACCTGTTCTTCCTGGGTTGCCTTTCACCACCCCGTCGAAATTCAACTTGAGGGAGCCCGACGGTGGTTGTTTCCAGTTGCGCTCACCTACCTGGAGTTGTGGTTATTGTCTATTTGGATTGGGTTTGTGCCCACCTATTAGTTGGAAAGCCTCTAGGACTCGGGAGTCCTGATCCATGGGTTGAGCTCTACCCTCCTGGCAGTTGCAGCTCATCACCGTCTCACGTATCATGGAGGTTATTATTTCCTTGATATTCCCTTCTGGCCAGCTTTGGTTTCTGAAAATGTGTCGATCCCTTTTCTTCCATATTGACCATATGATCATTCCTAGGGTGAGGGTCCAACAAAGGTTCACCTTTTCATGGTCGCTATAGTTTTCTCTCTAGAGCTTGATTGTTGCGACAATGTTACCACGGATCCTGTCGGACTGGCGAAAGATACTTGATGCCTAGTCCCATAGTTCCGCAGTGTAGGCACGATCGTCAAGGAGATTGTTGGTTGTGTATTCTCTAGTTTGACAAAGATGACATCTTGACAGACCGGTGAAACCTCTTTTCCTTAGGTTATCCCAAGTTAGGATGCGCTTGTGTAATATTAGCTATTGGAAGATCTTAATCTTTGGCCATTGGGGGTTGTTCCAGAGCTTATCCCAGTGTTGCGCCAGGTCATCTTGGTCTAAGTTCGTCATATAGTGCCAGACTTCTTTTAGGTTGAATTCCCCTCTGTCCTTTTTTCCCCACCTCAACTGGTCCTCTCCTTCCGTGAATGTTATTTTCTGTCTTCCCAGTTCCTCCTCCACCTCTTTTATTGTTGTTGTAGGTATCTCATTGTTTTGAGGGTTAATCTTGTCCCATATTTTCCATTTGTTGTGGTCCGTTCCCTGCTGCCAGTATTGATAAACATTGATTTTTCTTTGTGTGATGAGGTTCTGTTGGAGTATCGCTTTGTCCTGGTTTTTCATCTTTGGTTCATAATGCCAAGCGTCCTCCCATAATCTAGTTGTTCTACCATTCCTGATTTCCTAAAAGATGTGTGTTTGAATCCATGTTTTGTTGCGCTAGTATAGGTTCCAAATGGTTGAGCCTTCCCTGGTTCCTCCAAAGCAGATTCTATCCTGGTTGTGGGTGTCTGGTGCATACTTTGCCTTCCATAATTTTACCCAGGGTGTTGCAGTTTCTTTGACCCACCACCACAAGAGTTTCACCCCATATGCATTGTTAGTCATTTTTGGATCTTGTAGGCCCAAGCCTCCTTTGCTTTTTGGCCTCCAAACTTTCTCCTAGGCCACCAGGGCCCATTTTTTCTTTGTTTTCACACCTCGCCATAGGAAGTCCCTCTGGATGGCTCTAATTTTCTGTAGGATCCCCTGTGGAGTGGGGAACACTGACATCATAAAGGTTGGGATGGCTTGCAAAACAGTCTTGGTTAGCAT
>JZKD02S1679432.1:2963-18195 GCA_000966675.3 Picea glauca
AATCAGAGCCGATATAATCCAACCATAACGAAATCATACCAAATCAAAACATGGTCGTGCTCTAATTTTAGCATAAAAAACTCCTGTATAGGTCAGATACAAACAAAATCCAAGCAAAATCAAGGACCATTGATCACATTAACTCACACCAACAGACAAACGAATCAAACCCAGTGACGACCAATCAATTGCTAAATTGGGCACGACCAAATCGTGTAACTAAATCAAAACTTCATTTAATTTTAGCGAAACGAAAACAGTCTACAAGATCCACAAAACTATGACAGAGTCATTTCGAATGATGGACATAGCTATTTGAAAACCAAACTCAATTCATTATATTAATCCTAGCAATTCACAAAACGAAATTGATATCGAAATTCATACCTGGATGATGAACACACAACTTGATCATGACATTTTGGAATTCACGAAGGTTGTAGCTGATTCGACATTCCTAAATACGATGGAACCAGTGGTTTTCTGCTTCTTGTCATTTGCTTGAAGCTTGTCTCTTTGGCTTGTCAACACTGCAACTTGGTTTTCCAATGATTTGATTTTCGACTATAATAAGGGGGCGTCGGTATAGTAACGTTCCAACCACACATTACACTGGTCACATGACGACTGTCCGGGCTTTGAAAATGCAGGTGAGGGTTTGGTTACATCGCCCAGGGTTTCGTTAGGTAGCTTGATCTCTGGGTAATTAGGATTGTTCTTTAGGCAAGGGGGTAAATTAGAAATGAAGTCATAGGGTGGCTCGGAGCACAATCCTTGGGAGTAAGGGTACTCACTAGCTAGGAAGCATTCGATGTCAGAGTCCGAGTCTTCACTGAGGACTATGGGCTTTTGATCAATACTAGGTTTAGGTTTATTCCTAACAAGTCTCGATATAAGTCGAGCATTCTTTTTACCTTTGTCGTTGACAGTAGGGTTTCATTTGACCTTCTTGCTCATGGGATTTTTAACAACCTCAACCTTCTCAGTTATAACGTCGGGTAGATCGATATCAAGGTCGACCGAGGGTTTGGGAGAGGGCAGTAGGACATGGAAAGGCACGGGTGGCTTGAACTTAGTTTCACTAACCACGGGCTTGTCAATTTGGACAGGCTCTGTATCAGCAAAACCATTTCGAGAGATAAAAGCTTGCCAACTATCACCGAGAAGATTTAAGTGGTGAACAACAATGAGTCTGATTAGGCCGTGGTGGAACAAGCTACTATCGGCCTTTTCTCGTTTAAACCTTTTATCCATTTTATAAAGGCTACGCTGGAAGTAAAATGGTATGTTCAATGGATAACCCATGAAATTCATTAACATTCGAAGGTGATAAAGAAAAACTAGCCTATACCGACCCTCATAGGTCACGAATTGTTTAATCACTATCAAAAGATCATGCCACCTTGGTTTAAGCATGGAAATCGGCATACCTCTGTCACAGGATGTAACCTTTTGTGAGATAAACAGTAGTGGCCAAGGCACCTCTTCAACTTTAAAGTTTTCAAACCATCGCTGGCCCATGGCTGCTAACCCTGTGGCAGAGCTGATGAAATCTTCACTGATTTCAAGTTGAATGCCACCTATTTTGGCCCTACAACCATCAAAAGTCAGGGCGAACTGTTGTGAAACAAACAGATTAAAACCCTCAAACCTCTGTACAAACGTGAGCCAACCATTATATTGTAAATCTTTCTGGGCATTATCGAACAGTAGCAGGGCTTGACTACCATTCGGCTCAATTCAAACCACCAGTGCCATGGAGAAGAGCACACGGTAAGCGATGTGAATGAACCAAGGTTTGAATCATAGCATACGCAGGAGCAGAATGCTCGAAGGCTTACCCGATGTTAGCAGAGGTGAAACAGGGATAAGGGAAGGAATTAATGACATCGTGCAAAGGTGGTGGAGCTATTTATGTCCATGTAGAATAGTCATTACCAATTGTACAACCGCCAGCGCTTTCCACTATTCAAATCACAACGCATATGTGTTACAACTATGCCACTTCAATGAATCAATTGAAACCCTTGATAAGTGGATAAACCGTTCGCACAATCAAAAGTTATGCCATAGTTTTAAAACCAAACACACAAATCGAAACCAATACCAAGTGTTGTATGAAACGATTCACACCAAGGGTTTAAACCATAACACCAATGCTTTTTCATATAATCAATATGCCAAGTGAATTGATCAAATAACATGTAAATCCAATCACCAATGTATCACAAACCCAATCACTCATGAAATGAAATTACATAATCAATCAAAGAGTGTTCAAATGAGTACAGATCAAAAAGGTTTTGCCAACTGTATAATGATAAGTAAAATGTAAACGCAATGGGCATATCGACAAGAATGATAACGACAATTCAATAATGATTTAATGCAACTTCGGAAGACCAAGTTTTCACGCTTACAGTCGTGAAAACAAAACGAAGGTAAGTGTGCAAATAGTGCAAAGAATAAAAGTGTCGTTTATTTGAGAATTGCGACGAAAAATTAAGGTTTGCAAAACACTGGTGTAGGCAGCTTAAAAGGACAATGGGAAAATGTGAATTGGCTGCCAACAGGTCATCAAATCTAGCGCAGAGGACCGATAGCCATAGGATCCGAAAGAAGGTGCACACGGTTTAATCCCTGGGAAGCCGCACAGAAGGGTAGAACAAATGACAGAAACTTCGAGGGAGGAGTGTCGATTTGTCGTGCACCGTCAGATCCAGAAAAGATGCCCGAGGTTTAACCCTCATAAGAGCAGAGGAGAGAGAGGACCTATCAAAGTCCCAAAAGCATTTGGGACTGTCCATCTTAGAGGACGCGTGTCAAGAGACCCACATTTCAAGGATTCGGACACCGGGAGACCAAGAGTGAAGAGTCTCCAAAAATCGCGAAAGGACCAGGACCGTCCATCAAGGAGGACACATGGCAACTGGTCGACGTTTCATAGAAATCATCGAAAGGACCAGGACCGTCCATCAAGGAGGACATGTGGAAAGCAGTCAAGTTTTTGGGGAAAGGCCCGAAAGATTTCGAGCCGTCGATCCAGTGGGATCATAGTCGTTGGTTCTAGAAGGGCCTGGGCCGTTGATCTCTTAGAGGGAGAAATTTTGGCATTTCATGGACCGGGAATTCGAAAGACAAAGGAGCGGGACGCTTGCATCGCGATTCCCTGAATCGCGAAACCCCAAAATCATTAGGAGGAATAGCACCAGGTCATAGGACCGGGTCGCATGGAGAAGGTTTAAGGGAGCCAAGGAGCCGTTAAGCCCTTTTCGGGTTTTGGCATTTTGAAATATAGAGAACAAGGGAACACTTACTTCGTGATTCCCCAAATCGCGAAAGCCGGTAGCGCTTTGGCGTTAAGCGCGTGGTCACAGAGTGGTGGTCACGTGGACGGAGGCTAAGGGAGGAGCCAAAGCCCGTCAATCCCTTTTCGACATTTTGGGACTTGGGAGTTCAAAGGACCTAGAATCATTTGCAGCTGGAATCACGAAATCGTGAATTACGAAATTTCGAAAAGTGGATCATGATCACAGATAGTGGTCACATGGTCGAGCGTTAAGGGAGGATCCAGCTGTGAAGTTAAGCCCTTTTCTACATTTCAGCAACCGGGAGTTCAAGAGTGAAGGAGTCATGAGACAGGGAGTCCTGATTCGCGAAATCGCGAAACGCGACAAGCACCTTTTGGACAAGGCCTGTGGTCACAGCCAATGATCACATGGGGGTGAAGCTCGTGCTTAGTGCTTAGACGCACATGCAGGTTTCAATAAGGGACCTATGGATTCATTCAAAGGGTTCTAACAGAGAACCAAAGGGCCATTTCGGCTCAGAAGAAGATCGATCCAGAGACCGAGAGGTCAGTGGACCCTGCTGAGGTAGGGGGTCTGCATCAAGTGGTATGAGAGCAAGATTTTTTTTGCAGATAGCAGACAAAGGGAATGAAAGTAGAAATTCTGGTAACATCAAGTGGAATCAGGAGAAAAGATTCATCTGTATACAACAGGTGAAAGAAGTAGGGTGTTAAAACTCTGTGGTGATTGTTGCAAGGTGTGCAGCAAATGATAGACAGCTAGGCAATTTGTAGGACGACATGGAGATGCTATGAGATGTAGAGTGATCCATATGCTTTCCAGGAGGGCAAGTGAAAGATGGAAATGGCTACTGAAGGCCATGAGCGTGGTGGAAGAGGAGACCACCAGCAGATGAGTAAAGAAAATATTGACAAAGAACTCTCTGAGATAAGGGCGAGAATAGAACAGCTGACATTGAAGATGCAGCAGGAGGCAAAATTACATTGGAGGTACGAATGGATTCTGAACAAGAAAGCCAAATGGCTTGTTCAAAAGTTGCTAGCCAGGAAACATCAACAAGAGTTGAAGAAGTGGCTGAGGTATGCTGAAAACCTCAGTGACATAGAGTTGGTTCGCATCTGTGAGCTAGAAGTTGGGGGAACCCTCAATGATGAGGAAGAGGGATTAGTTTCGAATCTCATAAACTACCAGGAGGGCAGGGATGATCTTTCAAATTGCCAGGTGGGCAATGGAATGAGATCACTAGAGGATCTCATAGACTATCAAGAGGAAAGCAACAAAAATTCATATTGCCAAGTGGGTAATGGTATGAGATTAGCAGAGGATCTCATAAAATGCCAGGTGGGAAGAAGTGAACTTTCAAGTTGACAAGTGGGTAATGGGAAGATATTAGCAGAAGGTCTCACCTACTACCAAGGGGTCAGTGGTGAAAGTTCATATTGCCAAGTGGGCAATGAGATGGGATCACTAGATCTCATAGATTTCCAAGTGGGCAGCAGAAAATTCCCAAATTGCCAGGTGGGCAGGGGAAAAGAAGTGAGACTGTCTGAAAGTCTCAGGGACTCAGGAGTGAGTTCAGGTCAGCAAGGAATGATGATAAGTGAAGATTCATTTGGTTTTGCAGACCATGTGAATGAAGATGATGACAAGTTAAAAACTTGCACCATCCAGAAGGAGGATCAGAGGAGCATTTTGATGATTGGGGGAATTCGGGTATTCCTACCAAATAGCCCAATTGAGGCAAGAGCATGTGTTGCGGATTCAACAACAGAAGGAGGACAGCCAACAGAGGCTGTCAAAGAAGAGGAAGAAGTGGAGTAGACACTGATGTTTTCCCAAGGAGAAGAAGAAGAGCATTCAATCGAGTTGCTCAAAATTTTCAACCAGAAAGATGAAATAGAAATGACTATAGCACTAGAGTCTGCAATAGAAGAGGAAGAAGATAGCATGGATTTTTTTGATCTGTATGAATAATTGGAAGCCCTAGAGAAGAGGGTGATGGTGCAAAGTTTTCACATCTGACAAGCCAAGTTGGAAGAAGTTGGAAGTATGTCAGCAGGAGAAATGGCAGCAACAGAACTGCCACAGGAAGAAGCTGAGCAACAATTTAGTGAGGAGACTGCAGAGTTGGAGTTTGCAGTAGAGTGGCCACTTAGTGCCACAAAGAGAGATAAAGATAGCAGGGGATATCGAGCAGATCTGCCCATTGAGAAGACAGAAGTGTGGCAGAGAAGACTGCATACAAAGAGCCAACCACTGGAGCAACTGGACGAGGTAATTGAAGAAATCAGAAGGCTGATGTTGATTTCAGCAGCAGAGACTGCCAATAATGAGAACCTGAGAAGAAGGGAGCCTGCAAGAGCAACAAGGTAGCAACAGCAGCAACAACGAAGTAGAGGAGCAGATGGAAAACTCCAAGGGAAAGTTTGGGATCCAGGTGCATTTCAACATTGGAGAAGAGGAGCTCATGATCAGGAGATCATGATTTTTCTAGCTGAGGAGTATGATGCAGGAGCATCACTCCATATCAGCAGCGTGCCAGCCAACCAACACATCCAACACACATTTAATGGAGAAAGGGAGAGGCGCAGCCCTTTCAATTTTGAAATTCAAAATTTCAATAAATGTTGTAAGGCTTTTAATGCGAAACCACGCCTTTGTACAGGTAGTGGTTGAGGTTTCCTTTAATGGTTTCCTGCAGCAAGCCCAGGACGTAGTCGATACTGGGCATCCATTTATGTAATGTAGCCGTAGGAGCCGCTCTGTGATGGCGATAGCTCAGAGACGGTGAGGTTGAGGATAAGCTCGAGAGAGCCCTCTTTGTAATTAGAGAGTGATAGGATAGAAAAAGAGAGAGATAGGAGGAGAGACCAGAGAAGAGAGGTCTCAAGAAAGAGCTGAGACTTGTTACAGTCCAACCTTTGTAAAATACCTTGTATAGGCATTTCTGAATTAATAGAAGAGTAGTTTTTCCTGCCATGAATTCTCTGTATGTGTTTGCATGTTTTTATGCATTTCATGTTTTAAATGCATAAGTGGTGAAGTAATTCAAAAGTTTCAATTTATTCTCGTCTTTGAGTTTCCAAGTGCAAGGAGTGCACATAGTCTGCAAGGTGTGCGTTGACGGAGGTGAGACAACCTCAGGAAAGCTCAAGAGGGATAGCGTTGAACCTTCATCAACAGAGGTGCAAGGAGTGCACAGGAAGGAACTTTGTTTCGAGTTCAGGGAAGATAGAACTACTGAAGGTTCTATAGAGCTTTTCCAAGAGGGCAATGAGAGAGTGCATAAAGTGCACCAGAGAACTCTATTTCGAGTTCTAAGGAAAGAGAAGTGTCAAAGAGAAGATACTCACAGAATTGTTGAATACTCTGTAGGCTCTGCAAGGTGTGCATCGAGCAGAAGAACACCGGGTGGGAGTAGGGAGTTTTCTTTCCAAGAAAACTTCTCAGATCTGAGTTTAGCAAAATACTCGGTAGCACCAGGAGTGTGCGAGAGTGGACTTGTCCTAAGCCCATAAGATCAGAAGAGAAAGTGCGAGAAGAACGTACACAGAGAAAACCTTTCGAGGTTTCTGAGTTGACAAAGCTCAGGAAGGAGGAGCAACAACTGACATTAGATTAGTGTTCAGACAGGAGGAGTGCACATAGGATATGTTCAAATATGAGTCGTCGGATCTGGAGGCACGGATCAACATCCGTTGATATCGAAGTAAGGTGCGCATGGTTTAAGTTTTTCATCATTTCGTGTACCAAGAAACATAAGAGGGAGAATCTTTCGACTCCCAGAGACGTGAAACCGCGACAACACGCCAGCCATTGGATCAGGAGCACAGTGGCATGAGAGTCGCTGGATCAAGGATATGTGCACGGGGTTTAGTCCCTGGGAGACGCGTAGAATATTAGATCTGGGTCGTCAGATCTAGCACAAAGGACCGATAGCCATCGGATCCGGAAGAAGGTGTGTGGGGTTTAATCCCTGGGAAGCCGCACAGAAGGGTAGAACGGATGACAGAAACTTCGAGGGAGGAGTGTCAATTTGTCGTGAGCCATTAGATCCAAAAAAGATGCCTGAGGTTTAACTCTCGTAAGAGCAGAGGAGAGAGAGGACCTATCAAAGTTCCAAAAGCATTTGGGAACGTCCATCTCAGAGGATGTGTTTCAAGAGACCCACATTTTGGGGATTCAGACACCGAGAGACCGAGAGTGGAGAGTCTCAAAAAATCACGAAAGGAGAATTCACGAAAGGACCAGGATCATCCATCAAGGATGACACGTGGCAACTGGTCGGCGTTTCATAGAAATCGCCAAAAGGACCAGGACCGTCCATCAAGGAGGACACGTGGAAAGCGGTCAAGGTTTTGGGGAAAGGCCCGAAATATTTTGAGCCATCGATCCAGTGGGATCGTAGCCATTGGTTCTAGAAGGGCCCGTGCCGTTGATCTCTTAGAGGGAGAAATTTCGACATTTCATGGACCGGGGATTCGAAAGACAAAGGAGCGGGATGCTTGCATCACGATTCCCTGAATTGTGAAACCCCGAAATCATTTGAAAGAATAGCACCAGGTCACAGGACTAGGTCGCATGGAGAAGGTTTAAGGGAGCCAAGGAGCCATTAAGCCCTTTTTGGGTTTCAACATTCCAAAAGACAGAGAACAGGGGAACACTTACATCGCGATTTCCTGAATTGTGAAAGCCGGTAGCACTTTGGCGTTAAGCACATGGACACAGAGTGGTGGTCATGTGAACGGAGGCTAAGGGAGGAGCCAAATCCCATTAAGCCCTTTTCGGCATTTCGGGACCCGGGAGTTTGAAGAACCTAGAATCGTTTGCAGTTGGAATCGCGAAATTGCGAATTACGAAATACTAAAAAGTGGATCGTGGTCACGGGTAGTGGTCGCATGGTCGAGCGTTAAGGGAGGAGACAGTTGTGGAGTTAAGCCTTTTTCGGAATTTCGGAAACCGGGAGTTCAAGAGTGAAGGAGTCGTGAGACAGGGAGCCTTGACTCACTAAATCGCGAAACGCGACGAGTGCCTTTTCGACAAGGCCTGTGGTCACAGCCGGTGATCACGTGGGGGTGAAGCTCGCGCTTAGTGCTCAGACACACAGGCGGGTTTCAATAAGGGACCTCTGGATTCGTTCAAAGGGTTCAACCAGAGAACCAGAGGGCCATTTCGGCTTAGAAGAAGATCGATCCAGAGACCGGGAGGTCAGTGGACCCTGCTGAGGTAGGGGGTCTACATCAGTTTACAACTCATAATTAGGTGGTCTCAAACTTTGTGATTGTCTAGGGACTTAGAGTCTAATATCCCTCCCCTCCCTCAATCACAAGTTTGAATAATTTTATTATTAACAAAACAATAACTGATATCATCTTCAATCTAAAACTGTTGAACTAAGCTTCGATGAAGATATGCCTGAAAAACTGCTAATATTTGGATGTTGAATAGTTCATATGGAAGTGAATAATTGTCGTATCTAAACATCCCCATTATGTTGATTAGCATCCCAAAAGTTGATTGATTTATTTTATCACTTATAAGACTTCAAATCTTGAAGCCTGACTATCATCATTGATATTTGATATTCCCCCCCTGTCAGGTGCAAGGTAAAAAGTTTTTTAATTTTTTTGAAGGGATCTAAGCTCGAGATTTAGATTCTTTTGTTCTTCAATGATTCATGTTTGAAGGGATCTAAGCTTGAGCTTTGGATTCTTTATGTGGTGGTTTTGTTGGTTGACCATTAACCATCTTCCATTGAGACTTGAAAAATGTGGTGGTTTTGGATGACCATTGACCAATTTGATTTGAATAATGCAGTGGTTTTGGTTTACCACTAACCATCTTCACTCCTCTTTGAAGGTTTAAAAGAGTATCATTTTCATCAATGTGCTCCCCGCCTTGAGGTGTGGAGAGTACCATCTTTGATCCATGTTTTAATTTAAGAGAACATGTAGAATTGGACCTAGATCATGCCCAAAATAATCTAGAATAGTCGTTTGAAATCTTTTTTATTTTGTCATTTCTCCATGTAGTTGTGGTCTTACATCTGTCTCGACTAGATGGTTAGACTTATAGATCTTATTTACTTGTTGATTCCATCTCCATGAATTTATCCGTCCATAATGAATTATTTTCTTAATCTTCTTCCTCTTTCGACACTTTTCAGATAGGTGATTTTTTTTCCCACAATGAAAAGAAGGATGGAGATCAAAACATTGTGTCTCCAAGTGACCAACTCTATGACAATGTTGGCACTTATTGCCAAAATTCTTAACTTCTTCAAGAAATCATGCACTCACAAATTGAAATGGTTTGGAGTAATATGGAATATCAAAGTTATTTCCTCTGTTATAATCTAAGCCATATCGATTTTTGTTGAATGGTGATTCTTCCCATGGTCTAATGATCATCTTAGAAATATCACTTTGTAATTCTTGATGTTCTTGTTTTGAGTTTTCAAATTCACATTTGTTGTTGTTGTTGTTTTCATTCTTTTCTACTTCTTCTTACTCTTCTTCAATAAGATTTTTCTCCATTGGTCCATAGTATGATTTCATCTCATGATTAATTAAGGAATCATCATCAATCTCTTGTGTTTCTTTTGTATCCACCATTAGGTCATGTGTATCACAAGTAGAATAAACCATATGTATTATGCCTTGTGTGTCACAAGTCATATCAACCTTTTGTATTAACTCATTTGTATCACATGCTGCATCAACCATTTGGATAAGCTCATTTGTATCACATATTGCATTAATCTTATCTATTAGCTCTTATGTATCACAACTTGTATCATTTTTTTGAATAAGATCATTTGTTGAGTGTATTGTATCAACCATGTGATCAATTTTGTTTTGTCTTTGAATAAACTTACACTCAAGTGTTTCGATCAATTTATCTTTCATATCAATTTTATTATGCAATTCATGATTGTACTGTTGCAATTCCTTGATTTCTTGAGAGATGTTTTGTAAACACTAAATCCTGATTTACCCATTTCTTATTATTCTCTCACTCACTTTTCATGTTTGCTTGCACTTTTTTATTTTGAATTTGTTTGCATTCTTTCTTGATTTAATGTTGCACTTAGGGTGTCAGGTACTACAGATCATGCACCCTAAAGTGTGATCACAATGACTTAACTTCGATGACTCACTTGACCTCATTCAAATTTTAGACAGGTCTTGATGGTGACATTCACAATTGAATTTGAAAGGGATTTTAACTTTACCCTTTGTACAATTCAATGTTCAGATTCAAAAGATTTATCCTTCAATTTTTACAATTCAATGATTCAAAAGACTAGATGAATAAACAACAATTTGTTCTTTACATGTTTTTAATTCATAGTTGTAATCACCATTATCCTTCATGAGCATATGAGCATTGTGTGTCAAATTAAATATGAGTGTAAATCAATTTAGACATGGAACACCATCAAACATCTAGAAATACACAATATCACACAACAACATAGGGTGTACCTATGATCCCTTTATTCAATTTTGGATGGATCTATGACACAGTCACCGCAAGAAATGATAATTTGATTGATTGATGTGGTACATGAATTTTTCAACTAGTCTTGTGTTCTCCTTTTCAATGATAACACAAGATATGGGTCATTTTTAATGTTGGTAGATTCTTGCTTCACAACTGTAAATGGTTGCTTCAATGTTGGGCACGATGATTCTCATCTTCATTTGATGGAAAAGGATGTGGTCGGTTGTTGTGGAGTTGCAAGGTCGAGTTGCATATCTTAGTGTGGAACAAAATTTTGATGCAATTTCAGAGACTTGTTTGATCGTGTGGATGAGGTACATGATATTCTAGATCTGGAGATTGGATCTTGTCTTTGCTATTTCCCCTATAAATGAATGTAGAGTTGCGATCTAAACTTTAGAGCCACTAAATCGCTCCTTCTTCACCGAGCCACTTGCTTTAATCTTATTAATGAGAGAATTCAATAGTAGAAATGCTAGATCTAGAATGAATAAAGAAAACTTGAATTGCTACCAAACCCCTTAAGACTCAAGAAGTTTTGATACCATGTTAAGAATTAGAGCACAAGAAAGATAATACAAGACAAGAAATAACAAAAAAGGTTTTATTCCATTCTCTTGCACATTGTATTGATCTCATGATATGAATTTATAGTACATAGATTGGACTACTTCTAGATCTCATCAACAACTCATCAATGGATCATGACAACACCTCATCAATAGATGAGGTTTACAACTCATAATTAGGTGGTCACATAATTTTTTATTGTCTAGGGACTCACAATCTAACAACATAGATTTCATTAAACACTTAATATTCAAGTGTTTTAGAAAAGACTTGTTGGACAAGCCTTTTATCAAACACCTGGCATTCAAGAGGAGCAAGAATTTTATTAAACATTTGCAAGTAGCCTCAAAATATTTGGTACCTGATACATCAAACACTTGGCATGCATCTTGGAGAACCAAATCACATTACCACCACCACACCAGAGAATGGTGCCAAGAAACCATAGCAGTTCCTTTTTTCTGTTTGGTATTTACACTATCTTTCATAAATTGGGAAACAAGATATCCATGAGCACCATGAATTTCAACATTATCGAAACCTTCTTTGGTTGCATTTCTTGCATCAAGACAAAAACCATTAACAATCTGTGAAATTTCCTCAATTTTAAGAGTTCAAGTAGTGGGGGTGTTCAAGAGATGGCTTATCCAAGCATGAAACCAGATGACTAGCTAGAGGAAGATACGTTCATGAAACCAAATATCTAGTACTGGAACATTATCTTTTCATCTAGTTTATGTGATACGTTGCATAAAATTAGAACATACACTTATTTCTTTTTTGTATAGAGAACTATAGTATGTTAAATCCGAAGTAATGAACATTAATTTTTTATTTCCATTGGAGGAGGAAATAGTTTCCTAGGGGGCATGCCTCCACTGAGGATACTTGTACTATTTTTGTAAATAATATAAGTATATGACTTTATTTTTATCTTTTTAAAAAAAAGGTAGAAATCTTGACTAGTCTTACTCATTTTTAGAATGCCAACCATAAAATGTTTAGCAATATCTTTGTAAAAATATTCAAATTTATAAGGATTTTATATAGTTTCTAGAAAAAATTGACAATTTTTAAAGTAAAATACTTTTGGCACATAACATTTGGGGACTAATTTTTTTTAGTAAAATACATGCAAAATTAACTTATAAATGAAATTTAACCCCTAAAGTTTTCCTTATATACAACTCTATGCAAAAAAAATGTTATCTTTCATATAAACTAAAAATACTAATGTATGAAAAATATAATATATTTATACTATATATGACCCTATATCTATCTTTAATATATCTCAACATATTTAATGCAATTACTGAGAGATATATAGGTATGTTGAGTGCTACCACTATAACCATCATGCATTCCAAAGTGGCCCCTCACCTGACACATAAGGCAAGCCTAGGGTTTCAAACCGATGAATTCACATAACATAGTGCCTTAATATTACACTCCATCATCCACTTTTCTTCACGCCCTAGGATTATTAATTTTATTATTGAATTTGAATTAGTTTTATATATTTCAATTTTATAGTATTAATAAAATAAATATTTTTTTTTATAAAACATTTATGATTAGCATTTTTTTAATTTTTATAATAGTCAAAGTTATTGGCCTAGTCTTTGTAGATACATAGGACAGTTTCAACCTAGATAGTATCCTCAAGAAAGCCAATATCCCTTCATCACTAAATTTACATTATTGAAGTCATATGATTTTAGGTAACATTTAACCTCATTCCCATACATGAAACCAAATACTATCCCTTATTGCAATTTAGAAAGGAAGCAAAGGTGTAGAATATGCTTCCTATACTAATCAATGAAAGAAAATTGTGCAAAAAATAAATAAACATAGTTTTAGTAATAGATAACGCAAAAATACACGACCATTGAACAACAATTTCCTCAAGAAAACCCTTTCAAGAGAAAAACCCCACAATCTAAAGCACACTCAGTGTAGTATTCAACAACTAAATGGTTACAACATATTAAAGAGTCTTTGTGCTATCAACAAAAGTGTTTAGCAAAAACATAAATATTTTGAAGAAACTTTGGGAGCATAGCAGTAAGTATAACTCACACCTTGTTTTTCTCCAACCCTAGCATTCAATACATAGACATAAAAAAAACCATAAACCATTTATGGTTTTCCAATTCTACATGCTAGAAACCCCGAACAATTAATTGGCCAACTATTTTTTCTTAGTATTCATTGTCTACTAATGATCTGCATTTATTCTATGCCACTACTCAACACTTATTCCTTGCAATTGCTCTACATTTATTCCCTACTATAGCTCTGCATCTATTATGTACTATGTCTCTGCATATATTCCTTATCACTTCTCTGCATTTGTTCCCTGCTCCGCTACAAGACTCCAAGGTGTATGATACACCTATCCCAACATTCTCCCACCTATCTATACCTTGCAAGGATATAAGGAAGAATGTGTCAAACTAAGAGAAAATTGATAGGGCCCATAAGGCCCTTAAACTCTCATCACCACTTGAATTTACCTATGTTCATCAGTTTCAACAATGCATGTGAATCATTCTGCAAGGTATCAACTTTATCTAGTATCACCTTTCCATCCTCTACCATGTCCCTAATGAAATGGTATTGGATATCTATATGCTTTTTCTTTGCATGAAAGGTTGGGTTCTTAGCCAGACAAATGGCACTGTTACTATCCATTGAATTGTAATAGCTCTCTAACTTAGCCATACTTTTGAACACAATTTCATAATCCAAATGGCCTCCTTACAAGCATGAGTAGCTACAATATATTATGCCTCTATAGTGGACAAAGTGACTACAACTTGTCACTTTCTCATCCAACTTACCACTCCACCATACAATCGAAACATGTATCCACTTTAGATATCTTTCTATCTACATTTCCTACCCAATCAAAATTCATATATAACCCTATATATCCATTGAATTTGGATCCCTTGAAATATTAGTATGATAGAAAATGGACTATTCAAAAGTACCTTGCAAATACCTAAAGATCCTTTTAACTACAACCCAATGTTCACATCCAGGATTAACCATGAATTGAATCAATACTCCCATTGTTTGGGAAGTATCTAGTCTAGTATATACAATAACATACACCAAATTACCATTTGCGCTAGCATAAGGAACATAATCCATATCCTCCATTGTAATGGGTATTATAAGACACTGCTCAATTGAAAAATTAGTTACCACAAAAATTGGAACACTCAATAGTCTACAATCTACCATGAAAAAATGTTGTAGCATAGAGTTTACATACTTACTCTACCTCAACCAAATATTTATATTTTCTTTGTCTCTCCTAATCTCCATTCCTATGACATATTTTACAGCCCCCAAGTCCTTCATATCAAATTGTGCCAAAAGAAGAGACTTTGAATCATGAATCATATCCTTAATGTTACCAAAGAATAACGTATCATCTACATATAGAGTGATAACAAGGAAATGACCACCATCCTATTTGTAATACACCTAATGATTTGATTTGGATCTTAGAAATCCCAATCCCAACACAAAAAAATCAAACTTTTGTTACCACATTCTGGGAGACTGTTTGAGACCATATAAAGAATTATTTTTATTTTTATTTTCAAACCAATGGATCTTTACATTTTTCAACGTAGTTCTCTACCTATGTCATATACATCTCCTCTTTCAAATGACCATGTAGAAATGGTTTTTTCACATCCATATGTTCTATCTCTAAATCAAAAGTTGTTGCTATGGATAATAGGAACCTAATAAATGTTAACTTAGAAATTGGGGAAAACGTATCACCAAAGTATTTCCCCTCGGACTAGGAATATCCTTTC
>JZKD02S1679432.1:56326-66741 GCA_000966675.3 Picea glauca
CTGTTGCTAATTCCCAAGAGTGACCCTTGTTGGTTGTTCCCATAAAGAGAGGGTAACATCCGTATGAGTTATGACTATGAGATTAGTCTTGTAAGTAACTTAAAAGCTCAAAAGATATAGTGGGAGAAATCCTTCAGAAAAGAGTTTTGAATATTGGATAGGATCGAGAGTCAAGATCCATTCAGAAAGAACCGAAATGTTTCAAGTTGTTCGATGTTGGAGAAGTAGCGCACTGGTTAGTTGGGAGGAGATACCGGAATTTCGCAAAACCAAAGGACTTGGGATAAGCAATGAGAAATTCGCAAAAATATCATAGCCCTTGATCAAGGAGCGATCTGGACCATTGATTGTCTAGAGAGAATTTCGCAATTTCAGATACCGGGAGTCCGAGAGGTAAGAGTTCGGGAGACTAGAGATCCCGGGCCACGAAGTCCCGAAATCGTCGGGACCATTCATCGCTAGAGGACAAGTGGTGGAGGATTGAGGTTTCGGGAAAATTCCCGAAGGGAGCCATTTCAACACTCCTGGTACCGGGGATGCGAAGGGCAAGAGTTCAGAACTCTTGACCCCCCCAAAAAAAAACGTCGAAAAAGGATCAGGGTTGCAGGATGCAGATTGGATCATGGTCGTTGATCTCTCAATAGCGGCACACCGGTATTTCAGGTACCGGGAAGTCAAAGGAGCAAGGACCGGGCAACCCTTGCATCGCAGGATCGTGAAACGCGAAATCCCGAAGGCTCTGAAGGGACGCGATAGGAAGCCGACATTCGACATACTGGGATTCGACATTTCGGAAGTCCTGGAGAAAAGGAAGATGGACTCCCGAGGATGAAAACCCTGAAGTCACAACAACGTGACATAAAGAGGAGTGGGGCTGCGGTCATATCGGGATATCGGGAATCAGTATTTCGGGAATCCCGCAGGCAGAAAGTCGGAACGCTTGACATCGAGAGTTTCGAAGTCGCAAAATGCGACGAGCCGGGGAGCCACCTCCTTGGGGGAGAAAGCCGAGGATTGGAATTTCAACATTTCGGAGGTCGGCATTTCGACCTATCGGGTTTCGAGGAATCGAGAAACTAGAGTTCCTTGCAATAGAAATCCCGAAATCGTGAAATGCGAAGCGCCTTTTAGTTCAGATCGTGGTCACTGCCAGTGGTCACGTGAGGAGAAGGCGTGAACCAGTATGATGAATACTTAGCTGTGTTCAATTGTACTTGAGTGCATGAGTTTAATGCATTATGAAGCTTCATAATAGGAAGCCTGATATTAATACCGGTAAGGTATGAATGATATTAAACGTGCAAGTAATACACATGTATGATGTAAGAGTATAATTATATTAGAGGCCCAATATGATTGCCCTGATGAGTGAAATGTGAAGCAAGTATTTCTTTTGTCCAAATTAAATGAATACTATGGAGGCATAGCTGACTCTATTATGGGGAGTCATGAAAGTTCTGTTCCAAATAATAGCCTGAGGGGAATGAGTTCCATTTCCTCAGGAAGTACCAATATAATTAGATAAAAGGGTAAATGAGCAAAGATTCTCTCTTGTCATAATAAGAGGCAAATGTTTATGCCTTTGAAGATCACATGAGAAGGACTGTGAACAATCCTGAGATGACTGATTTTAAAAATGGAAATGTATGTAGGCTATGAAATATACCTACGATAGCTACATGCARGCTTAGGATTATGAAAGTGGTTAAGTACATCATAGATGTAAGTTAACAAAGATGCATGTTTATATTCCTTAAGGGGAATATTTGGTAGACCACTAAAAGGCTGACTCAAGGTTAAGGCCATCACAAGTGGTGATGGATCTGCAACAAGGAAGTTGCATGCTGAAGGAGTTCCCGGTGGAGGAACTGTATAAGGTCTCTGTCAGAAGAACAAAGTCACAACCTTGATAATTGTTGAAGGTTGGACAATGGATTGGAAGGCCTGTCCATGTATAAGAATCTTGGATTACATTTTGAAAGAATCATGTAAGTAATAGAAGACTCATAACCGAATATTGACCATTCTGATAATAGAATGGAAGAGTGTAGGATGCACATGTTCATGATTCATTATGAGCAAAGAGTTGCTATTAAATCATGCTGAAGTATCATAAGAGTTAGGATAAGCCTAACCCAGGGCTACTCAGAAAAAGAGCAGTTGTGGAAACCAGTATGGTTGGTAAGAGGCTAGTAAACCCCTGAGTATGATTGAATGAATAAATGGGTACATTTAATTGACACGGCTTGGTTGAAGTTGTAATTAAGGAAAGACAATGAGACCTTAGAGATAACTTGACTGGGTTGAAAATCCCTAGGCGATGTAGAAAGAATTGGAAGAAGGGGAGAGCCCTCAATTCTTTCCTTGCTGTGAATTACGTTCTATGGGATGAGAAAGCTAGTACATTGATGAACGTAAATGATTTGACACCATAATAATGATGGTTGTAATGCTATGAAAACAATTGAGAACTGTTGTGTTACACTCATGAAAAACATTAAGGATAATGTGATGAAGTGCATACAGATATGCTAGACATGCCTGAAAATGTTTTTTATTAATTAAACGCTATGATATTTGCATTTTAATTTACATGACGATTAATATGCCTATGGTGTATGTCATGTGTAGAAAGGAATAATATTGGAACTGTTGAGGAAGACAGTTGCCAATAATGAACAACCTCAAGCAGAGGGTGACCATGGAAAGGCTGCGGTCGAAAGGTTGTTGAGGGGACTGTGAAAATCCCGCTAAAGCACTACTGATAAGGTAGAGAACAGAGAAAGGGTGCTAGCATCCAAGAACCGGTATAAAGATATTCATGCCTGTGTGGCACAGGGTATGAAGGGATTTGGTAAGAACCCCTTTCGAAATATTTTATTATTGCATGTTATACCTGAAAATTGAAAGGGAAGTTGTATGCCTTGGAGGTATGACTCAGGAAGGAGAACCTGAATGATGGAGGTATGAACCTCTGGTAGTAAACATTGTTTGTAACCCTTGGAAGAATTCAGGAACTGATATGTCATGAATGCATGGACAATCAAGGAATGCCTAAAGGCATTCATGTGAAACTTTTGAGTTCGTGTGTACTGATTTGGGATCGTGATCGACCTATAGCAGGCAGTATGGTCCTGCTGTAAGAATGAAAGAAAAATGAATAAACCATATGAGGAAGAGGTTGGTTAAATTCCAACACCCCATGGCCAAGAACCAGTCATAAAGTGTGGTGAACTTGAATAACAATGCAAGAGTGCATTGGGTATGAATGTGGCCAGGGATAGTGGCACATTTGTTAAAACCCTTTGAAATGTCGAATTACGTTTTGAAAATATATATATATGTACATTGAAAATCTAACAATTTGTTTGGCTGATTGAAGAATGAATAGCAGGAAGCAGAGGGTCATGGATATGGCAGTAAAGTAATCCCATAGGAAAGACTGATTGTCTGCTGAGCCAAACTGCAAGGAATGGTATTTCCTTTTGAGAAAGTGAATTTGATTGTTAGTATGCACCATTATGAAATTGTTGTGACGATGTTATAAAGGTGCAATAAAATGTATGTGCATGAGAACTAACAATTTGATTAGCTGAGGAATGACTACAGGAAGAAGGAGTCTTGGATATGGCAATGCTTTAAGCCCATAAGGAAGACCGATTTCCTGCCGAGCTAAAATGTTATGGGAAGGAAAGTCCCATAATTATGAATCTGGTTCCTGTGCGGAACAAATATGAAAACAAATTGTGGAATAAGAAATCTGTAGGTGACAGATTTACAATAGAATTTTGAAAGTTAGAATTTATAATGATGTCTCACGAACCTTGTGTACCTGTGATACAGGTGAGAAGAAAAGATTTGTCCTGAAAGGATAGATGAAGGCTATCACAGCTGAAAACGATGAACGTGGCTACTGCTGAGATATGAAAACCCGGTGATAAGCCATGATCGCCTGAAAATTATGATGTTGAGGTAACACAAGCCAGAGGGACACCTCGGCAGAGCAAGTCTGACGGACGCCTCGACTGTAAGACTCGATAGAGTCTCTAAAATTTTCCCGTGCGAGAAAACCTTGACAGGGCAAGATGGATCGCCCAAGGGATTGTATAACAGTGAAGGGGATGCCTGAGCCTGGGCCTGGAGGGTGAGTGACCGCAGGGAAGAGGAGACCTTAATAATTCTTGTAAACTATTGGGATCATGCACACAATGGGTAGTTTCCCTTGCGAAAAAAAAAAAAAAAAAAACCTTGGAAAGGAAGATGAAATCATGATAGCTCTTGTGAACTATTGAATTGGGAATCATGCACCCAATGGGTACATCAAGAAAAGCGATGAGCATGGATAACAAAACTACCATGTGGATACAGATCCACAAACTACATAGATAATTATTGTGCTAAGATTATGAAATTTTCCTTTTGAATTTTGAACAACAGTAAGATGTTTTCGCACAAAATTGTGATTAATGTGCTTGTGGTCCAAGAATTATTGAAGGCAGGTGACGAAGACTAAGATTCTGAAAAAGTACCTGACCGAGGACGAAGGTCAAGACTTCTGAAGTGGCTGAATGAAAAAGGCATGACAGGTATTTTTGAGAAAGAACACCGAGGACGGTGTTCCTTTAAGGGGGAGGGAATTGCAACACCTTGTTTCCCCCAATTTGTAATTAATCATAAAATAGGAATTACCATGCTAAGGCACGAGGACAATGTAAATGTATTATTGACTAAGTTGCCAAATAATTGACTGTGGGGGTGAAGCCTTGAAAGTACTGGCCATGATATCACTAGAGGAAGAACGTGAAAACCATACAAGAGGATTCATATATCAAATAACCCCAAATCTTCATGATAAGGATGAAAAACCTCCTTCGAATCCCAAAGAAAGGAAAGCAGTCAATGAAGAAAGGATGGTGGTTGAATCACCAACCACCCCCATGAATGGAAACATGGGATGTTAGCCCAAAGTACTGCAGGGACCTGTAGACCTGAGTTTCCTTCTGACGGAAGGAACATGATAGGTCGGCGAAACCGTCCAAGGTAAGAGGGACACAGAGGAAAGGAAGAAGGACACGAGACGAGAACGAGAGCTCGCAAGGGAGAGGCGTGAATCTCTCCAGCGGATCACGAACAGAAGGCCGTGAGGTTGATGTCGAAGAGCATCTGAGAAACCTCATCAAGGCCACAAACGAGTGAGAAAGCTCCGAGTTGCAGAAAACAAGACCCGGACAGAAACTAAAACAGAGAGAGAACCCTCGAGAAGAGTAAGAGTTCCCTGGTGATATCATGGCTTGGCACAGGGGTGGCCAGAGTGCTAATATTGAATGCCTCTGAGCCTATGGTTGAGTGGAAGGAAGAGCACCCACAGTCAGTTGGTTGGCGGCAACCTGTAATAGATAAGTGATTTCTTACTCTGTGTAATTTAGCTGTAACTGGGCATGAATTTGGTTATACGATGTATGTTTAAGGAATTGTGCTTGATTTCTGAATGGATATAATGTGTCTCTTTCCTTACTACTTGGTTGTATAATTAGGCCAATAAGAGATTATATGGATAGGACACGATTGGTACTCGTAAATACTTGTGTCCTAAGGCGGCTTGAGTTAGAGCTACGAACTGTGAGTTTGTCGACCTTAGGCATAGTCTCATGTACACATGCCAACCTTCCTAGTTGTCTAGAGTCCCTTGGAGGACAAATTCTGTTAAGATCAGGAGAGGTAGTGTAGTTATGCACAGGCTCCCTTCGAGGCAAGTAGAGACTGAGACTCACTCAAGTCCTAGACTTGACGAATGAGCGCAAGGGGTGCGTGGAAGACTCTTCTAAGAGTCAAGCCCAGGAGAAAGAGCACAAAACTCTTAATTCCTTCATAGCTGAGAAAGATCAGGAGGGACAACACTTTTTGTAAGTGCTGGCGAGACCCAATAGTCGGCTTGCAGTAAGAGATCGAAGGCTGAGACCTTTGAAGCGTCAGAATCTTCCGAGATCGGGAAGAAAGCCAAATCTTAAGAGGAAGAGAAACAACAACCCTTAGATCAACTTTAGAGTGTGGATCTGGACCATTGAAATCTTACGTCCAGGCACACAAGATATCGCGCAAGAGGAGCGGATCCTAACGGATGGTATAGAACCGTCAGATCTGGAGCGAGGACCGACAGTCGTTGGATTAGGAGATAGGCGCACGAAAGAAGTCCCGAAATCACTTCAACTGTTGGATCATTGGAGGAGAGGTAGCAAACATCCGGAAGCCACCGGGGTTTCAGAACTTAGGCGTATAAGGGTGGTGAAGAACGAGGATTCACAATCACCGAAATTGCGAGGGTTATTCTGGATCGTTGGATCCAGGGCAACATATGGCAGAGATCTAGCCCATTGGAGTTTCAGCATCCGAGATACCTAAAGGCAAATCTATTGTACTCACCAGTCTTGAAATCCCGACTTGCGAAACCCCAAAATGGCATAATGTGTCTAGAGTTTGGATGTTTCGGTGTTTTGGCACCCGGGAAAACCAAGGGTTAGTTCCCTTGTACTCGTCAGTCGCAAAGTCCCGACTTGCGAAACCCCAAAATGAGCTTAGCAATGAATACAAGCTTAGGAGTTTGAGCTCCCGGGAAACCTAAGTGTGAGACCTCCTGTCTGCGCATATCGCGAAACCCCGACTTGCGAAACCTCGAAATAATAATAGCACGGATAAGTCTTGATTTCCCGGTATTTCGGCACATGGGATATGTTAGTGTCGGAAGTCACCCCTGGATTGCAGCAGGAGCAGAGCCCGGGGCCCATCAGTTTATGTCACGATTTGTTTAATGGGGTGATCGAATGGAAGTTAACTCAACACGATGTGGTTCTAACTCCAAAACTAGGCCGAGCATGCATAGGCAAGTGAGGTCTTAGATAAACTTCAAACAGTAAGTTGTAGTAAGGGTGAGTAGGGGGAAGACTTGTATAAGAGAAAAGAAGAGGTCTGTGGTAAACATCAGGTTCCTAACATACTGTAGGAGAAAACATCTAAACGCAAGATCCTCTTACATTCGAATGCAGAAAACTGGAGAACACAACAATGCGACAATAAATCCTTTATCATAACATAATTGCGATGATTCGCGCGAATCAGTCGATCACGAACTCTCTCAGTGTGAGATGAAAGCTAGATGGGATGAGAAGACTGTCTGTTGTTAAACAAGAAATCTTACATACAGATACATAACCAGAGAACTAGAGTGTGTTAAAACTTTACAATCGGGAGCTTCGCTCTACCATCCCCCTACAAAAATACAAAGACGGAGTCTATATACTCAGAGAAAATCGCCTAACAGAGGTGTCCTCAGTCATCCAAGGCTTGGTGTCCTTTCAACCACATTCGGATGGGTATTTTTTTGTCAAACATCACTTTAACTGCGCATGGCTCCTGCAGGGGGAGTAGCTGAGCCAGTAAATGCCGAGTTAGCGTGTGCAGACCTCCTTCAGCTAGTTGAGAACTCAGTATGGCTTTTCTGGAAAAATGGGTACACAGGACCCTCTCGAGCAGACCTCTTTCCAGACCCTCCATACCTCACACTTAAAGAATGAGGAGAGGTTTCAACCACCCCTTCTTTCCTTCATTTACTCCAAGCGAAGACCAGGATCGAGGTCGGGTCTGATGGCAACTGGAGGTCGTGATGGGCCTCTCTGTGACTGAAACCCAACGCCTTTGGCCCCTTTTGCGCAGCTCTTTTCTTTCTCAAGTGACCATGGGCTATGACCCTGTTCTTATTCCCAAGGAAATTTCAGCATTCGCAAATGGGAAGGAGCTAATCCTTGTTTCTTGAAATCGCGATGAGAGAAACACCAAGACGACTTAATCTGACGCCACGCGTCCCTCTAGATCTGATGGTTCTGAACTCTCTCGACGATGTCGTGGGCTCGGGTCCTGGATGCTCTCGTCACTTTGCGCATCGAGGATATGAGGGAGCTGCTCCTTGATATTGTGGGCCCGCCTTTGGGCGCTTTCGACGCTTCGGGGTTTCGAGATGTACAATGACATAAAACCTTCACCCTTTGAACTCGCGACTGCCGAAAAGCTGACGCGACTAGGTCTCACACCACGCGTCCTTTGGATGGACGACTGCTACTCTTCCCTGCATACAATATGGGCGCGATCTACTTGCACTAATTTCGGCGCAACTCTGCTATCCGTGATTTCCTTCCGGCCGCCGATCTGCTCCTATGGATGAATCTGGACCGTCGTCAATATAATTTCACTTGCTTATTGGCTTGGAAGCTTGAAACGAGATTTTTCCGTGCTGCGCTCGGGCGCTTCTCCTGCGACTTGAAGACTTGAATACTCTTGTGCCCCGGACAAGAAATGTTACTAACATTAGGCTCCATGGGGGATAGAGTCATCCCTGTGATGCTCTAAGGACTCAGTTTGCAGTTTCAGTGCCTTGCTGTTGGGCTATGGAGTCAGGCTCAAAACATCCCGCTGCTGAAAATATAGGCCGAAAAATAAAAGCAACAAAATAAAGATACATGCTTAAAGGAGCTTATTTATATACAATCCTAAACTAATAAAACACTTTACATGGGGCTAGGTGAAAGCAGACTTCCACCATAGCCAATCAAGTAACTTCCTGAAGGGAAGCTCTTTCTTTCTATCGATGATCACCAGCAGATGGTGTAACCGTGACAGCAGAACGACTACACTCTTCAACTTCTCCTTACTGGCTGAAGTTGATATGGAATAGGGCAGCTCCAAGGCATAAAGAACATGCCACTCCATGTACTCGCTGACAGGATCATAGAATGAGTGGAAAATTTCGGAAAATTGGCGACAAGAAGCCTCCTCTGCTACACAGTTGTTCTCATGTGGCTGAATATCTCTGACAAGCACAGGTGAGTGGACAACTGTCGTAGGCTCACTGATCTCGGGTGGTGGTTGCTCGCTGACTAGCTCTGGATGGAAAAGAAATGCACGCTCAGCTGCTCCTCTGGTTCCTCCTCCTCTTTGTGCACTCTCCCATCTTGTAAAAAGGGAACGGTCTCCCGATCCTTCTCTTCAATCCCAAATGTAAATACATCATGGGAAATCTCATGAAGGAAGGAAGAACAATCCTCTTCCACAATGGCTTCTTCGTTTAAATATGAGACAACAGAGTCATCGGGGGCAGATGCTAACACATCCAAGAAATATTCAATAATCTCTTCAAAAGAGCTACTTAGATCATCTTCCTCGAAAACTGGAAAATCTTCTTCATTGTCTTCAGATTCCAATTTTTCACACTGGGGAGTGGGGAATATCGCCTGCTCCACTAGTTCACTCAGAGCACCATCCTCCTCCCTGGGAACTTCATCACTCTCACAACCCCCCCTGCTGCAGACGAATGGGGAGGAGAAATGATGGAGCTCTGATCCAGGTCATGAGGATCATCCTCACAGCCTACGTCCGAAACAGCTTCATTCGGTATAGAGTTGTGGTATCCCTCACTACAGTTATGACAAACTAACACAGAGAGATAAAACTCTCAGTAATAAGCGACGAAAGCTGCATGAAACTCCGAGAGTGAAGAAATGCTAGCAGGGGGTAAAGAATGATACCATTTATGCGCATCCCTTGCTAATGAGAACATGAACATTTTCAATAATACATCCTCATGATGTATCTTCCACTGATGCATGAGTTCATGAAACTCACTGAGGTGCTGAGCAGGGTTGTCATCTTCACGCTTTCCAAATATGGGCAAATAATCGCCCCATTCATTCAGAGAAGGGACAACATTAGGAAAACCAGGAATAGCAGAAAAATTAAAAGGAGCAAATCTGGGAGCAAGGATTTTCTCCATATCGAACCAGTGGAGTCGCCAATCGATCCTTGAATCATGGAGTCGTCAGGTGAAAGATGCGCAGCTTCGAATGTGTCTGGTCCTTGTTCACCATCAAAGGCCAGATCCTAACGTTGTTGTTACCCCAGGAAGCTTCTTAGGCTGAGAAAGCAGCTGCTGAAACCTTCTCGAGAAAGCTCCTTTGGGTCAGCTTTCAGGCGTGCTAAAGTAGCCACAGCTGACACAGTGATGTGGAAACCTTGGAGTCGCCAGGTGCACAGTAGAAATCTTGAAGGGATCTGATGTCTGATGCACCTTCAGAATCAGAGGCTCAATGTCGTTCTGCCCAGGGAAAATCTTCAACTTCGTCCCCGACAATGGCGCCAGAAATGTTAGCGTCGGAAGTCACCCCTAAATTGCAGCAGGAGCAGAGCCCGACGCCCATCAGTTTATGTCACGATTTGTTTAATGGGGTGATTGAATGGAAGTTAACTCAACACAATGTGGTTCTAACTCCAAAACTAGGTCGGGCATGCATAGGCAAGTGAGGTCTTAGATAAACTTCAGACAGTAAGTTGTAGTAAGGGTGAGTAGGGGGAAGACTTGTATAAGAGAAAAG
>JZKD02S1679432.1:121280-150572 GCA_000966675.3 Picea glauca
ATCCCTCCGATAGCCTGTGAATATGTCTTGAGTCAATCATTAGATTTCTTGCTTCTTTGATGAGCTAGTGGGCTGTTTTGCGTCCCCTCCTTTTTTTTTTCTTAGTTGCCTACTTAGGATTTGTGCTTGGGTCTGTGGTTATGCCCAGTCTTGCTGTAGATCCTGTTGTGGAGTTTGTGAAAACTTTATGGACTTTACAGAGTTGGTCCACAGAAATGTGTTGCAGGTCTTTTTGGTTGAGATCTTCCTCCAACTTTTCCAGGTCTATATCCTCCAGATCCATTTCAACCAACTGCATCATGGTGTCTCCGTCTATTCCCGTTTGAGTGACTTGGGTTGTTCCTTTGGTTTGAGTCGGATTGGGTTCCTCTAGGCTTTTCCCCTTCGTCTGGGTTTTTTCTCTATGAGGGTTTTGTATTTCCTCCTCTTCTAGTAGTTGAGTCAGAACGTCATAGGAATTTTTGGTTGGGACTTTTAAGGCCGTTCTCTGGTTCTGTTTTCTTGGTGGATTTTTTTTTCCGACCTGTGACATTGGTGAAGCCATGTTTTTGCTTACTATCACCAGCCTTGGTGCTTGGAGTGTTCAGGGGGAAATATCTGAAGAGGTGGTCGTGCTCGTGGCACTTCCTGCAGCGAAAGGGGATGTGTTCATAATCGATTGTTTGATTCTAGTCTTCGTCTTGATACTCTAGAGTGATTGATCCTAGTAGGGCCTTTGAGATGTCCATATAGACACAGATGCGGGCATATGAGGTATACTTTCTCATATTTGTAGCTTTCGATGATTTTACATAGTGCACCACTGTGTTTCCGATACCCATGAGTATTTCTTCCAGCCAGAATTCCTGGGGCAGTGAGTATAGACGTATCCATACTGGCACCACTGTAAAGTCCTCCTTCTCTGGGATGAATCTGTTTGTCCAAAAGCGCAGAAATAATCCTGCTGAGTTGTAGAAGTATGGTCCATTATCGAATATTCTATCCTTGTCTTCAAGGTTGTACAGGATTATTGTGAATAAGCCCTTGGAGCTAAGCTGAACTTCGTAGTCTCCTTTGGGGTTCCACCAGTCCTTGATCCAGTGTGTGAGGTCGCGTTCAGTTGGCCATAGGCCCAAGAATTTGTCGATTAGGGCATGCTCCATCATAAATTGAGTATGCTCACCTACTCGTGTTGATTTGATATGATAATGAGGGGGTTTGTCCATTTGCGGAATACACTTGCCTGGTTCTCATCCTCGAGAAGCTTTTGGATGAGATGTACTGGGTTCTACATCCCTATCTTTCCTGAGCCCCTGTTCTTGGGTGAAAAGTTGATCTCAGAGATGCGGCAAAAGCTCGAATGTGGGTCTTTTGGCATGGGTTCCCTTCTTTTCATTGGTTGTAACATCATTGTACGAGGGGGGTTCCCTCCCCTCTTCCGGACTCATCCTGCCTGCTCAGTCGTCTCGTGGTGCCTTCACCCAAGCAACTTAGTCTGTTGGCTTGGAGCAGTTGTGTCAGTGCATGGAGCGAGTGCGCCTGAGGCGTTACAGAGCCCTAGGGTTTCCTAGCTCTAAAACTTCATGTCGACATCCATTTTCATCCGCTCTTTGTTATTTGTTAGAAAGTATTTTAATACTCTTGAGAGTTGTGAATTATTCTCTCCTCTCCTCTCCCAATGTTCTTGGTTCTTGTTGTTTTAAGAACTCTATCGCATGGACTATTATCTTGTTATGTTGTTTATTCTAACTTATCTTATGCTTGTGAACAATTGATATGAAATATATAGTTTCTCAGTAGCTTGTAGATTATTTTCAATTGCTTGGAATATATGATTATGCATGCACTTTCATTGATGAACTATTCTCCATGTTGCTATATGTTAATTGTGTTTCATTTAAACTTAGCTACTAACCAGTTGTGTGATAGGGAAGTGAGCTTGGTAATTGAATTGTCTCACTCCAAGAGGGAGTTGAGGTGGTCTGGTTAAATTTTATTTCTGATAACAATGATGGACTACTCTCCTTTGTAATATCCCCAACCAGGATGGACTAGGATACTAAATTCTTTTATGCAATTATATTGTTTATGGTTGTCATGTTTCTACAAATACTTTGAATTCATTATACTAGAAACATTTTTTCAAACATATTGTAGGCAATAGAAGAGAACCATGGAGTATTTTATTATAAATGAAGATATGAATACAATAATCCAATGGTTGTTATGGCAGGTGCACTACATCAATGAAAACACACAATAGAAAAAAAAAACTTGACTAATGTCACAGTCGCCACCAAAAAACCCCATGAATTTGCACCTCCAAATTGAAATCAAACCACATATGAAACTCAATTGAAGATTCTGGATGGATCATGATCCAGGAGGATCTCCACACAAGGAATCATTATTTTTCATACCATGATGAAGATCATTAAAATATTGCAAAGAATAATTAATGTTCATGAATGAATTAATTAAAATGTAAAAATGATTAATAATTAAAATGAGTATGAAAAACTCATGCATTAGTCACGCACATTGGAAAAATGATTAATGCTTGAAGTGAGCTTGAGAATATCACATATTATTAATTTGATTATAAAAAGGGAAATTAATTTTGTGAGAGAATCCAACTCACAAATTAGTTTCCTAATTTCAAGGGGGAAAAAAGGAATACTTGGAGTGAGCAAAAATCTCACATATTATTTGTAAAAATGGAAAATTAGTTTTATGTGAGAATCCAACTCGCAAATTAGTTTCCTACTTTTAAGGGGAAATTAGTTGTATGTGAGAAACCAACTCACAAATTAGTTTCCTAGTCTTAAGGAGGAAGTTAAGGGTTTCATGGGTTGGCTTGGACTTTTCCTCACTTTATTACAAGTGGATTCCTAGTCTCAAGGAGGAAGTTAAGGGTCTTTCTCATTTTTTTCCTTGAGTATTTATTGGATCCTAAATTTATGAATCTTGTCCTTTTGGATTATGGAGCTAGGAAAAATTATTTAAACCCCTTTATTGGGAGAGATTGAAAAAAAGGCTTTTGGGAGGCCCTTTGATGCTCTTTTGGAGAGAGTTCTTTGAGGAGAGAATCAAATGATCATCTTTGTAATTTGGAAGCCCCTTAATTGAGAGAGTTAAGCCCCTTATTGGGAGAGTATGTGAGCCCTACATTGGGAGAGCCTTGTTGCCCCTACATTTGGGAGAAGATATAGCCCTTTTCTGTAAAGGAGAGTCAACCCCGCATTGGGAGAAGCAATGACAAGCGATTTGTATTCCAAACGGATCTAGAGACGTAGACAGAAGGTTTCAGTGAACTTAGTTAACAACTCGGTGATATCTTCCTCTTATGTGATTGTCTCATTTTTCTTATGCATATCTTTCTTTCCGCAATTATGATTATTAAATGTATATTGTAATGGATTATGAGACTAACAACTCATGCACCAAGTTTATATCCAATTTGGATTCAAGCCTTTATAAGCACTTCAATTTTCTCCTTTCATGCAGTCAAGTTCAATTAAAACGATCTTATAAATGATCATTTCATTAAGTGAACCTAGAACTAGATCAAGTTTGGTATCAAGGTCACCCCGATTTCAGATCAAGTGGTATCAGAGAAGGATTGATAGGAATTGTAGGTGTTGAAGGCAAGGTGGGAAAAGCACCGAAGAATGCATGGATTCGTGATCTTGAAGAAATCAACCAAACCATCAAAACAGGGAATGTTGAATTGAGGAGGTTGCTTCAAGAGTCTGAAGAAGAAAAAGGTCAAACTACGACTATAGATACAAGCTATGCAGGAGCAAGTTGAAGAATTCTCCACGACAGAGGCAACAACGAGTCCATATTGTGGCCATGGAAGGTATACTAGTTATGGTTCTTGTCATGATGATGTTGATAGCTGCACATATTTTCAGATGATAGAGGATTCTCTCCAGACACCAGGGAACCAAGGTGGTTTCTTAGAAGCCTCATCTACATCTTCATCCAACCAGAAGGAGCAGTTGGCCACAATTCAAGAATATGACCAAGTGTCACAAACAAGAATGGAGGTAAAGTATTCTCCATGTTTAGTTCCTTCCCTCATTAATGTTGATGCTTCTTTTGGAGTCTTTGAACAACACACCAAGGGCATTAGCTTGAAGTTGTTGAGGAAGATGGGGTATAAAGGAGGAGGTATTGGTATAAATGGCCAAGGTATCATTCAACCACTAGAGATTGAAAGAAGGCCCTGGTTTGCAGGATTGGGGTATGGCGAAGGCGATATGGAGATGAAGTCACACAACTATTGCACTCACTATTGTATACAAGGACATTGGATCGAGAAATGTTGGAAGCTCCATCTTGAACTTGGTCCAAAGAAGGAAAAGAAAGCTATGAAAGTAGCTAGAGAGAAAGAGGAGCATGATGATAGATCCTCGACATATAAGGACAACAAAGAAGGCCTATTAATCGGGAAAAATAAGAAATGGGTAGCCCGGATGAGCCATGGGGCTCCAAAATACCTCAAAAATCAAATTTCGTAGAATTTGACCAAACCACCACCATATAAACGAGCTCATCGATATATTTCCAATGGTGAAAATGGCTCATCAAACAAAGTCATGATGACAAAATTATGGCCATCTAAATTTTTTAGCAAACTAATGAAATTGGTGAAATCTGTACAATGTTGGCGTCATCATGCAGACATGGTCGCACCACAGACTACCACATGTCATCCATACAGGTGACGTGGAATTCCATACAAGATGATGTGGCAGTATGGAGGGTGATGTGACAGGCCATCCAAGATGACGTCAACAGATGATGTGGCAATATGGACGATGACGTCAGCCGCTGGTGTGGTAGTATGGATGATGATGTCAAAAAATGACATGGTAGTATGGATGATGACATCAGAAGATGGTGTGACAGTACAGATGATGACATCATCAAATGATGTGGCAGTACAGATGATGAAGTTAGCATATGATGTGGTTGTACGGATGATGATGTCAACATGACGTGGCATGCTGACTGGGCAATGACGTGGCAGTACAATCGCCTACATGGTAGTGACACCAGTAGGATGAATAGGCGCCAGATGGGCCAATCACAGGCTGCCATTTGGTAGCCTAAATTTTCCCAAGTATGGGCATGTTTTTTGAGGAGCATTTATTGTTGTTGTGCAACCCTGTTTGGTATGCATTTCGAGGCAAAGAGCCAAGGGGGTTCCAAAAGTCACAGTGATGGAATTGGACAAAAGTACAGTAATTTTTGCATCTTTTTTTGCCACGAATCCACTGGTGCAATAGGAATTTGGATTCGAGTAGTGGATTTCAGGCCTCATGGAAGAATCTCACTTTTTTCATTAATGTTTTGACATGGATTTCGATATAGGGGGTCTAGAAGTGACAGTGGCATAATTGTACGAAAGTATAGACCTTTTTGCATGATTTTTCTCCACAAATCAACTAGTGCAGTTAAAATTTGGATTCGAGCAATGAATTTTAGGCTACCGGAAGAAGCCTACATTTTCCATTAATGCATGACACATTTTTTGAGGCAGAGTTGCACTTTTCATAATAGGTCGAGTTTATAGTCAAAAGTTGCAGAATGACGAGATGGACCTACTGGTGCTGTGTATGCCAATATTTGAGCAATTCTTTGAGCGCCTTGGCACGAAAACCATTGTAAGTTTTATGCATTTATGGTTTTTGCCTCTTTTTGAAAATTGCAAGAGGATGAATGTATGTTGCAGATTATGGTGATCTTTGAGTGCTACAGTAGGACATAAAGATCAGAATTATTGCAGGAAATTCATTGTTTGAGCCTTACACGCAAACCGATACAATGCGGTAAAAGGCCATTTTGACACTTCGACTGAAAGTAGTCATGCTTACAGTCAAAAGTGTCAAAATTGCAAGACGAGTGTGATGATGATGGAATTTTCCTTGTTTATTATGTTGCACATGTTTTTAATGGAGGGATAAAAAACCATAGAGTTTCCCACTAGTGCACATTTGGGGGTCTTCGCCTTAATGTTAATGATGTAAAATGTTGTAATTAGCCACTCTTGAAAGTTATGATGAGAGTGAGAGGCATCTTGTTTTATGCCTAAAACCTTGTAAGCCTTATTGGCAACATTGTAATGGGTTTTATAGCCATTTTTGAGTGAGAAGAAATTATTTTTCCTAGGCCTATTTTGGCAACATTGTAATGGGTGTTATAGCCACTGTTGAGTTAGAAGGCATTGTTTTTCCTAGGCCTGTTTTGGCAATCATTGTAAACTTGTCCATGGGATTTTTATAAGCTCTTGGAAAGTATCGTACTAATTTGAAAATTTGTAATCCATGTATTCTCAGCTATATATTTGCATCAGTGGAAGTGTCGCATCGACATCATCATTCTGAAGTAAAAAGGTGAAGGAGAAGAAGGGTGCGGCCTTTCAGAGACATTTGTTTTGCAGATCAGGGAATTAGCTATAGATTTGCATTGGTGCAAGTGTTGGCATCAAAATACTCATTACAAAGTACAAAGGTGAAGGAGAAGAAGGGTGCGGCCTGTCAGAGACATTTGTTATGCTTATCGAGCAGTGGGGAAGTGCATCGTGGAGTGTAAGACTCTTCCTAGACGCTGGTTGCGGAGATTCAAGTCATAGTTTCCCTCTATACTTTTGGAGGACCAAAAGTGTTTTTTTGTGGGGAGGTATGATTCAAGAGGATCTCCACACAAGAAATTATTATTTTGCATACCATGGATAAGATCATTAAAATATGGCAAATAATAATTAATGCTCATGAATGAATGAATTAAATTGTAAAAACGATTAATACTTGAAATGAGTATGAAAAACTCATGTATTAATCACGCACATTTGAAAAATGATTAATTCTTGAACTAAGTTTGAGAATCTCACGTATTATTCTTTTGATTGTAAAAAGGGAAACTAGTTTTGTGACAGAATCCAACTCACAAATTAGTTTCGTAATTTCAAGGGGAGAAAAAAGCAATACTTGGAGTGAGTGGAAATCTCACGTATTATTTGTAAAAATGGGAAATTAGTTTTATGTGAGAATCCAACTCACAAATTAGTTTCCTACTTTTAAGCGGAAATTAGTTGTATGTGAGAAACCAACTCACAAATTAGCTTCCTAGTCTTAAGGAGGAAGTTAAGGGTCTCATGGGTTGGCTTGGACTTTTTCTCACTTTATTAAAGTGGATTCCTAGTCTCAAGGAGGAAGTTAAGGGTCTTTCTCATTTTTTTCCTTGAGTAGTTGTTGGATCCTAAATTTATAGATCTTGTATTTTTAAATTATGGAGCTAGGAAAAATTATTTAAACCCCTTTATTGGGAGAGATTTAAAAAAAGGATTTTGGGAGGCCCTTTGAGACTCTTTTGGAGAGAGTTCTTTGAGGAGAGAATCAAGTGATCATGCTTGTAATTTGTAAGCCCCTTAATTGGGAGAGTTGAGCCCCTTATTGGGAGATTATGTGAGCCCCTACATTGAGAGATTTATGCCCCATATTGGGAGAGCCTTGTTGCCCCTTCATTTGGGAGAAGATGTAGCCCTTTTCTTTAAAGGAGAGTCAACTCGCATTGGGAGAAGCAATGACAAGTGATTCATATTCCAAGCGGATTCGAAGATGTGGCCAGAAGGTTCTGGTGAACTTCGTTAAGAACTCGATGATATCTTCCTCTTGTGTGATTATCTCATCTTTCTTATGCATAACTTTATTCCGCAATTATGATTAGTAAATGCATATTGTAATGGATTATGATACTAACAACTCATGCACCAAGTTTATATCCAATTTGGATTCAAGCCTTTATAAGCACTTCAATTTTGACCTTTTATGCAATCAAGTTCAATTAAAATGATCTTATAACTGATCCTTTCCTGAAGTGAACCTAGAACCAGATCAAGTTTGGTATGAAGGTCACCCCGATTTCAGATCAGATCCTCCTCCTTATTTAGCTAGGGTGGATATTGCACCATTGAAACTAAACTTCAATGGAAAGGTCTTTCCAAATCCCTAATGAAAACCTTGGCTCCAAGAGCACTCCAAGGAAATCAATCCAAAACATAATGACAAAGTGAGGCACTACCCCTCCTTTTATTCTTATCCCATTCCTTCTAGAACTTTCCCCTTTTTGGCTAAATCAAATATGAACCTTATTCCCCTTTTAATTTCACTTTAAGATTAAAAGTCACTTTCAATAATGTTTAAGTAACTTATTAATCTAAAGTTACTTTATTTCCTTAATATCACTTTAAGAACATAACATTTCCTAACCAAGTGACATTAAATAACCTCTTTGAATCCCTTTTTCTTCAGTAACAATCCAAAGAAGTTATTTTCACTATAGAACAGGGGGACCCAAAAAAAGGGGACATGAAAAATCCTCCCTTCCCAAATATTAGTTGTCCTCAAACAATGCCATCACACCAATAGGAACAACAAGTTGAAAAAAACTGAAACTAAGATGATCCTCGGGTCCCAAACCAATCTGCAATATGCAAAGCACCTACCACCTACCATACTGTCCTATAATGTGCTAACGCCAAGGGCCTTCTGAAGGCCATCGATCAATAGATAAATCTGATACTATGAAGGCTCAGTCCACCCTTCGTAGATTATCCCACCTAGGAAACCTATGCACTGCTCCATATGAATAGTCTCCTGAAAGTAACAGTTATCTTTGCCATCCATACCCACTACCAGACTATCAACCCATAAAATCCCAGGGTCCCATGTTATCACTAGAAAGGACCCATCATCTTGTGCCACTCTAATCATAAGTATATGATCCTCCTGTGTATACTACATCCACCACTCCTACAACCACAAGGTGTAATGCCTCAAAGTATTTTCTCCACTATCGAAGATCATATATTGCCATTGTATCTCAATTGAGTCAACCAAACCAACTCTAAAATCAAACATCCAGAAAAATTCTATGTGGTCACACACTGATAGGGAATCAATGACATCTAGTCTCCAAGTATCAAAGGGAAAATCCCTAATACTCCAGCAGAACCAGCCTACTCCAATCGTCAAAGCATCATCCGAAAAATATCCCAACACATTGTTTGAAAATTCCTCCCATGCGAACCTCTCTTGAACTGTCCTATAAGTGGTAAAGTCACCAGGGTCCCAAACTGGTCTGTACGATGTGAAGCACCCTCTACTCACAGTCCTAATATGCAAGGTGCTAACACAAGAATCCAACTGACTACCTCTTATAAGCTAGTCAATAAAAAGTTTCACTAACTCGATAAACACCTCTGAATACCACTCCTCCAAGAAACTAAACCTAAGAATCCCAAGAGTAAACTACATAAAGAGAAAATTGACCATCTCATCTGTATAGGCCACTTAGCTGTCAAACACTACTGTCACAGGGGCCCAAGATAATCTTCAAGAGGAACCACCATACCTATGTTGCACCCCTCCGATCAAAACTGTCTGACCACCATGCTTATACTGCGCTCTCCTATCCTAAACCCCCAAGATGAAATCCTTGAGAGGAGTAAAATCACTATCCTAGATCATGTCTCACCAAGGAATATCTGTGATGTCGAAGCCTACCAATCAACATATAGACTCAATCCTGGTATCATGAGCGAAAATCTACCTCACCATATAGAACAAGGCTCAACATCTACTCTCACAACATCCCCACAATGATGCATACCAATCCCTGTCACAACCTTGTCGATCACCCTCATCATCTGAAGCAATATATCACTCTGATGAATTCCAGGATCCCACCACCAAATTGGAATTCTATCACTCCTAATGCCTGTTGAAATCTCCCTAAACCCATCCAACAAAGTATCAATCTCCTGTTGTGCATTCTGTGCACAGATCACATTGTCCAAATGAACGACCCCTGACATGGGTGCAATGCCACATGTGTCATCCAACTGACTCAGGTGAAACTCCCATTTCATGTTGTATATAATGAGGGCATCAATTAACAACAATAGATTCCTTTTCCACTTCCTACAAGCTAAGAAAATGACCATTGCATTGGGAAATCCAAAGGGTATGACCAAGAGATCATAATGAATTCTGGAAGAAGGCCCATGACTATCCTATGCCCTGTCCCTCATCTGATGATATCCTAGATGAAAATCGATCATCGAGAGATATGATTCTCCCTAAGGCTCAACCATCCACTCACTAATCCTGGGAAACCTCAACTCAATGGTATTCCCGAGGACTCTTTCTGAAGCTCTCCCTGGTGGAAACACCCCACAAATCCATTATACATTACAGTGTGCCAATGAATGTCCTTTCATATTGTTGCCTATCACTGAGTCATCTTGTACCATCCTGTATCCTGTAGGTGCTACTGTATCCATCACTCTACTGAAATCGCATGAACCTGTATCCTAGAGCATGCCCATGTTTATCATATGCATGTCCATCCAATCCATGGATGTCTATACTTCCTTCTGGGTTGGTCCCTAGGGAATGTGCTCAAGCACCTGCAACTAGGAATGCTCCTTGTGCGGTATCATCACAAGAGGCTCCTCCCTCAAATCATGAGTGCCACTCATGTCCTCATGTGTCATGGATGCCAAAGATGATGGAGTCTATGTTGTAAGTGATGAAGAGTGTGCAAAACTCAAATGGTAACAAATCTCCTTAATCTCCCTTTCCTTTTCTTCAACGAACTTGAGAGAAATGTCCCTATCCATGAACAACTGCAAGTAATTGGATTTCACCTACTCTAGTGCTTCTTTGATGGTGCATAATTTGACACTAGTGACTCCCTCTGCAACTCCTCTTTGTCTCTCCTCCAACGAGGTTTTCCACATAAGGTCTTCAACAAACTTATGAGCACCATCTTTCCTTGTCAACACCTACACAATTTTCTCCTCTGTGACCAATAAACAGTTCTCCATTTCACGCAATGTTATTTCATCAACATGGAATGGGTTGTCACACAAAGAACTAACCGACTCACTAGATGATACCGTGCAATGATGGGATTCATGTGGACTATTATCCTCATACAAAACTTCATCCACCAATTCATCCCCTTCATTGTCATCCTCCATGCATAGCTCAGGTATAATCATACATGCATCATCATATATGGCATAGATAGGATAAGGTAGTGGATCCTTATCATGCATAGGTTCTATCACATTTGAACTTCCCTCATCATAAACATCATACACAGGGAAATATGTTGGATCCTCAACATCGGTTGATTGGAACATTTCCTCGTGGTTATCAAAAGTAGAACAAGATGTTGCATCCTCATATTCTCCATCTAGCACACTGGCCTCATCGGTTAGTTCTGATGATGTATCATAGGTTGTTGTTTGGTCTTCTTCTATGCACACATCCTCAACATGTCTAGATGCATGCTTCTTCTCTTATCCTTCATGCTCATCTCTCTTCCATTTCTTCCATGTGCTTTTTAAGGAATTCTTTTCCAATTCCTTGGGCCATCTTCCGGACCATAGAGTGTAAAATATTTTAAACGCAAAAGATGCATGAATCTCTTCACTCAATGTTAGATACTTTTGATAGTAAGGCATGCATGTAATTGCTTCTAGTTTCTCATGTGTTCTAGCTATTTCCTCAACTTCTTAAGACACTCCATCGTTGGTCACTTAAAAATATGAAAATGTCTTGTAATATTCCCACTATACCTCTATCATTTGTTGTTGTAAGTGGATGCATGTATATGTGAGCTTGTAACAATCACTCATCACAATTACTCAGTCATTGTAGTCACTTAGTACTTTTGATATAAATGTAATTGTTCTGTTGTATGTGTTTTTACTGTTTTTTGTTGATCGATAGAGAAATGAATATTGCAAATAGAAAAGAAAGAGACTCAATATATGGCATACCACAAATGCTACTTTATTCAATATGTTGTCTTGTTTACAATAGCGTACCAGAATTGTAATTTAAGTGGAAAATGCATATGTTGTTGGGTATTGAGGCGCTAGAATGAACTCTTTTGAGCTATGAACAAGTATAGGATGGCCTCACATGCCCCCATGATCACGAGTAAGAGAGAATCGTCCCCCTTATTATCCAACTTGGTCCAAACAAATGAGATTCGACCCTCAACCAATAACAAATCAACCCATAAGGAATAACTCTATCTCACACCCAAGGTATGTGTTATGATTTTGGTATGCTCATTTAACCATAAACAATGTCACATCATTGTCACCCAACCATAAGAATTCACATATGTCACCCTCGAGCACACTAACCTTTACTTAGAATAATTTTGGCAAGCCTACTCTAGAACAAAAAGATAAACCCTAGCCACAAAACTACTACAACAACAATACAATAACCATACAAAGATATCGTATCTTACACCTGTTGAAATATTGTAACTGTGAAATATATTCTAATTATAATTGAGTTATTATTAAATAGATAAATCCCCTTTTGTGGATTGATCATGTTGAGACTTATGTATGTCCAAATCCCCTATTGTGGATTGGTCAAACCATGTTTATATGGTGCTAATTGAGAAGTCGGCCCCTAGGGCTAATTAGGTGGTTTTAACCACTATTTGAAGAAGTTGGCCCTGCTTGGTGAAAAGACACAACCCTGTCGCCTATCAACTAGTATAAATAAGAGAGGATGATACCTCATTCTCTCACTCACTAAACCACTCATCTAATGTGTAAGTTTTGGAGATAACTGCAGTTTCCAGAAGAAGGAGAGAGAGGCACATGTTTGGTCTTGGATATTCTTGGTAGTTTGGTCTTTTATCTTGGCATTGTATTGGCAATCTATATTAAGGAATTTTTTGTTGGGTTTTCTCCCCCATGAGGGTTTCCTAAGATAAAATGTTGTGTACCTTGTGATTATGTTTCTCTCAGTGATCCTTCTTATGCTATTATTGTCTAGTAAATTGAAAAGAAATTAATAGCATCTCTAAATTTAACATGGTTTTATAGCTAAACTGAGTAGAGAACCTTTCACTAGGTAACCAAAAACTTCATTATTGTCATATAAGAAAATTAGGGATTTTTGTTGGAAAGGAATTTTAGCCTAAAAACCATATAGGGAAGTGCGCCCTAGCCTAGATAACTCATTGGTAGCTTGAGAACACCTCTTCATTGGCCAGATCCTTCAGAAAGACAAACCCTAGTTTCGGATCATACTAGAAAACCAGGAAACCAAAACCAGTACTAGTCAAAATTTGTGTAGGTTCAATTTCAAGGGGTAAAATTTGGATTTTCTAAAAACAAACTGCAACAACCTACTCGCTTCAACCCAGTGCATCTAGTCCCTAGATCAAAATTCCAAAATTTGAAAGTTAAAAAATTAGGGTTTCCTCATAAAACCCTAAGTTGCAGTTGCAGTTGCAGTACCAGTTGTAGTACTAGTTACAATTACAATTGCATTATCAGTTGCAGTTGCAGTGTCAGTTCCTTCATGCCAACTGCAATACCAGTTGCAATGAAAGTTTTTGTGAAGTATTAGGATTGTTGTTTTAATGTCCTAATACACCTCACCCTAGAAAGATACTACGAGAGGTATGTTCTTAGATATGGTTAAAATGTAATTTTATTCTAAAAGGGTACTTGCAAGAGAAAGGATATGTTGAAAATCGTAGATCCAAAAGGATCTCAGATCCAATCCATTCAGAAGAATAATGTACCCTAGGTTTGATCATTTTGATATGCATGTATTTGTTATGACATTATTTTATGAACATCTAGGTTGTATGTTGAAGTTATGACCATCCCCTTGGTCAAAATTAAAGCCAAGTTATTAGAATGAGATTAGAGTTTATTCTCTAACTTATATTTCTGTAAAGATAGCATATTGCTTTAATATAGAGGACGGGTTTAACAAATCACTTGACATCTCAAGTGAAGAAAAGGAAACAACACTCATTCTTTAGGACAAGACTGCAGGTCCCAGGTTTGATTGATTAAGTTGCTATGATTCAAACTCACACATGTCAAAGTAGCATGTGAGAATTATTAAGATGAATATGTATTGAAATCACTTACCAGTTACAACTAACATCTCCTCTAGGAGAAAGTTGTTGTTTTGGTTCCAGATTACCATGGAGGAATAATTGTTCACAATACTAGAAGAGTGTTGCTCTCATTTCGTATTATATTTCTTACTCTTGACCCTTGTTTCAGGAAGGTCACAAGTAATATCTCTAAAGGAGCTACTATGATGATTGTTCTTGTTGTTGTTTTATTATTATAAAGAGTACTACTCTTTTATGTTGTTTCTCCCTCGTGGATCTTGTTTCAAGTCACAGGTGATGACCTTAAAGAAGCTATAGTAACGGTTGTAAGAGGAAACATACTAGATGAGACATGGAGTAGACTATCCAAGTCGTATATGTGATCGTATACATTCAGAAGATGAATAAGTAACTACTTTTGAGATATAGACTATCGCATATGGAGATGGACTATAATGAGCATAAGGATTCAAAGATGAGATAACATTATAACAAGAGCTTACAGTAGACTTGTTCAAAGGATAATGAAGCCACCTTGACATGAAGCAGAATTTTTTTGAAGTCTAACTCATCTTTTCATATTTAGACTTGGTATTCAACACCAAGTATATCCTGTAGAGACTATGGAGTTTTTGTAGACTCAAAAAAATCAAGACTCAAGGTAAGCCTAATATCAGAAAGGATTAGATGAAGAAACATCTTCCAATAATGGGAAATAGATGCCATGAGTTGAGAAGACTAGATCGTAGCTTTAAGGAGACATGAAATCTCCTGGGAAGATTCCCTTGTTTCAGTAATAGAGAAGGCAACCAAGGACTGGGATATGGATTTTCCCCTAAGACGAGAAAGGAAGTTAGTGATGGTTTCCAAAATTTATCTAACAAATAAAAGATGTTGCAGATAAAAGTATAAATATGTACAAAGCCTGATTTGTGTCCAAAGGATTCTCCCAGCAAGAGGGAGAAGACTATGATGAACTTACTCTAGTAATCGAAGAAATAGTTCCAATATTCATGAAGACAACAAAAAAAAACATGATTCGGATACAGTATGAGATGGAGGGGGATAAATCCCTATATTTGAGATTGAGTGCCAGTTGATGGAGTACATTAGTCATGCCATGGAGACATGACTACAATAGAATACAGAGTTACCTCCATTAAAGAAGAAGAGCTATTTTCAGTATCAATTATTGAGCCACTCTCAGATTCAGATGAAGTTTTTGTCATGATAAAATAGAGGAGTTACTCTCAAATTTCAGTAGCTACAGTGATTCTCAGCTTTAGAGAAGTTGCAGGTGCAGAGTCCCAATCCCTGAGGAACAATTGCAGAGAGAGTAAGAGGACATACTCTCAAATAGTGAGACAGATAGTGCTTTGCATAAAAACACATAGAGCTAGCACATGATTGTGCATATTAATTTGAAGTTGAGAAAGTGTACCAGGCTAGTACAATAAGATGCAAAAATTTGGTTTCGAAGTAGAGGACAAGAAGACTCATGTCTGGAAGTTGAAGCAAGCTCCAAGAGCTTGGTATGGCAGGATTGATAGTTTTCCGATGAGCTTTGGCTTTACCAAGAGTAAAGATGATTGTAACCTTTACTTAAAGGTTATGAATGATGAGCCAGTTATATTGCTACTATATGTTGATGACTTATTCTTAACACGATAAGAAAAGATCATCATAGATTGTAAGAATAAGCTTGTTGTAGAGTTTGAGATGAAAGACCTAGGCCTGATGTACTATTTCTTAGGTCTTGAAGTTTGGCAGAGCCCAGAGAAGATATTCCTTAACCAAGGGAAGTATCTAGTTGAAATACTGAATATATTTGACATGTTGGACTGTAAATCCATGAACACACCCATGGAAACAAAGTTGAAGCTCCTGGTTGATACTTCGTCGGAATTGGTTGATGTTACTTTATACAGACAAATTATTGGTTCATTGATGTATCTGATAAATACCAGGCTATATATATATATATATATATTGTTGTGAACACCTTGAGTAAGTATCTGGTAGAGCCCAGACATGTTCACCTTGTAGTTGCAAAACATGTGATGAGATACCTTAAGGGTATGTTGGAATATGGTCTCTGTTATTTTGGAGATCATGACTTCAGACTGGATGGTTATACTAATTTAGATTTGGATGGAAGTGTTTCTGATAGAAAGAGCACTTCAAGATGTTGTTTCAGTCAGGAGTCAACCATGAATTCTTGGCAGAGCAGGAAGAAATCTAATATTTCTCTCAGAACGGAAGAAGCGATATACATTGCAACATGTTCTGCCAGTTGTGAAGCCATATGGCTTCAAAAGTTGTTGACAGGTCTATTTGATCTGGATATGGAAGCCACCGTGATTCTATGTGATAACTAGAGTTGCATAAAGATGATGAAGAACCATGTGTTCCATGATAAGTCGAAGCACATAGAAATCCGGTATCACTATATTCGTGATATGGTGTAGAGAGGAGTTGTAAAGCTCCAATATGTTGGCACAAATGAGCAAGTTGTAGATGTATTGACCAAGCCTCTGTCTTGTGTAAAGTCTGAATACTATTGAGACAAGCTTGGTATAGTTCGAAAGGACCTCCCTTGAAAGGGGGAGTGATGTTGTTGATACTATGGTATCCTGACCAACAACAGGTAGATCTGTTAGGATTTTATATCTTAGGGGATTGATCATCCCTGGGAAGATATCGAAGGTTTGGTAAGAACGGTCTATCTGAGTACCTGTGCATGTATATGCATTTATGGTCAGTAGTGGTAGCTCCATTAGGATTTTATATCCTAGGGAATATTTTGATTCCAAGGAAGATCCTAGATTTCCAATAAGGATGGTTTGTCAGAGTACCATGTGGTAGCTCTGTTAGGATTTTACATCTTAGGGAATCTTATGATTCATGGGAAGATCCTGAAGGTCTAGTAAGGACAGTCTATCAGAGTACCACAAAATTTTGTTGTTGCATCTGCCTCATTCTGTTGCTATATTTCGATGTTTTTGTCTTAACCTTATGTTGATGATGTTGTTATCTCAACCTCATGTTGATGATGTTGTTGTCTCAACCTCGTTTTGATGATGTTGTTTTCTCAACCTCGTTTTGATGATGTTGTTGTCTCAACCTCGTGTTGATTATGTTGTTTTCTCAACATCGTGTTGATGATGTTGTTGTCTCAACCTCGTGTTGATTATGTTGTTTTGTCAACCTCATGTCGATGATGTTGTATTAGCCTTGTGCTATTGATGTTGCTTCAGCCTCGTGTTGTTGATGATGTTGTATCAACCTAGTGTTGTTGATGTTGTTGTTATATCTTTTATGCTAACTGATGTTGACACATATGATGATCATGATGCTATTCCATCTCCATGTTGTGAATGATGTTGATGATGTTATTCCAGCTACATGTTGTGAATGATGAGGATGATGCTATTCCAACTCCATGTTGTGAATGATGATGATGATGCTATTCCAGCTCCATGTTATGAATGACGATGATGATGTTATTCCAACTTCATGATGTGAACGATGATGTTATTGATGATGAGAAAAAATTTCAATGATTTATAGATGTTCCAGTCATTATTCCATATGTTGATGATGTTGCTTCCCTCTCTCACTCTTGATGACGTTGTATTGTAGAATTCCCTTCTTGTTAAGGGGGAGTGTTGAAATATTGTAACTACGAAATATATTCTAGTTATAATTGAGTTATTATTAAATAAATCAATCCCATTTTGTGGATTGGTCATGTCGAGACTTATGTATGACCAAATCCCCTATTGTGGATTGCTCAAACCATGTTTATATCGTGTTAATTGAGAAGTCGGCCCCTAGGGATAATTAAAGTGGTTTTAACCACTAGTTGAAGAATTCATCCCTTCTTAGTGAAAAGACACAACCCTAGCACCTATCAGCTAGTATAAATAAGAGAGGATGATGCATCATTCTCTCACTCACTCAACCACTCATATAGTGCACAAGTTTTGGAGATAGTTGCAGTTTCTAGAAGAATGAGAGAGATGCGCGTGCTTGGTGTTGGATAATCTTGGTGGTTTGGTCTTTTATCTTGGCATTGTATTGGCAATCTATATTAAGGAAATTTTTGCAGGGTTTTCTCCCCCATGAGGGTTTCCCAGGATAAAATGTTATGTACCTTGTGATTTTGTTTCTCTCAGTGATCCTGCTTATGCTATTATTATCTAGTAAATTGATAAGAACGTAATAGAAACTCTAAATTTAACAACACCAAGATAATCATTCAAGAAAAATACCAGAAAGACTGAGAATACTCCATGAAAACTGTTGCACTGATGTCTCTAGACTTGCTTCTCCTTCTGCTGCAGCTGAAACTCCTTAGACTTTCACACTAATTTTTGTTGAAACTGCTCCTTAGACGTGCACCCTTCTTGATGAGTGAGAGAGAGTGAGTACAAATGAGCTAGGCACTTCCTTATTTATACTAGCATGTCAAGGTTACTTTATTTAGTGGGACCGACTTCTCTTTATGGATCGTTTTATTACTTTAATGTTATTCTCTTGAGGCCGAATTCTCTTCTAGGGTTTCCACACATCTATTTAATGGTTCACTTGCTTCCAAAATATTCTCCACATCTAAGAAAGGTCATCTAGGAGGGAAACATCCTCCTGCATCTACCAAAACATCAACACTCCCTCTTAGCTAGGGAGGCATTTTTCATGATGTCTTCATCTAGTAGTCCACTGACTACTCTGCAATCAACTGGTAGCACATAGTTGCCACAATTCCATCGATATCTCAAATCATCTGTTACAGTCTCTACAATCAGGTAGCACTCAACTACTTCCAATGTGAATTGGTAGTCTCCATGGCAATCATATAGTAGTGCACAACTACTACAATGTCATTTAGTAGAAAATCATTGTGTCAATCCATAGTAGTACATAACTACTATCCAGTGGTGCACAACCACTCCAAGTAGCACACAACTATGATCCATAGACACAATGTCACTCTCTTGCGATCAACCACCATTCAATACAATAGTCTATATGATTATGCAACAATCAACTAGTGGCACACAACCACTACAATATGCCCTGAGTCATAATCACAATTTTCCACCTCCATGAATATGCATCAATCAACTAGTAGCACACAACTACTACAATATTCCCTCAACCATAGTCAGGATCTATATGACTATGCAACAATCAACTAGTATCACACAACTACTACAATATTCCCTTAGCCATAATCATAGTCGGTGTCTCTATAACTATGCAACAATCTGCTAGTAGCACAAAACTACTACAATATTCCAGCATCCATAGTTATAGTCTCATTTAGTAGCACAAAGCTACTCCCATAGTCCTCACGACTATGCGTGTGATGTTTCTTCTCTCAGCAGGTCCGACAGTGCATTACCCCCTTAGTTGAAAGAATGATCCAGAGAACCCTTGGCCAGAGGGGTTAGCTGGCATGAGAAGAAGCAACACACCGCCCTCTCAATGAGAGTGGAAATTATGCACCTCGCGTCTTTCCTCTCCTAGTCAAATCATCATGACTAATAGGAGAAAGACTATGTCTGGGTCATTCACCACTAGCCAAATAATCATTGTTAATCTTGTGAGTGAATGTATCATTCTCCCTTGGTCAAATCAGCTTGACTAATCTGGGAGAATGTCTATCTGATTCTACTCATCTGTGGATGTGTACTGGAGCTTCACATCTCCCTTATGCATTGTGTCTTGGTTGAAGTCCTGGAAGAAAATTTTGAAGCCACGTTGCTTCATGGATTGCAATATTGGTTGCTATATACTTTGCCTCTGTTGTACCGAGTGCCATTGTCATATGCTTCTTTCTCAAACATGAGATCACATTGATCCCAAACTGAAGCAACAATTAGAAGTACTATATCGATCCAATACACTCCCTAACCAATCAGAGTCTGTATAATTATGCATCATCACATCTCCATCCAAGGAATATCCCAATCCATATCCACTTGTACCATGTAGGTATCTCAACAAAATGTTTTTTTTTCAACTAATGTACATGTCTCAAAATCAAGGTAAAAATTTCTGCATCCCAGTCCTCCTGACTGGATTCCTTCACTGAAATGAGGGAATCCTCCCAGGAGGTCTCATATCTCCTCAAAATCTCTGAATATTTGGATCTAGACTCTTTTCTATCAGTCCTAGAGAACGTCTCTCCCATCTAAATATGAATCTGAATACTTTTTGAATGAAATTCTCTAAGCAAATGACTCTCTTTGAGATCAAACTCACTCTGAGTCTACATGCTCCCTCTGAAGCCTAAATCACTCTGAAGCTATATAGTCTTTGGAGGCATCTACTCCCTCTACATGTGTTGACCTCCTCTTTTCCTTCATTACATGAATGTGCACAACTCTATGTCTGGATAGTCTTCTTCATGTTTCCTCCTGCAACTGTCATCATATCTCCCTCTCATAGATATTACATGTGACCTTCCTGGAACAAGAAACAAGAACAACAACATCACCATGGTAGCCTCCATGTAATTTACAAGATAACCTGCCCGGAACAAAGTCAACAACCAAGAGAATCTCCTAGAGGAAATCAATGTATCTTGTAAACAAGTGCATTATTAATATGAGCATTCACCTAATGGTAGTTGTCCCAAAAATAATCAAGTGTTACTAAGATAGCACTAAAAATGGAAATAAATATAGGTACTTTGGTTACAACACATACTTAAATTGCATCAATATAAGGAATATCAAACTTGATATGCAAACCTAGAGTGTGTTGTTCCTCTGAATGTGTTGGATTTGAGATCCCTCTGGATCTACAATTGTTGCTTGGACAAAATATCTCTTCTCCCATGTTGTGCTACTTAGATGTGTAATATAATGCACTCATTAATTATCAATCTGGGATTCGTAATCAACAGAGTTACAAGACACCAGTAAGGAAGGTAATTCTAATGTCATGAGTATAGAACTATTCTAGATTATGCATCCTGGAAACAAAACAAACTAGCAAATCAAAACACACTTTGGTTGTCTTTCACAAAGAGGATATCTACTCCATTATGGCACATGCAAGTATGATATGGAGTTCTTTTGACAGATCAACTCTTCTACCTGACCCAGAAAACTAACTATGCAATCACACTTCTGAAAGGGAAATCACACATCAATCATCAAGGCATAGCATGGGTAGTTCAATAGTCAATATACTGAGTATGTTGTGGTTCACAATGTGTTGTTGTGAACTTCACTAGTTCTCCTTCAAATATTTATGGTTACTGCTGCCAATATTTATGTCCATGAAACAAAATCAAATTCATAAAAACAGAAACAAAGCATATGCAAAAAACAGATCTCTAAGCAATCGAAACCTAAACTGAACTATACTGCTATCATCTGAAAATATCAAAGCTTCAGCTGGTCTAACATTTATACTATTGAAATCAACTGCTAACACTGATCTATAAGGATGCTGACATTTGTTGGGTGGTGGGCCCTTCCTGCTTCAACAGGTCAGCGACTGGAGTCTACAATAAGCTTTTTTTCAATCCACACATTCCTCTTACTCAAATTTCAAAACATAGAATTAAACTATGCTAACAACTCAACTCACATTCATTCATAAATGATCAAGACCTGGAAATAAATGACATCCTTCTATTAAAATTCAACTCAAAATTTGTTCTGCAATATGTAACACTGCTTCACATACTGTGTTATGCTAACTCTCTACTACCTCCACCATCCTTACCATGACTATTTAAACAGTCTTAGTTGTGAAACACAAGGAGGTGAAATCTTTAGCAGATCAGTCAATTGTCAAATTTATATATTCGGTTACATATTTTAAGCTTCATCCTCATGACACGAAGTGTATGAGGATGAAACAATAAACAAACTAGCTTAACATAACCTTGCTAGAGATTTGATGATTCAACACACATCCAACAATTATCTCGGGCACGATATGGAGCTAAACTTGGTATATTGTGCGTCCTATATTGGTACCGGATCGTGATAGGTGAGATTCGGTAAATGGTACCAGATCCAAACAGTATGCAAGTGGTTGGTACCGGAATAGTACAGTCTGCGGTCGTTGCCACCGGATTGCGACAGTGGATGGTTTGGTACCAGATCTGAATGGAAGGTGCGCTTGGTACCGGATTCAGACAGTGACAATCTGGCGCATAAGTACCGAATGGCTGAGCTGATACAGAAATGATGGACTCATCTAGAGGTCAAAGGTTATACATGGCAATTTAAAACATTAGTACATGAAACATTTAGTCTTCTAGCTCAATAAACCACAAAATGCACGAATTCAATTATACTTTCGCTTATGACCTCATCAATGGCTAATGGTAGTGTTCTTTGTCATTTACCCAATCTTAGGTAAGCCAAAAAGGTATAGATGAGGAGTATAATAGGGTAGTGGGGATGTCAATTTAGAGGCTCAACATTCCCCCATGCCAAAACCATTGCATGTCCTCATGCAACTAAAACAACTCAAAATTTTTCAAAATTTGAGACTCCATTCTTTGCTTCTCTGGATCAATGATGTTGATGGTTGAGGCTTAAGCTTTTAGCTCCCTTTTTATGACCCTAATGTATTGTAAGAGTCTTAGTACCTTCTTAAGCTTATTAGAAGTCTCTTCATGGTCATCTTGAAGTTGTTGGTTGGTTGCCTTCAGTTGTTTGTTTTCCTTTTTAATATATCTGCCCAGTAGTTGGTATTCCTTCACTTCTTGTTTGAGTTCCTGGTTTTGTTTTTGCATCTCCCCAATCTTTTTCTTTTGTTAAGGTTATTTTTGACCCCATTTTTTCTGGTTGGATGTATTCTCTTTCCTCCACTTCCTCCCTCATCCCACATAAAGTTATAGTAACTTGTTCCTCAGTCAATCTAGGGATGTCATCCTAGACTGATAGGTCTTCAGAAAGGGAGGTAAGATCTATTGGTTATTCATGTGTATGAGGACTGACATCTGTTTTTCCTTTCTTTTCCATTCTCCTTGTGGTTCTTTTACAAGGGGGTAATGGACCAGAGGTGCTCACAAGCTTCCTTTTCTTCTTTTCTGTTCGTGGAATGGTTACAGGGGATTATTCTATAAACTGTTCATCTTTATTTTTTGAGCTATTCTTTTCTTTCCTCACAGTTTTTGTCGTATGAAATTTCTCCTCAAGTGCTACTGTTGAGGTCTCCTCCACTAATTTGGATTTACCTTTTGATTCTTGACTTTTAAAAATCTTATCGACTGTGGAAGAGGGCCCTACTTGTTTACTAGCTTTATCGTTTTCGCTCACTGTTTTGGAGGATGATGGAGTTACCTTATATTTCTTGCCCTTTTTCTCTTGAGGTTTGTTATCTTTCTCTGGAGCAGGCTGGGCTCCCTCTACAGGTTTGTTTTCTGTGGGAAGTTGTTGAGTGATGAGGATTTTCTAGCTAATCCCTTGCTTCCTGATTTCATGTATAACTAACATCTTAATAAGACCTTCATGATAAATGCTAGTCTTCTCATTTTTGGATAGGGATTTGACACCTCTTACCATCTTGTTCAGACTCATCCATAAAAAAATATGGGAAATCAATTTCAGTACCTCCTTCAAAGTGTAACATAAGCCTAAGATGATATAGGAAGGTTACAACATACCTGCCCTCACAAGTGAGGAATCGTTGAAGACTAGCAAGCATTGGATGATACTATTCCTTGATATAGTTCCTAGGAATCCCCTTTTTCCAATTAGGGTGTTGATGGTCTTCTTTCCGAAATTGTTGACACATTTCCTTGTTGATTCCTACTCCTTTGAAATACTTGGCTCCTCTGTTAGGTAATCTCGTGGATTCCCTTAAAGTTTCTTCATTGATTATTAGTTGCAGATTGCCTATGTGCACAATCTCTCCATTGTAACCCTGAATAAATGCGTGAGATACCTTCTCATGACAGCCTGTGAATTTCTCCAAAAATGGCATCCATCCCGCTCTAGCATACTTCTCTCTACACAACTGGAACTCCTCGGTCTCTCTATAAATTTGGAAGATCGGTTCATGTCTACTTACAACCATATTTATAAACTGTGAGTGAAAATTGGGCTGTAGTGTAAGGATTTATTCAGCTTATGAGGGTAAGGGTTTGGTACCGAAGATCGTAGGGAGAAGTAAGCTCGGAACTGGAGAAAGGTTGGTAATGGAAAAAAAAATATGGTTATGGCGTCGCTAATTCAAATGGTGATTTTAAGTAAAGATGTCACAAAGGAAAATTAAGACAAGATGAGGCTCATCTGGATGGCTTCGCCACCCAGATAAGCCATTTCATTTCTTCCCATTAGTACAATGATGGGGATGGAACGTTGGGTGTCGAAGCATCATTGTCTTTTGGGATAGGTGATTGGACTTCTAAGTGGTGAATTTGATGTTGAATCGTGGCTCATGACACGAGATACGTTCGTGATTGCTTAAGGATGAAGCACATTCGTGGCTCATCATTACTAGACATGCTCCATCTTCACACTTTTGATGTGATTTTGCCTTTAATAATTTTCAAGCGCTTATGTGATGAGAGGATTGATTAAGGTTAAGCATATGGGTATGAGGGAAGTGAAAGTTAAGTGCATGGTTTTAACACTAAGGTCATAAGATCTAGTATACATTTTCATGCCTATTGTAGTTTTATAAGAAAAGGAAAATAAATAATACCATGTTACCTTTACTTTTACCATTGTATAATCAATACCCATAGCATATGTGATTGCCTTTGTATTTGAAGCTTGTAGATTGTCAGAGTTCATCTTTTTTTAGGCTGGAGTTTTCTGGAAGCTTGGTACTAGAATTTTCTGTACTTCATGAAACTTCTTTATTCTGTGCTTATCTTCTTTTGTGTCTGGTTTTGCAGGGTTGTAGGGTGAACATGCTAGTTTCTGAAGATGAGATGTGAGTCTCAAAAAGAGTTCTGAAGGATCTCTTTGACCCTCCCCCATGCCAAGGATGTTTCATATCCTTATGCAAGAAGATTCAACACTATGTATCATAATGGAGAAAAGAAACCAAATCAAATTCCAAAAGTACATTTATCACCTAGCATATGATCACATGCCTAAAAAATTGAAATTGCCTTTCTTTTGATGACTTATTAACAAGGGTAGCATTCAGCAATGAAAACAGGGATGTTTTTATATTTTTACCAGAAGAATAGATCCAACCTAACTTGCTTCAAAGATTTACTATCATTAGATGTTATGGATAAATTTCATAGTATAAGTAGATTAGAAACTTAAGAAGTTTCCTTCTTAGTTAATGTAGGCTTTAGATGTTAGACCGGTAAAGTTGACTTAGGGTAATTATCAAATGGACATTTGCTTGTAGTAATTGTCTTGTCTGTTAATCTAGAGTTTGTATCTCATAAATGTCAACAGTGACCTTTGCTTGTAGAGTTCATTTTCTTAGGTGACAAAAATGAATTTTTCAATCAAATAAGTATAGATGAGACATTTCTCAACCAGCACCCACTGCCAACAATCTTGCTCAGTACTCCGGTGGGGTAGTTGTGATAATTAGTGGGAGACATTCCTTCCCCAGGCAGAATGCCCCATTGCCAACAGGCATGTTCAGTACCCTAATGGGTTTTCCTAGTCATACCACAGACCGGTACCCGCTGCCAGCAGACCTGTTCAGTATCCTGGTGGGTTAGTCTCTTAAACCCTTTTTCCATCAGAAGCTTCTTGTCCATAGTCACCTATTTCGATTTTTATTAAAGAGTGCTTTTGCATGGTGACAGGGAAGGCTTGTCTGAAAACCGTTTTACAGGCTGGGATGGTATTGGGTTGGAAGGTATATTCTCTTATTTGGATGTCTTTAAAGATTTGTCTGAAGGAAAAATAAACTTATGTATTTCACATTAGAACCAGATGTATAATTTTTTCTGAGTTTGTCCATAAGAGAATGACCTATAGTTACCTTAGGGTACTAATACATCCTCTTCCATAAAAAATTTCCTAGTGTGCCCATGACAGAGAGTGTTCATATACTCATATGCTACTCTTTAGAAAAGATAATCCAATGAATACTATTGAAGTCTAGTTAGGGTGAGATAGTTACTTGTAGGCTAATATAGTTTTTATCCCTTTAATCATGCTGAAATATTGGATAAAGGAAACCTCTAAACTTTGAAGCAGATTAAGCATGGTTCTTTTAACAATCATAGGTAAATATTATGTCTTCTTTTTCAAGCAACAGAACCAAAAGAAATTAAAATACTTCCTTTTAGCTAGCAACAGAACCAAAAGAAATTAAAAATTCTTCCTTTTAGCAACAGAACCAAAATAAATTAAAGATACTTCCCTTTAGTCATCAACAGAACCAAAAGAAATTATTGCTTCATAAGGGTTGACATTTGATGCTACATTCGGCTTCTTGGTTCCAGCTTAAGTGGTTGTTGCATGGCTTCATACTTCATATTAATTGACATAAGATTTTGAAATATGCATAGCATTCCTTGTCAATTACGTGATGTGTCCTGATGGTACCGTATAAGGATAGACTTTTGGTACCAGACCAGCACAAGACTGTTGGTACCAGAACAGAACAGGATTTCTGGTACCGGAGCAGAACAAAGTATTGTTGATGCGTACAAACTGATGTTTAGCAAGTTCTTGAAGGATCAAATAAATTATAGAAATCTATTTACAAAGATAAAATGTGAAAGTAAAACAAAATGAGGTAAGAATTCCTTGTTACCTTCAACTTATTAACAAAACACAATCCACACCTATGTACAAAGGTTTAAAAATAAACCAATCAATCAATGGGAATCAATAGGAAGGTCTCCTTCCTTAATGATCACCTACGTATCTGAATTCTGTAGTATACGAGTAAAAAATTCCTCTTTTGATAGGCGTTTGTTATAAATTCTCAATCAGTGACCATTCACAAGTAGTGGTGTTTGTTGTTCGTCAATTGTACTTATCCTGATTGAACCATTATCATAGACAGTGTCAATTTCGTAAGGTCCCATCCAACGAGTAGTTAACTTACCTTTGAAGTTCTTGAATCTGTTGTCATACAATAGGGCCCAATCTCGTTGTTGAAATTTTTTCTTTTTGAGATACTTGTCATGCCATTTTGTTCTCTGCTCTTGAATGATAATGGTTCTTTGAAGTGCTTCCTGCCTGATTTTGTCCAACTCATTAAGATGGAAGAGTCTTTGTTGCTGGGCTTCATCCAAGTTCATGCCAACTTGTACTGCAGTCCTGAAGGTTTTGATCTGGAATTCTATGGGGAGAAGTACCTGCTTCCCATACACCAACTCGTAGGGTGTATGTCCTGTTGTATTCCTCCAGGTGATTCTATGAGCCCATAAGGCTTCTAGTAATATGTCAGCCTAGTCCTTGTGGTGTAACTGTATTGTTTTGGTAAGAATGGACTCAATAACTTTGTTGGTAGATTCTACTTGTCCATTTGCCTGTGGATGGTAGGGTGTAGATTTCCTGTGTTTAATTTGGTACTGTTCTGTAACAACTTTGACTAGATTAGAGGTAAATTGAGTTCCCTGATCAGTCACAATTTCTTGAGGTACACCAAATCTAGTAAATATGTCATTAAAAAGGAAATCTACTACTGATTGTTCACTTGCAGCTGGTAAAGCTTTTGCTTCAACCCACTTAGTCACATAGTCAGTACATACAAGTATGTACTTTTTCTTTTTAGATGCAGGGTTAATGGGCCCTACAAAATCTAATGCCCATTTCTTGAAAGGCTCAATGACTACTTGGGCTTGAAGTGGCATTTGGTCTTGTGCAATAGTCTTACCCATTCGTTGGAATTCATCACAATTGGATACATAGGTTTTAACATCTTTGAAAATATGAGGCCAATAATAACCAGATTGCAGAACTTTATAAGCGGTCCTCTTGTCTGTGAAGTGTCCTCCACAAGGACCATCATGGCAGGCTTGCAAAATATCATGAATTTCATCTCCCTTACACATATCCTAATTACCAAATCTGGTCCCGTTTTGTAGAGACAATCATCATGCCACATGTAGTTTACACTTAGCTGAATTACTTTCTGTTTTTCTCTAGGAGACAATTTCTGAGGGCATCTTCCTTGTCACAAGATAGTTAGCTACATATGCATACCAAGGAGTGAATGTCGAAATAACAAACAAAATTTCATCAGGAAAGTTATCTTCTACTGGTATGTTATCTCCCAGATGAATCATTCTAGATAAGAAATCAGCCACAAGATTATCCTTACCAGGTCTATCAATAATGTTGATATTGAACTCTTGTAATAATAACAACGATCTTGTAACTCTAGGATTTGTTACAGGTTTGTTCATTAATAATTTGATGGCTGAATGATCAGTGTGTACAAAAGCTTGATATCCTGTAATATAGTGTCTAAATTTATTGATAGCATTGACTACAACTAGCAATTATTTTTCTGTGACCGTATAATTAACTTCAGCTGGAGACAGATTTTTACTGACAAAGTAAATAGAATAAGGCATTTGATTTTCCCTTTGTCCAAGAACCGCCCCAAGGGTTGTGTCTGAGGCATCGGTATAGATATGAAAAGGAAGGGACCAATTGGGTCCTCTTAATACAGGGGTAGTTGACAATTTCTATTTTAGAATCTCAAAAGATATTTGGTATTCATCATCCCACTTAAATTTGGCTTCTTTAGATAATAACTTGAATAAAGGGGTAGCTAGGCTTGTAAATTTCGAAATGAATCTTCTATAGTAGCCAACATGCCCTAAAAAGATGTGAACTTCCTTTTGTGAGGAATGTATTCTAATTTGTGTGATAATATGAATCTTTGTCGGATCAACTCTCATTCCAGAACCAGAGATGTGATGTCCCAAAACAATACCTTCAGTGAGCATCATCTTTGAATTTTCATTACTTAGGGAAAGATTAGTTTCCTTACACCTAATCAAGACTTTTTCTAGACTGGTCAAAGCTTCCTGGAAGTCTTTTCCATGGACTGTAAAGTCATCCATGTATACTTCCACGCAATCATTGGTCAAGTTAGAGAAAATGGCTATGACAACCCTTTGAAAAGTGGTCGGGGCATTGAAAAGTCCAAAAGGAAGAACCCTGTAAGCATAGGTTCCCCATGGGCAGGTGAAAGTGGTCTTCTCCTGGTCTTCATGTGCTATCTGTATTTGGTTATAACCACTAAACCCATCTAGGAACAAAAAATACTTCTTTCCGGACAAGGTATCCAACACATGATCAATAAATGGTAAGGGAAAATAATCCCTATGGGTGGCTTTGTTCAACTCCCTGAATTCTACACATATTCTCCACTTACCATTTTTCTTGGGAACTATGACAAGTGGAGACA
>JZKD02S1679432.1:212102-237116 GCA_000966675.3 Picea glauca
TGCTCGTACACCTATTCATTCGAAAGCCACATTAGAACATAGATGCAATATATATACAGACAATTCTAATAACATTATAACATGTATACAAATTATGAGATACATAGAATATAATCAATAAAGAATTGATACTTATCTTTTGATTGAGAAGACTTCCATATCAACATGGTCTAGGCCAAGGTACCAAACCTCAACAGCACTCCAACCATCTAAACCCCAGCATCACTCCAACCATCGGTCTCTCATTCCCCACATGCCTGTCCCACCCCAGGAGTGTACACGTTCACTATCACACAGTCCATCAACTGCTACACCTCCCTTTCCTTATGCTTCAGCAATAGGCCAGATCGGAAGTCTCAGAGCACCATGGCTCGAGGAGTTACAACTGCCCTCAGAGGTCTCCAATCAACATTTTCCTGAGATACTCTTTGTAGTCAACATTCTAACTTTTATCAACATCAACTCATATGCATCACCCACATGCAGTTATCATGATAAAACATAAAAGAATTCATTTAGGAACTCCAACTTAGTTCAAAAGGGAATTCAACTTTTTCCCCCAAAAAATGAAATTCTATTTCATAATTCATCTTGGTTGTTTCCATATTATGAATGCAGCCATCCTTGTGATTTTCCATAGGCACCAAACTACATACCATTTTCCTGCAAGACTTCATCTTGCATACTGCCAACAATTTGTCAGTATTTATTGTACATCATAATTCAATTGCAATATGTAAAAAATCTTATGCAGTGGTCTTAGAATTGCCCGCACTTAGCAATTCAATCACAATTACCCAACAATTACTAAACTAGAATGACTCATCATTCTATGCATATGCATGTTCACAGTAATATATGTAAGTTCATTACTTCTTTTTCTGAATAAGAAAAATTCTTGTAGTCAATGCTCATGTGACTACTTGACTTGCAACTTTTCTATTGCAATGTCTAACACCTCCCTGAAATGTCCTCAACTTCATGATTTAACAACATTTCAGCTGTTAGTAACAATTATTTCCATGCAATAATATATATGCATGTACTTACAAAACACATTCAACCATTGCATTTAGTATACAGTTCTATCACTTACTATGCATGAGTGTGATTCTCAATTCATTCTTATTCAATGCACCCTGAATTGAATTACATAATTATCTTTATCTCATTCATGTATCTCACCATCCATAAGTTGGAATTCTGACCAATGTGTTGACACATTCTCCACACACTTCCTATTGTCTTCTCAGTTAATTGGATGCCTTCCTTTTCGACCCGAACACTACACCAAGAATATAATTATGTGGTGTTCATTAGTGTTAGCAAAAAGGTTGCAGCCCAAGTTTTATTTAAAAGTAGGAAGTTTTTAGTACTTGTGTGGCTCATAAACTTTCCATATCCATACCTTTCCATATCCAACCAGGTCTTGGTCTCATACATGACTAGCTTACTGGCATTTCTTCCTATAACCAGTTCTTATCTTTTATTCTTTGGTCATTACCCCATAACCAAATTAACATGACATTCTACTATGTCAGTGTGTGCATTCATAAGCTAAAAGGATTTGAATTAATAGAGGCCTCCAGCGTTTACCACATCCAGTGGTATGCATTCAATAATATAATCATGTGATTTTATAAAATAACTCTGGCTAAGGAAATCCTTACCAAAATTTCCTTTCAGCAATTATGCAAAAAGAGTGATAAAAAATCATACCTACATGACTTCCATTAATAAATTTTTATACTACCTGAATATATGATGGCAGTAGAATATTTCATGCTTCTTTTATCAAACTTATAACCAACACTTCAGCCCTTTGTTGCTTCCTTCCTTATGCAACAAAATCACCAACAACACTTGCAAACATACAAGCATTCTTTCCTTTGGCTGACCCAATGAGCCATAACATACTTGTTGTCACAAAAATTGCAGCAACTTCTTTCTCCCTATAAAACTTTTTCTTGATGATCCCAAAAGTATTCAATTCTTCTCAGATTCCTAAATCTTCTTGTGCTCCCATTGTGATCACTGTGCATGATTATTCTTGCCTTGAGCACTTTCGATGTAGTGCCCCCACCTTAGTGGGGTTTGTTGACCTCCTGGTCAATGGATATTCAACTCTCGGAGCTGGGGCAGCTCTTTGGGTCCCTACTAGAACCTCCATGAAACAAATCCACAGGCCTTGCATGAAACATCACCCGCGAGAACTAGCGGCGGGCACAAGCTTCCTCTACGTGACCACTGACTATAACCACACGCCTATCCAAAAGGTGTTTTGGGATTTCGCGTACCGGGCGTTTCAATATGAGTCACCCTCGACTCTCTCTATCCCTGAAATCCAAAATAAGAGTCTAGCGCATGTTATCTCTTCTCTTAACTTCCACCAGTGTGACCTCTAGCTATGACCTGGGGCCCAACTTTCGAGCGCTATGGGACTTTACCCTTCACGAACTTCCAGAATTATCTCTCCTCCTTTATCCTAAGGTCTGAACTCCTAAACCCCATTTGCCTCAGATCAACGGTCCACAACTTTCCACGTTCGACGATCCAGATCAATTCCTCGTGATTCGACAATTTGTGTTTCGGGGTTTCAAAAAATAGCTCCCCTCTTTTCTTCTGATCGCTAGTTTTCCGAAATCCACGTGAGTCAGATCCAATGACTCACAGATCCTTGTAATCCAACGATGTTGATCCTTTCTCATGAATCGGGACTTCACATTTCGCGAAATCAGAAAAAAATTCTCTTCCCCTTTCCAACTTCCGACTTCACGAAATTAAAGTGCGTCAAATCAACAACTCACACTCACCATGATTCAATGGTCTAGATCTCTCCTCGTGAATCGGATGTTCACGTTTCAGGTTTTTCAAGAGCAACTTCCTTCGTTCTCCCAACTCTCGATTTCTGATTTCCCGATGAAGGAATCAACGGTTCGATCTTCCTTGAGATCAACGGTTCACTACCTCTCTTGAGCTTTTGAGTGCTGAATGACTCCCAACATTATCCTCCTCGCGATTTCTTTTGATCTAATGACGCATGGCTATCGACGCTTCTCCCTGCAAGGATTCCTACCATCCATTCAGGTTCTCAATGACTTCTTTCCAAATATATTGGTGCCAATTCTTTTGGACTTGACTTCCTCCCTAACTTGAAGGATTTTGAATATTTCGAAGGCTTTGATAGTGTTTTCCCTCCCAAGTTTTTGTTAATGAAATTTTAACTTCACCCTAGCACACACTTGTGCTCTGCATGCGAACTTGCACTATTTCTCCCTGAGATTTTAACTTACTCAGTCTCAAAGAGACTTGGCCCTTCTGCGTCTTCCAAAAGACTTTTTGGTGCCCTCCTGGCACAATCTATGCTCTTCTTCTTGAGCCCTTCGAACTTAAAACAAGTTCCCTCTATACGCACTCCTTGCGCTTGATATGCACACTCTGAATACAAAAGTTCTACGCTGTCTCTTCTGAGCTTCGAGACAAAAAAGACTCTCTCACGCGCACTCCTTGCACTCTGTATGCACTCCTTGCATATCTTACAGAAGAGAACACTTGAAACTTATTCAATTTCTTTGCAAACTCATTCACTCACCAAGAACATCATACGTTAACAAAACACATAATAATAGTAAACTATGAAACAATATCAACACTATACAATTGGATCAATTTTCTCTGTTCTATTCATTTCAGTAAGAAAAACAAACAAACAAACAAACAAACATGATTACAACTCTTGTCTTTCACAGACACATTACAATGAAAATTTGTCTAAATACCAAGAAGTTTCTCTCTCGCCTTCTTTCTTCTATCTGAAGACATCTCTAGCACTTTTTATGTTTTAATGTAACCATTAAATCTGGATTCCTCTTTTTGAGACCTTCCCAATCACAACTTCCTTTCTCAATTCTGAGCCTTGAACAGAAAGCTATGATCCTTTAAAACTTGTGCTTCTTCTCCGATGCACTTCTTGTGCAATGATCTCTTTTCTCTAAGCTAATGGCTCTTAGATCTTTGTTGGACCCTATCACAAATTTCTAGGTCTTCAGTATTCTTTTGATGTGGGTTCTAACCAGACGAAACCCACCTACTTCCTTCCTAACCCTTTTCCCTTCTTTAACACGGTTTTCGGGCACTAGCCCCTATTCTCTCAGCCCCCGACCCACGCGACCATGGGCCGTGATCAAGTGCTAGATCAATAGGTGCTTACCCGGGACTTTGGCTTCGGAAGTTTTCAAATCACAACACAACAATCTCTCGGAGTTCCAAGTTACCAAACTCACGAAGTAGGGTGGATCAACGGCCCACGTCTACCTAGCATCAAACGGCTGAAACTCATTGTGGAACTTCTGTCGTCGAAGCTTTGGGACTTCGGAGCTTCGAAAGTTTGTGCATCAATACATTTCGAATTGTTAATCTCCGAACAGTCCCAATCACCTTTTGTGACATCATTACGTTACACCACTTAACATTTTCCCAATTGCGTGGGCATGCAACGGTGGTTTTGGAGTAACCTGCCTTTCATCCCGTAATTATTCTGATGTTGGCACGTAACCCCTCGGTGAAACCGTGGTTTGGATTGCGGGACTGCCTTGGAGAATTAGCTTACATGCAACTTGGGTCCCCGCAATGCCTTTTGGCCGTTGATCTTGATGTATCATGGTCAATGCCACTGTGGGTCGTTCGACCTTTAACTATGTTACGTAACCTCAGGCTCCACTAACCCTGCTCATACAACATGCCATAAGGCAGAATACTAGCGGTTGATACATGGCCCATTCAGATGGGTGACATGCATCACGTTCCAAATGACATTTCAAACTTCTACGAGTTCAAAACCCATTGACATGAGGCGCACAACCCATGTGTCCATGTCAAACCAAGTGACATCACCATGCCACGTCACTTCAGAGTTTCGGGCTTCGGAAGTTCTTACGCTTTCTTCCTTCCAATCTTTCGAAATCTGAAATTATGAACCTCTTTATCTTCTGCTCTTGGTTTGATCTAACGGTAAGACTTATTCCCATATCTACAGTGTAGATCTCTCCTCTGGACTTCAAAGTTTCGGGCTTCTTCCTTTCTCTTAGTTTGCATCAACTTCACCAAATTTGCGAAGTCCAAAGGGCTTCCAAGATAACCCTTCTACACCTTCTCCAGATCTGACAGTTGTAAAGGCTTTCCCTTCCTTCCGAACAAATCCTACAGTCCCAACACCACCAATGTTGTGATCTCTCTCCCTGTGGCCAAATACCATGTAAGTTACAGTTTTACGATACCGCTACTCCTCCTGGGCTTCGTTTCTCGAACCCCTTTCTCCTTAGAGGGTTTCTTCAACACATAGTCGAATTTCGGATCTGTGCACTCCTTGCAACAAATTTTTGCATCCCTTTACGAGAAAACTCAATCCATTTCTCCTGATATTTTTGAGTCAAAGACTCTGTTGATGCACTCCTTGCACCCAGAGACACTTTAAACCTCGAATTTTATCCCTTTCGACAATAATTCACTCTGAAATCTTTGACTCGTTAGCCACTAACATGGCCCATCTAGGCTCAGTGTTGTAACCATGCTCTGATACCAATTTGTAACATCCCCAGCCATCAACAGGCCTGTGCAATGCCACTACTCAGCTCTGCCTTAGCAACGATACCAAATTGTAGAATCCCCGACCTTCCACAGAGACCAGGAAATTCCACTACTGCAGAATATTCACATATAAATATAATATGCATTAAATAAAATTAACACATTTTAACATAGAGTTATTGTTACCATTCAGATTTAAATAGAATTAATAGCAATTCATACATACAATGAAACACATGATAACATTCCATCATTATGCATAGCATAAAATTATGCAGTTAAATTATACTTATCTTTCAACTGGAATAACACCACCAACTGCATGCAGCCCTTCCATGAACCTCCCAGCCATAGACCACGTTGTTCATCACGCTCAGTAGTGGGTCACCCCCGAGCTGGGACCAAGATCCACCCAAGGCAAGGGAATCCTATACTAGGCTAAGGTTACAGGAAATTGCACAAAGCAACCAGAAGGATTCTCTCCAGGAGCCTTCTTACGCCCACTACTCACGGACTCTCATTCCCTACATGTGTGTTCCACCCGGGAGTATACACCTTCACAAGCATAGTCCATCGGTGCTTCACCTCCCTCTCTGGGTCTCGACAACAGGCCAGATCAGGAATTCTCAGAGCTCCGTAGTTGGTGCTGGACTCTCTCTAAGAGAAAACCACTTCCCAACAGAATCTCTCACCTGGAGAGAGCTGCTCACAGTCCTGACAACCTGCCTCTTCTACCATGGGTCTGACAACCCGCTTATTCAACACACTCCTTGACTCAGCTCCATCCAGGTGAGGACAACAACAACAGTTCAACACTCATTCACACAAGGATGACAATGGCAACCAGAAATTGGGTATGGATGTCCAAAAATGGCAACCGTCCACACTAAGGCACAACACAGCTCAGTAAGAAACAAACGACAACAACAAGCCACCCTCAGTTGAGGAATTGTGTGGCCACAAAAGCCAATTGTCACACACACGACACAAACATATATGGGATGCTCGGTCTTCACGGAAGAAGCAGCTCAGTCCATCAGTTTTCCCACGGGTTGTCACTGGGTTCGTGACTAGGAAACAACACAGAGGTTGATTGTAGAGGAAAAATGGGTTCAAACTCTGAATGGTCGAATCACCAATGGACTCATGTGGAGGTTGGAAGAATGGGAAGAAAACCCAATAGTATTGGCTTTCCCAGCTATAACTGCATGCTCTCAGGTTGACACCTGTCTTCCTGCAGTCACATGCACTCCACTTAACATACGTTCCTTTTCCAAGAACTTAAGACAACACTCAACATGTCCACCTTAGCCTTTAGTAATTAATATTAAAATATTATTCCTTTAGAGGTAATCCCCCTAGCTTAACCCTTAAGCCCAAACACTTAGCCCCCTCCCTTGCCCAACCTTGTGGAAGCTTAGTCCCCCAACACTCTTTCTCCGTGGTTGGTCTACATGCAGCGATGTGTATATTTTTATTAATGATTTTTCATAATTGCATATACAAAACAAGCTCCTAGCCTTAACATCCTAGGCTCTCTAGCCTAATCACCACATAAGCCTCCTAGCTTATTATAACTCAGCTCACCAGCCTATCAAATATGTTTACAATTCATAATTACAATTGGGGCTCTACCCGGAGATATTACAGCTACCCCGGCCATGGCTACCTCTATTGAAGAAACTCATTCCCGTATGCATTGATTATTCGCAACTAGTTTCTTCAACAAACCATACATGACATCTCTTTAAATATGAAACAAAGTTTGGCTCAACAACACATTAGACTCATGCAATCCAATCCATAAAATTGTTTAATACTTGTCAATTAGCAGGGGGTGAATAAGGGTTATGGGATATATGAGGGATTGTATTGAGCGAAAAGTGGTAAAATGAAGGGGGGGTAGATCATGATTACTGCTCAACAAATCATCAAATGATCAACTGTATCATAACAACAAAACAAATTAATTGTAACTCATCATTGTGTCATCCTTCAACTGCTATAATACATAGTTTTCATTTAACTATAATTTAATTTTAAGAACAGGGAGTGAATAGTGAATCTGGGAAGGTGAGGGGACTTGTAATGTGCGGAAAAGTGAGAGAATGGTAGGGAAATAATGAATATTGTTTATAACACAAATCAAATAATCAATAAACATAACTCTGTACTCAATACAAAACATACCAGTTACACCAATTCAATAATTATTGTGTATCAAAACCGTTCACTGTTCCACATTAAAATTCTTCAAAACTTCTCAATTAACACAGTTTGCAATCACACTCATAATCTAAATGGATTTCAACAATCATGTTAAGAGAATGCTTTGTCTCTAATTTCTTTCCTTTCCTTTTAAGAATCGAAAGAAAACACATAGAAATCATTGCTCCACCTCTATCCATACTATAAAATATCATACATTGTCCATCAATTCACAATTGGTCAAATAAAACATATGCACAGGTCCCTTTCCAAATCGAACAAACTTCTAAAACATGCTCGATTTCATACACTCCTCATCATATCAACCAATAAAACTTTGCAATGAAACCATAGTCATACAAAGTCTGAGCTTCATCATTGTTGATGCAATTATTTATAGCATGCACGATGCTTCGATAATAGATACACAGTAAACATAACGAAGTAAACACAATATCAATGTCATAAATTGCTATGATCTCGATCAGGCTTAGTGAAACACACATGATTCTCCAATTTTCAATCAATGCTATGTTGTAGGACACAGTGATTCAAAACATAACGAAAAAAGAGGCAACCCTTTGACTGCAAATTATTACTCATTCCCGGTCACAACTGTTCAACCAATTCAATCAAATAAAGACGATATAGGTACTCGATGCAACTATCATAACCACTCCACTTCCAACCAATCTTTGACAACCAAAAGGATGCCCGACAAGAGTAAGAACAGTTGGGGATTTTATAAAATCGGGCTCTTTCACAACAAATATAAAGAAGTAATCAAGAGTTTGCTCGATCTTAAATAGCACATAGAACTAGAGGTCCTCAAAACATACAACCATAGGAAAATACCCTTCGATACAAGCATAGCAGAAACCACAGGGTTCCTTATAACTCTCGGTCTGGGCAATGGCGCAATAGTTGGCCACAGAGGAAGCAACGACGGGTAGAGTAGAAAACCCGATGCAGAGGAGAAGTGAATGTCCACTGGATAGTGACAATTACCCAGAACACACAGAGGTATAACCTCTATCCATATCTTAAGAGCTGAATCGTTTGATAACAATTCCAGTGGGAATGCAGAACCCGAGGCATAACTTATATCACCCAACAACCATAAAGCATATATCTTGGCATAATGGCCACCCTAAGGATGAATTATGAGATATGTTGATGCCAAGACCATGAAAATAATCCCATGACCATGTGAATAAACCCACGACCATGACTCTGGAAAATACACAACAATCAAATAGTTGTCCGAGAAACATACACTGGACATGGTTACCCTCATAACTATGAGGAAGCAACTAGCAAGAATACATAGAGTGAAACCCTTCACCAAAAACATAGAGTGATAATAACCATATCCATTCAAAATCCACAGAGACCCATCATGATTTTCACCAACAAAACAACCAACGAATGCACAACTCAACCAAACCAATTATTTTACTTGCAAATCGAACAACCACACAGTCATTCCAGAGAAAAAAACCATGCATTTACACAGTTGCAAGCCTCAGGAAAACACAACCCAAGGATTACTAAGCCATTGTTCATTCATACACAGAGCGTAAGTCATGGATGGGGTGAAAAAGAACCATACCTATAACCAATAGCTTAAAAGGGGTGATCTGGTCGAGTGTTTCCTTCCCAAGCTTGAATTTCAGAGCTTAACCACCAGCAGATCGAAATGCAACAATAACCATACTAGGGTGACGACCTGATGGGGGGAGTATGGAGTGACATTCATTTACTGCACGTTAATTCCATCTCCTCATCTATTCAATTCTGAAGTACACGACAACCAGCACTTAATAAGGCATTAAAACCATGTAATCATTTTCCAAACTATCGAAACCTGTGACCATATTCCTTGCCAAATGCACCACCCAAACCTTCATGTTAATCCTTGTCAAGTTTTCATACCATACCAAATACATTGCCATATCATATGCGCCCATAATAACTCAAATGCAAATCCCATAACCATTTAATAGTTAGGACTAACACTAACATATTTACTTTTTTTAATTGCACATAACTTCTAACATAACATAACCATAGGCCCTTTCTTTTAGGATTTTTTTCCATAAGTTCCTTCCTTTTTCTTTTGTTTATGTCGTTACTACCATATTTCTTGTGCATGTGTAGCCAGGTAATAAATCATGGTGACACGATTAAACATAGCAACTGTAAATATATGACAATGATAAAATAAAACTAGAGCTTGAATAACAGAACATCTCATAAAATGCATCATCCACCTGTTACTATATCCAAAATGAAACCATAACTGCATCATCAACCATGTAAGACCTTGTAAGCAACATCGAAACAACAACATAAAATGTGTGATATGACTATCTCCGAGCCTCCATTCTACAAGGGGGTCCCACCTACTAGTATCATATATTATTAGCATAGTTTAAATAATAGGCTTTAGCAATACTTTGCAGGCGAAATTCCTTGTTGCGATTTTAATTGTCAACACTCACCATGCCAAAACATCACCCCTAGGGGGGCACGACGTCATCTTTTAGGGATTTCTTATTTTGTAAAATTGAATTATAGTTTTGTAAAGGGGAAAATTAGGAGGTCAGCCTCCCTAATTTGTGTTTTACCCTAAGTTAAGTTGACAAATTGTTTTTACAAGGTCATGTATAAAAATAGACTTTGTCACTTTCATTTTAGACATAACACACTTGAGAATTACATAAAGTTTGGCTAAAATTTTATCCCTAATTGGGAAATTCATACTTTCTCTCTCTTATGTTATTTTGGATGCTAGTACTTTTATCTTGTGGAAGAAGTAGTGTGATATCTCTCTTGGATGCTTGTCTTGAATTTGTGGTGAAATATACTTGGTAGAAGAGAGTTTATCTTGTTATCTCTTGGAATTGGTAAGGAAATTTCTACATATTGTTAGTGTTTCTATTTTTTTCATGGTTATTCTTGTATAAACTCTTGGAGGAGTATAAAGGAATACACCCTCCACTAAGTCTATCACATTTGTCTTTGGATAAGCTACTTAATAGTGTGTCTAGGAGGAGTAAAAAGGCTTACACCCTCCTAGATTTACCTTGCTAGTTTTGTTTTCCCTAGGGATTAAAAAGGATTACACCCATAGGGAAGTAACACAACTATCCCTAGCAACAAGAGACCCCATAACCCAATTGATAAGGCACTAGTCTATTTTTCATTGGAGATCTAAAATCATTGCATTGGAATACGTGAAAAATAGAGATTTTGCAATTGCTCAAGTTGGAATCAATTTTGTTATGCTCTAAGGGCGTCTAGCTTAGACTTATAATTCTTTTTATTGTTACAAATTAATTCTACATCCATTAGGGATGCAACAAAACTCATATTCTTTAAGCTATTTCTCACTTATCTACCTCTAAAATTTACTTATGAACCTAGATTATTGTTCTACTGCTCATTAGTTATCTTTTGGATGATTTATTTGTCAATTTTCATGGTTAGATCTTGCTTCTGTAGCAATTGCTTGCTACAAACACTTGGATTTTATAATACATTGTTGATGACACTTAATAAACAACCCTAAAACTCACCAAATTCTTGATACATTAATTGGAAGTTTAACTAGTCTTTTCTAGCTTTATTTTCCTCATCTCTTACTTGATTTTAGTGGTTAGATTTGCAGCTGATATAACTTGTTTACCATAGAAAATATATTTCCATATTGTTGTGATTTTGGACAGAAATCTTATCTTGTTGATCCCCTTTGATATAAGGCTTTGTTTATGATCATTTGTCTTGTTCTGGGCATGGTTAACATTGTTTTGCAGGTACCAAACACTTGGCAATATTCTCCTCCTTCACAAGACTCTTTTCCAAGCCATTCTCCATCTTCAGAATTGACCTATATGGGTTTCACTCATCATCACATCGCTTTTCATCTCAATACCCCTAGGATCATTGGAATTCCCCCTTTGCGGTGACTTATCATCACTAAATAAAGGGGAGTGTCTATCTAAATTGACAGTGGGTAGGTACTCCCATAATTGTCACACTTCCTTGGATTGGATTGGGCTTTACCCAATCTGTAGATTGTGCGATAACATGATCAAAATTTTGTGGTGAGAAGGTTAATTGTGCCCTTTATTCTAATAAACCTACATGATTAACAAGGATTAAAATTTTGTATCAATAGGTTTTGAGTATCAATAATGAAAATGAAACATGTGAATAATAATTTGATAATGTGAATATTGCAACTTAAATTATCAATATATAACACCTATTATTATAAAACAAACAATATGACTAATGAAAAGATGTGAATATTACAACTTAAATTATCAATATATAACACCTATTATTATAAAACAAACAATATGACTAATGAAAAGGTGTGAGTTAGAAGAAAACTAACCATAAGTCATTTCAAAATCTTAGTTATGATACTTACATCCATATTATTGATGAGAAAAAAATATGATATATAAAAAATAAAAAAAATAAAACATAAACGCATTAAATAAACTATACTAGAATATCTAAAACCTACTAATTATATGATCTTGAAACCGATGAATAATTTATTAGAAGAGATGCAATGTTTGATGTAAGTTGTGAAGCACTTGTTAAGGATTCTCTTTTAAATTCATGAATTTTTACTATCACCCAACTATACTAGAATATCTAAAACCTACTAATTATATGATCTTGAAACCAATGAATAATTTATTAGAAGAGATGCAATGTTTGATGTAAGTTGTGAAGCACTTATTAAGGATTCTCTTTTAAATTCATGAATTCTTACTATCACCCTAGTGAGATGACTAATATAAAATATTATAAAAAACGAAATTTTGGGTTTGATACTATGAAAATATTAGTATTAAAAAAAAAAGTTTTTAAAAGATTTATTTAAAAATAACAAGACATTATTATGGTAATTGTTGGTTTATGATCAAAGTGATATTAATTTTACAAAGTTTTGAATAATTGTAAATCATAATAAGTGTTGCAGGTCAGTTTAGTCCCTTTCAAGTAATGAACTAAGTTGTCAGATAACACTAGTGAGGGAGACAAGATTAATAGTCCATGTAAAAAATTATTGCTTGAACAATGAAATCCAATAATTGAAATAATGTACTTTTTTCCTCGTGATATGATGAATCTAATGGTTAAAATAACATATTTTTAATTATTTATGGAATATGTTAATTAAAATTATTTTTGAGTTAAATTTGACCCTCCTAATTTCAACAAAGATTAGTAGGCTCGTCGATTAGTGCATGGAGTGTGGATATGTTGCAGGGAGGGTCACATGGAGTTGTGGACACGTAGCAAAATCTATAAATTCCTTGTCTATTGTGGACATCATTAATGACAAATGTCAAATCATGTATAAACCACACAATTCACCAAAACGATGGGGTGCTTCAATTTTCTTAGGCATTTAGAATCATGATCACATGCAAATTGGTGGCTCGGCCTTCTAGACTCACTCAAACCATAGCCATAGATCCCTTTGGCCTCAACCTCCCTCGTATGATTGGCTTCCATTCTACTCTGCCCTCACCATAAAAATAAAAAAAAGATGGTCGATGAAATTGTCGATTTTTTCATGAAAATAAGTCCTTTCAACTTCACCTCATTGCAACTTGCAAGGTGTAATTGCACCTGAGTATACCAACACATTTTAAAAACAATATTTCTAATCAACTACACATCCTTGTAATGGGGCCTTAGTCCTAAGCTACCCAGCTACAACGTTGGATGCCACAATCATTACATAATGATAATTTTAATTCACAATAGCCATAACCAACTCCCCTGCAGGAATTAAAAATTAGTATTGACCAATCCCCAGTAAGGAAATCGGCACACGTAAGCATGGCACCATGCTACTTACATAACAAAACTGATTAAAACCTTACTGCACATTATTGATGGAAGACACATAATTATTACACCATATTTCCCAAGTTGTGTCTTCCATAATTAGCATCCTTTGCCTTTGAAGCAATGATAGAGAAACAAAGAACTCCAACTTGAAACCGATTGTTTCTCCCGACATATCATGTGGGCATGTCCAATATCAGTATAGATAAATGAAAGAGAAACACATAATTCATATCTTTCTCTCGCTAAATACCTAGGGAATATATTCAACTATAGCAAATAAATTGTTATCCCTCGCAAATGTCAAGAAAAAGAACAAAGTGACCTTGTTATACTGACTCCATAGGAGAACTTCATGGAATCATCATAGAAATCCACAACAATAGCACAATCAACCACTTCAATAATGACTCCACATATTTTGAGTCGACCCATAAAAGGATTTATATTTTTCATTTTTAGTCATTTGGGGAACACAACCCTGTAAGAAAATGAAAACTGTGGGGTAGAATTATGTTTTTCAATGCATAATATACTAATGTTGTTTTCCACAATAAATTCTTTTGCATAGAAGAACATGATGTACAAAAATAATAATTGACAAGTTCATATTTCAGATCTCCTGGAAACTGTTAAACAAGAAGAGGGTGTGACATACCTCGCCTGGGATACATGTTTTGGTGATAATATTCCCAGTCCTTGCATGACATTTGATTGTGAAATGATTATATTGGAACCCATTTCTCCCTGCAATAAAAAGGAACCAAAGACTAATCATGTGGAAATTGAACGAACTTAGATCAATAAACTACTGCAATCACCCATTTTAGACACCCCTTCAAATAGTTTGAAATGGGAAAAAGATGAAAAATGCCTCTTGAAATTAGTACAAAAGATGGAACAACCATAGAACTAATGTAATACTTTTGAGACGGTAGAAAATGGAAACATGGAAGAAGCTTACAATACCTTCGAAAACATTTTGTATTGTTTTCCCTCTGTGCAATGGGGTTAATACCCATAATGTTTGCTAGGAATTACATTTGGTAAGAAGGAAGAGGAGGTTCTATGAAGCCATGGTCGTTGAAAAACAAAAGCGCATAATGATTTTTTCTCAACCTTCCTCGTATGACTAGATGACATTATATCTTGGCTTTTGGAAACTGTTAAAAAGGAAGAGGGCGCGACATGCCTTGACTGGGCTACATGTTTTGGTAATAATCTTTCCAGTCCTTGCATGCCATCTAATTGTAAAGTGATTATATTGGAATCCATTCCCCCCTACAATAAAAAGGAACCAAAGACTAATCATGTGGAAATTGAACGAAATCAGAGTAGTAAATTATTGCAATCACCTAGTTTAGACACCCCTTCAAATAGTCTGAAATGGGAAAAAGATGACAAATGCCTCCTGAAATTGGTACAAAAGATGGAATAACCATAGAACTTATGCAATACTTTTAAAACAATAGAAAATATAAACATGGAAGAACCTTACAATACCTCTGTAAACATTTTGTATTGTTTTCCCTCTATGCAATGGGGTTAGTACCCATAACACTTTGCTAGGAATTACATTTGGTAAGAAGGCGGAGGAGGTTCTATGTAGCCATGAATCGTTGAGAAATTAAATCGCATGATGATTTGGCCTCAACCTTCCTCGTATGTCTAGTTGCCATTTTACTTTGGCTTCTGGAAACTATTAAACATGAAGAGGGCTCAGCATACCTTGCCCAGGATACATGTTTTGGTGATAATCTTCCCAGTCCTTGCATGACATTTGATTGTAAAGTGATTATATTAGAACCCATTTCTCCCTATAATAAAAAGGAACCAAAGACTAATCATGTGGAAATTGAATGAACTCGGAGCACTAAACCACTGCAATCACCAATTTAGATACCCCTTCAAATAGTTTGAAATGGGAAAAAAATGAAAAATGCCTCCTGAAATCAGTACAAGAGATGGAACAACCATAGAACCGATGTGATAGTTTTAAAACGGTAGAAAATGTAAACATGGAAGAAGCTTACAATACCTACAGAAACATTTTGTATTGGTTTCCCTCTATGCAATGGGGTTAATACACATAATGCTTTGCTAGGAATTGCATTCGTTAAGAAGGCGAAGGAGGTTCTATGAACCCATGAATCGTTGAGAAACAAAAGCGCATAATGATTTGATCTCAAACTTTATTGTATGATTGGCTTCCATTCTACTCTGCCCTCACTGTAAAAAACAGAGATGGCCGGCGAAATTGTCGATGTTTTCATGAAAATAAGTCCTTTCAACTTCACCTCATCGCAACTTGCAAGGTGTAATTGCACTTGAGTATATCAATTTAAATGAGCAGGCACGATCACCAACGACAAAGTCACTTTAACTTTCCAGGACGCTTGCATTAGGTCCCATCTCGGAAGAAATTTGCAAGAGAAGCGGAATAACTTTATTTCACTGAACAAATGATGTGGAGGAAAACAAGTCACCGGGGATTCGGCAGCTTGATTAGTGACACCATAAATTCTCGCTAGATGTGAAGGATGGAAGAGAAGAGCACTATAAATTCTCACTGGATGAAAAGGATGGAAGATCAAAGTAGAGGTGGTATCGTTGATACAAAGTCATAAATTTTCACTGTTACCTCTACAATAAGAGGTTCAGTTCATGAATCAATGGTAATATAGATTGTTTTTATTTTTTTTTAAATACAAAAATCCAACACAATAATATTAAACAATAATATTAAACATTGGAAAAAACCCAAAAATTTATGATTAACATGTTAACTAATATGTAATCAACCTACAAATTCATTGCCATAATCCCCTTGACAGAAACTAATAAGATGATGCAATGCTAGAGCAAGATAGAGAAAGAGAATAATAAAAGGATGCAATGATAGCGAGAGACAATTTAAGGACTAATAAGAGGATGCAAGCAATGATAGGGCAAGGGACTAATAAGAAGATGCAATGATAGAGGAATACAATTGGTTAACAAAGAATAAAATTAAAAAATTGACTAATCTTATAAAAATTAAGAATTTAATTAATTGTAAATAAATTTATAAAATTAAATTTACATCTAAAAATATAATAAAAAAACTTAATATTAAATTAAATAAAATTACATTTAAATATATATATATATATATATATATATATATATATATATATATAAACTACACAAAACTAATATTAAATAATATAAATGGAATGAAATTATAAAGAATAACTGATTTCATTAAGATTTCTCTGGTCAATTGAACAGTTGCTTTGACCATGGGTTGTTATGAAGCTGGAAAGTTCTCCTGCACACTATGAAAACAAGTTTGTCCACAGATTAAGAGAGTCCATAGAATACAAAAGCGTTACCGATAACCATTAAAGTTGAGTTTTGCTTACGTGTACAAAGTCAAGCGCGAGGAAGGACCCGAACTGGAATGTCAATAGCAATTAAAGTTGAGATATGCTAACGTGTACAAAGTTGAGTTACACTGACGTGTACAAAGTTGAGTTATGGATGCCACAATCATTACATAATTATAATTTTAACAATTCACAATAGCGATAGCCAACTCCCCTGCAGGAATTAAAAATTAGTGTTGACCAATCCCAATAAGGCAATCGGCACATGTAATTATGCCACCATGCTACTTACATAACAAAACTGATTAAAACCTTAATACACATTATCGATGGACAACACATAATTATTACATCATATTTCCTAAGTTGTGTCTTCAATGATGAGCATGCTTTTCCTTTGAAACAATGATAGAGAAACAGAAAACTCCAAGTTGAAACCGATTGTTACTCTCGGCATATCAGGTGTGCATGTCCAATATCAGTATCGATAAATGGAAGAGAAACACATAATTCATATCTTTTTCTCACTAAATACCTAGGGAATATATTCAACTATTGCAAATAAATTGTAATCCTTGGCAAATGTCAAGAAAAAGAACAAAGTGACCTTGTTATAATGATTCCATAGGAGAACTTCATGGAATCATCATAGAACCCCACGACAATAGCACAATCAACCACTTCGGGAACCACTCCACATATTTTGATTCAGCCCATAAAAAGTTGGAACACAACCTTGTAAGAAAATGAAAATTGTGGGGTAGAATTATGTTTGTTAATGCATAATATATTGATTTGGTTTTCTGCAATAATTTTTTTTTGGTAGAAGAACATGATGTACGAAAATAAGAATTTACAAATTCATATTTCAGATTTCCTGGAAATTGTTAAACAAGAAGAGGGCACAACATATCTCCTCTATATCTCCTCTAGGCTACATGTTTTGGTGATAATCTTCCCACTCCTTGCATGACATTTGATTGTGAAATGATTATATTGGAACCCATTACTCCATACAATAAAAAGGAACCAAAGACTAATCATGTGGAAATTGAACGAACTCAGAGAAATAAACTATTGCAATCACCTAGTTTAGACACCCCTTCAAATAGTTTGAAATGGGAAAAAGATGAAAAATGCCTCCTAAAATTAGTACAAAAGATGGAACAACCATATAACTGCTACAATACTTTTAAAACGGTAGAAAATGTAAACATAGAAGAAACTTACAATACCTCTGAAAACATTTTGTATTGTTTTCACTCTGCGCAATGGGGTTAATACACATAACGCTTTGCTAGGAATTACATTTGGTAAGAAGGCGGAGGAGGTTCTATGAAGCCATGAATCGTTGAAAAAGGAAAGCGCATAATGATTTTTCCTCAACCTTCCTCGTATGAGTGGCTGACATTCTATTTTGGCTTTTGGAAACTATTAAACAAGAAGAGGGAGCGACATACCTCGCCCGGGCTACATGTTTTGGTAATAATCTTTCCATTCCTTGCATGCCCTCTGATTGTAAAGTGATTATATTGGAACCCATTCCCCCCTACAATAAAAAGGAACAAAAGCCTAATCATGTGGAAATTGAACGAACTCAGAGCAGTAAATTACTGCAATAACCCAGTTTAGACAGCCCTTCAAATAGTTTGAAATGGGAAAAAACATGACAAATGCCTCCTGAAGTTGATACAAAAGATGGAACAACCATATAAATGCTACAATACTTTTAAAACGATAGAAAATGTAAACATGGAAAAACCTTACAATACCTCTAGAAACATTTTGTATTGTTTTCCCTCTATGCAATGGGGTTAATACCCATAACACTTTGCTAGGAATTACATTTGGTAAGAAGGTTGAGGAGGTTCTATGAAGACAGAGATCATTAAGAAAAGAAAGCGCATAATGACTTGGCCTCAAAATTCCTTGTATATCTGGCTGTCGTTCTACTTTGGCTTCTAGAAACTATTAAAGAGGAAGAAGGTGCAACATACCTTGCCCTGGATACATGTTTTGGTGATAATCTTCCTAGTCCTTGCATGACATCTAATTGTAAAGTGATTATATTGGAAGCCATTTCTCCCTACAATAAAAATGAACCAAAGACTAATCATGTGGAAATTGAACTAAACTATTGCAATTACCTAGTTTAGATACCCCTTCAAATAGTTTGAAATGGGCAAAAGATGAAAAATGCCTCCTGAAATTAGTACAAAAGATGGAACAACCATAGAACTGTTGCGATAGTTTTAAAACGGTAGAAAATGTAAACATGGAAGAAGCTTGCAATACCTCCAAAAACATTTTGTATTGTTTTCCCTTTGTGCAATGGGGTTAATACACATAATGCTTTTCTAGGAATTACATTTGGTAAGAAGGCGGAGGAGGTTCTATGAAGCCGTGAATCATTGAGAAACAAAAGCACATAATGATTTGACCTCAAACTTTCTTGTATGATTGGTTGTCATTCTACTCTGCCCTCACTGTAAAAAATAGAGATGGTCGGCAAAATTCTCGATGTTTTCATGAACATAAGTCCTTTCAACTTCACCTCATCGCAACTTGCAAGGTGTAATTGCACTTGAGTAAATCGGTTTAAATGCGCAGGCACGATCATCAACGACAAAGTCACTTTAACTTTCTAGGACGCTTGCATTGGGGCCCATCTCGAAAGAAATTTGCAAGAGAAGCGGAATAACTTTATTTCACTGAACAAATGATGTGGATGGAAAACATGTCATCGAGGATTCAACAGCTTGATCGATTACACCATAAATTCTCGTTGGATGTGAAGGATATAAGCGCAGAGCACTATAAATTCTCACTGGATGCAAACGATGGAAGAGCAGAGCAGAGGTGGTATCATTGGTACGGAATCATAAATTTCCACTGTCACCTCTACAATAAGAGGTTCAATTCATGGACCAGTGACAATATAGATTTTTTTTTTTTTTTTAAATACAAAAATTCAACACAATAATATTAAACATTGGAAAAAAACAATAAATTTATGGTAAACATGTTAACTAATATGTAGTCAACCTACAAACTCATTTCCATAATCCCCTTGACACGGACTAATAAGAAGAGGATGCAATGATAGAGCTAGGGACTAATAAGAGGATGCAAGGATAGAGGAATACAATTGATCAACAAATAATAAAATTTAAAAAATGGATTAATCTCATAAAAATTAAGAATTTAATTAATTGTAAATAAATTGATAACATTAAATTTACATCTTAAAATATAATAAAAAAACATAATATTAAATTAAATAAAAATACATTTAAATATATATATATATATATAAACTACACAAAACTATTATTAAATAATATAAAAATCATAATTTTGAATGAAATCATAAAGAACAAGTCTGCATGGCAACATATACCTACAGCTATGCAGGTATAATAAAATAAAACAATAGTTGTATTGAATCCACAGCATGTGTCGAGATGAATAACAAATTCACTTGTTGAATATGGCAAGCAAGCGTCATCTCATTAAAGGACGTTGAGCCTCATCTCATTAAAGGACGTTGAAGATCCTTCCGCAGCCGTATCTCATTAAAGGACGTTGAGTCTCATCTCATTAAAGGGCGTTGAAGATCCTTCCGCAGCTGTTGAAGATCCTTCCACAGCGGCGGCAATAAGAGATGCATTTGAACAACTAATCACAATTTAGAAGAATGTTTTAAAATAATTAAAAAAAGAAAATTGTAATGTTATACCTTTAAAAATGCTCAAAACTATTTTAGTCAAACTCCAACTAATAGACGATCAATAGCATATCCAATACTATATAGTACCGCAAGCCGCAGGTATAATAACCAATATCCCTTCACATTATTTTGAATGATCTTAAAAAAACTCAATTTCATAAAACATTTAGATTATACATTGTAAAACGCTCAAACTTATATTTAAGGTTAACACTCAAAATTTGTAATATAAAAATATGCATATCCATGCCAAAAACGAAAGGGTTATTTATTTAACAAGATAGGCCCCCAACTTTTGACAATATATATAAAAAAAACAAGAAATATTTATTACAATTACATTGGGGGAAGTGAAGGCAGCAATAAGACTTCAAAGTTTTTGGCCAATAAGATATCTCACATAAATGAGATTTAAAATTTAAAATAAATAATTATTTTTTAAAACTTTGGATAAAGGGGTGTATATTTTATGATCAACCATGAACTAATAGAAAATCAAGCCTAACTCAAAGCTATATACCATGTCTATAGTCAGGTATAATAATTGATTTCATTAAAAAAATTCTGGTCAATTGGACAGCTTTGCCGAAATCTCCGCGCAGTAAAAATCTCCCGCGTACTTAAAAAAAAACCTAGTTAAAAAAAAAACCTTAATTGACACAGAAAAAAACGCCAGGTCCACGAAAATCCATGGCGCGGTAAATAATAATCCTAGTTAAAAAATAATCCTAATTGACACAATAAAAACTCTAGGTTGAGGAAAATCCATGGCAGAGTAAATAATGTACGTTGTGAAAACTATGGAGCAAATGATGTAGTAAATAATTTGATTTGTCGAACTAATTTTACTAATGAATCTCAGTGATAATTAACAGTCATATTTTCACATACAAGGAAGATAATCTATAAAATTTTGACAAATAAATGGTTGACCTTCATTTATCTGATGTTAATATTTTAATTTATGTTAATCACTTATTTGACAATCAGTTAGCTATCAAAGTAATTTTTAAATATAATTAGGTAAATGTAAAAATGTAAACACATAAACGGATGTCTTTATAATAGCTAGGAAGTTAATGATTGAAATCACAGCCATTTATTTTGTGTGACTATTAAGAATATTCCAGTCATATTTAATCATGTCCATAAAAAACTTATTAAGCACTAAACCCCTATTAAATCTGCCCATTGTCAATAGGTGTACACCTTTCGACATAATTAAAGTTAAGTTGTGCTTACGTGTACAAAGTCAAGTGCAAAGAAGGACCGGAAATAGAATCCCAATAGCAATTAAAGTTGAGTTATGCTTACGTGTACAAAGTCAAGCGCAAGGAAGGACCCGGAACTGGAATGCCAACTGTGTACAAAGTCAAGCGCAAGGAAGGATCCGGAACTGGAATGCCAACTAAGTTATTGTTGGAAACCAAAATGGGTCACACGAACGAAATCTATTTGCACGTTTTACAGTACCAGAGCTCTTACGCGTATTTACCGATTGGTAACAAAAGGCGGTGGAGAGCACACAGATGTCCATAGCGGATTCTTACCTTAGAGGCGAAGTTAAATGATTTCACGGATCCAACACGGTTTTCCGTCTCGATATATCTGCTGGCTCACACCAAAAAATCTCATCCTCATCCATTTCCAAACGTAATGCAAGTCAGGTCTTCCGAGTTTAAGTCTCTCATTATCACTCTCCCTTGCTTAAAATACTAGAAACTTCACTAGCACTCCTGAGTTCGAATCCCCAATACCTCAGCATCAATAGGACATGGCTACACCGTCAAATCAGAACGGCCACGGCAAACCCAAAAGCTACTCACTGACGTCGCGGCAGTTCAAGGGAATCCGAATGAGAAAATGGGGGAAATGGGTGTCGGAAATTCGGATGCCCAATTCCACGGGCCGAATTTGGCTGGGCTCTTACAATACCCCGGAAAAAGCTGCCCGCGCCTATGACTTTGCCATGTATTACCTGAGAGGATCGAAGGCCAAGCTCAATTTTCCCGACTGCCCGCCGGTAGTTCCCAGCAATTCTTCTCTATCGCCGCAGCAAATTCAAGCCGCCGCCAAGTTGGCCGCAGAAGAATTCAGGCTGCCTGCAGAAGAATTCAGGCTGCCTTCAGAAGACGGCGCGGCGTGTTCATCTTCAGATTTGGAAACGATATGCAATATTGACGGCCAACAGATTACGGCGGAGCAGAGTCCGGCATTTTGGGATTCACTGTCGCTTGAAGCTCTGGACAATTGCGATTCTCTAATTTTAGAGGATTTTCCTCCCTTAGATGTGTCCGCGGAAGATTTGAGGAATTGCTTCTAGCGCACGGAAGACTCGGGTCCGGGGGATTTCTATTTCTTTTATATGTTGCCAGAGATTCAGTTAAATTGTTCTCTTATTTGAAAAATATTGTTGAATTAATTCCCCTGTGGCAAAGGAAAGCTAGCCGCAGCTTGAAAATGGCGGCCATATCTATGTTTTTATTTGTATCATGGTGAAAATATACATAGATTTATAACCGATTGCAATGCCAAAAAAATGATGGCGCTTCTAAACCAGTGCTAACCAATTGCAATGCGAAAAAATGGTGGCGCTCCTAAACCATTGCTACGGTCGCTTGCTTCACCAAGAGTCACAGCAACTCTTTCAACATTCACAGGACTTGCTCCACCAAGAGTCACAGCAACTCTTTCAACACTCACAGGACTTGCTCCACCAAGAGTTACAGCAACTCTTTCAACACTCACAGTAATGATTCACATATATGGTGTAAACATATACATCAAATTTTTATTCATGATGAGACAAAGGCATTCAAGTCTTATCATTTTTCTTTTTCTGATTGTATGTGCAGGTGCTATCACCCAGCAACGAGGATGCCCCTTTCTTGCTCACAAGCTGCTAACAGCAACGCACTAGCAACAGATTCTTCGGCCTCCGAGAGCGTGTTCTCGCAGCCGCAAATAACCTCACAAATCATCTATCGGCAGCTGACCTGTGTAGCTTCCTTTTTGATATTTGGGCTTTATTGGGGTTGTTGTTTTTAATTATGGTTACCGGTGGAGATATGATTATAGTAGTAGTATTTGTTAAATGGCATAGATTAAAAGTGGTATTCTAAATAATAAAACTTTATATGAGTATGTTGTAATGGTTTAGAGTCTATATGTATGGGAAAGCTATTTTTTATTTTTAATTGAATAGTAGGGCAATTGAATAGTATGACAATCTGTCTTATAGGCTAAAAATACCTTTTTTTTTTTCTTTCTATTTTCACTTGAAAATAAAAGAAATGTTTTTTTTGGGATTTTTGTTGGAAATCATATAATGTGAGAAATTGTTAGATCTTCAAATTTGAATGATTATTTATGTATAATTCAAGTGTTTCATGAATTTATAAGTATGTTGAATCCATTTTTACAATTAGAAATGGATTTTAAACAACAAAAAATAGTAATTTCGTATATATTTATGTAGTTGGATTCCAATGAAAAAAACCATTTAGTAAAACAAACATCTATTAAAAATATTTATAATGACACTTTTGAGTATATTTTTTCTATGTTAACCTTTTGAAATTGAACTTTCATAAATCTTAAGTGAAATATGATATATATATTATAGTATATTTTATATTTTATAAATTGATGAATAAAAATGTTATAGTGAATTGAGAATGAACTAATAATAATGGAAGAAAAAAAAAATTGTATTGTTGTGAGTGAATATCAATGAGATAATGTCAATAGAAGATCTTATCCTTCACTACAATATCAATGTTTTATAAAAAAAAATCCATTGTTTTTTAAAGTTTGTAATTATTAAAAGTTAATGTTGACTAAACAATGGGAAGAATTGCATTCCAAAGATATAGAAAAAAATAATCCTCAATAAAAGAAAGTAAAAATAATTAAAAAATAATATTTCAATAAAATAGGGAAGAAACTCTAAAAAAAAAGGTTTTTATTTTAATTTAGATATTTATATCTATTAAAAAATCAAAGTTAGTTTATAAGATTTGCAATAATAATTGAGGTTTTCTAAGCGAGTTCCATTGCTCTAGAGAACCACTTTTCACATTCAACATTGCAAATAAATGTGTGATGGGTATGAGACCATGTGCGTCATTGAGTATGCCATGCCTTACAAGTTTATCATGTGAACTTAGACACTGGCTATGGAGTCTATTCATACTTATGTCATAGTGTTGGATATTATGTACCTAATCTTAAAAATAA
>JZKD02S1679432.1:237126-279541 GCA_000966675.3 Picea glauca
GTAAGTCTTATAATTATTTCCTCTGGTTATTTTGCAGGGGAGGATGTTTGAAGGTACAAAGGTTGGAACAGTGGAACAAGGAACATATGGACATGAGACTGGCAGAGGTGTGGTAGGGTCTTTTCCCTGGAACACTCACCCTCTTGTCCAATAATTTTATGGGTAGTTCTCTTAGGGTTATAGGGTAATTTTTGGGTTATTTCTGGTTTAATTAAGGGTTGTAAACAAAGGGTAGTTGCATGAACCTATCTGTCCAAGGTTCAGGTTGTAGGTTACATGCTATCTTAGGAACTGGTTTTCACAGCTAAGTGGTTGTTCAAGCCCAAGGTTTCAGTTTTGAAACCGGACTATGATACCATTTGTAAGGCCTACATTACAGAGCCTAAAAAAAAAAAAACTTTATAATCTACTTCTTTAATGACTGCTACTTAGTTTAGAATTTCCTTTCTTGATATTCTTCTACTAGCATAATAATTAACAACATAGCAACAACAACATACTAACAGCATAATAATTAACAACATAGCAACAACAACATACTAACAACAATACAATGATAACAATAATATAATGATAACAGGAATTGCATAAGGTATTTACTTGAACCTGAAGCTTAGTTGATTTAGCCCTCTCCTGGTTGTTGATGTTGATCGTGCCCAAACTAAGTATTAGCCTCCCAGCCAACTAGGAACAACCTCTCCGGCTCCCTAGCTCCAGGAATCCTTGCGGTTTCCTAGCCCTCGAGCCCAAAATTCCCAGCAACAACTGTGTCCCTGTGAGAGTCCTCAAGTCAAACTGTTCACTAAAACTCCTTCTTTCATCCTTTCTTCCTCCTCCTTCTTCCCAAATTTTTACCTTCAAAAAACCAAAGATCCTCAACCACCTTATCCTTCCCGTTAATTACTTTATCTACCATTTTTAATAATATTATAATAAAGACTCAATGAATTTATTTTAATAATTAATTAAATTAATATTTATCAACCATGATAATTAAATAGTTAATTAGAATTGTTACAAATTTTAAAAATCACAAAATTAAAAATATATAAAATATGATTTAAAAAAAAAGGAGTCATGGAATACTCTCATAAGTGATATGCATAGAGTGAAAGTCATTGTCTTTATATTATTTAAATGATAGGGATAGAGTGAAATTTATTGTCTTTATATTATTGATATTATTTAAATGATATGGATAGAGAGAAAGTCATTGTTTTTATATTATTTAAATGTTTTATAATATTTCATGTTTATCAATTTTTAATATTTATGTATTAAATGTTTACTATGAAATTATGTATAAGAAAATAAAAAATTATGTATTTTAAAAATAAATTATGAAAATATGTATAATAAAATAAAAAATTATTAATTTAAAAAATAAAAATATATTGAGTTTATGGAAAATGTAATTAATAGTAATGTAGAGATCCAAATTTTCAATTAATTATTTTGAAAACATAACACACCATTCTATAAAAATCCTGACTTATTTTAATTATATAAAATCCTAAAAATGATGGAACATTCATGTCTCTCCACTCTCAACTTTCATTCTTCAAATTTCTTTTTAAACATAAGGACCATACGATATTTTTACATATGATGTAGTAATGAATCTAAGCAATCATATAAGGTAATAAATCCCAAGGGCAGGACATACAATCCTCAGAAGGTACCCAAAAATATATCATTTCAACATTTTACTTTCAATTCATTGTATTTTGATATTCAATATGTTGAATCCATTGTATTTTTAAGTTCAATATTAGGAGATTATGTTCTATGTTAATGTGATATCAATATATCAACATAAATTATTTAAAAACAACATATTATTGGAGGGATACAACTTGTTAAGCTTCCTCATTTTAAGATAAGATTATAAGTTAAGGCTTTATCATAATTATATATTTCATAATAAGAGAAGTAACCTAGTTATGAAGAGTGTTGTATTTGGATTAAATCTTTCATCCCATGTCAACTTTAGAATATAGGAAAGATACAATGAAGGAAAATACATAATGCGGCTTTGATATTGCAATTTGCTACCATGGAAGATGAGACATACTCCCAATTTTTCTTTTTCCTTGGAAAATGTGCATAAAAAATACATACATGCTATGTTGCTTGAAAAAAAAAATACATTTACTCACCAAAGTGAAGTCACGGTCGCAGAGGAGATTGACCCTGTAGATGCCCTGCAACTGCTTCATCCAACTCTAGAGAGAGAAGGCTTTCCTTACTTTAAGAGGAAAACGACTTCTCTACTCACTTATCTTTACAAAACCCTTACAATAATTCATCAATTCATAGCCTCAAACAAAAAAGTCACCCTATAAGAGCTCTCATAAAGATGAAAAATGAAAATGTTGAAGGGATGCATATGCGTCGAACCAACTAAAGGAAACTTGAACGAAAAGGTCACCCTGTGCATATGTATCTCATTCCAACTGTTTAGTTATACCACTTCCATCAGACACTTGGTGGTCATGCATATGTGTCTGTCTCAATCAATCTAACTATCAATTCCACTACTTCCACCATATTTGTAGATTTGAAATCCCAACACACCTGAGCTAGAAATTGCAATGGGAAACACATTACACATCTATATGCCAATACACATCGAACAAGCTAAAGGAAACTTGAACAAACAGGTCACCTCCTAAGAGTTCTTTATGAAAGAGAGAAAATGAAAAAGTTGAAAGGACGCCACTTAAATGGTCACCGTGTTAAAAACCTTGTACACCAGTGAAGGAAAAAACAATCGCCCATTAAAATATCTCACCTATCTGAAAACAATAAACCTGAAGCTATCGACAACAATTGCGAAATTCGTTGAATCGGTTTCTGTAAGAACGAGGATATCAATCGAATCCCTTTTCATAAGCAGGAATATATCGATAGAAAAAATTGATAATTTTCCAATTAATTTTAAACCTCGTGATACGTGAAGGTTACAATAAGACACTCATTTTTTTTAGCCTGTGAGATATTATAAAAATATGTTTTTTATAATAAAAAATATATTGTTCTATTTATTGTGTTCAACTTTAAATTTGGCTCAATTTTTTTAAGTCAAAGCCAAAATAATGTGAAAGTCAAAAGAAAAACTCAACACTATGTACTGTCGGAGGTAGTGTAATAATAGTAATAAAATGAGAGAAAAAAGGAGAGTTACTTGCATAAAAGTCATTTTTTTTTAACGTGCATTAATATCAAAATAATAAAAAAGGATAAGCTCGTAGCATGTTTAAATTTTTATCGGCTACTATGGAGTTGGTAGGCATTCACAAATTCAAAAAAAGAATGTTATGTTTCTATCTTTTGTGCGATTTGACTTGATCAAAGTCGCATTTTGGTTGTCACTCACATTTAAACTCACTTTATATATTGATTTTGCCAATGAGAATTCTCCATATGTATTAGCGACTCAATTAATCTCTCTATCTTTGTGATGTGTTGATCTGTGGCTTGTAGCCTCATGGTATCCTTTCATGGTTTCTTCTTTTTCTATACAAACAACACTTGTTCGTTGGAATGTAACATTGTTAATTCGAAATGGATCATTATATATTTTTTATCTATTTTTTTAAATTTTTGGATGGAGAAATTGGAGCGATTGGCATGTAGGGCCCATTCAAGGGCAAGGCCCATTTTGGTGATTTGGATTCTAAAATATTTTGTAGCTTGTTTGAGGCATTAAACAATATTTTTTGGAGTTAAATATTTGTAAAAGAATATTCCATCCCCTTAATGATATTCTACACATTGATATATTTCCAATGGTGCAAACATCACTTCAATCAAAGTTCGTATGAGGAAGTTATGCCTCCTACATTGATCCAGGATCTTTTCGTTAGGTGACTTATTAAATAATTGCATAAAATGAGCATAAACAAAAGTACACCATATAGAAGGAAAATCTCAAAATGAAAGAGACACAATCATGCAATATGAACACAAAGAACTTGATAATGGATTTCATCCCTGGTGGACTACGTCTCCGGGTCCTGCTCTCAAATGGGTAGGTCTTTTTATTAACTCCACAAAAACATTGGGCGAAATACATAAGTATACCTCATTCTGGAGTTTAACCATAGAAGCTTTACTCAGATCAGGAAACTAACACCACCACTGTGTTTGTGGCGCCGTTTTACCTAAAAATGACTGTCTCTATGCCTCAATCCCAATCTGACACTTCTTGACCCAAGAAAAATCTCACCTCGAATTTCGTGCCTCGATCTCGAAATTCATACATCTTCCATACATGCACCCTTGATTCTCCTCCTAATACAAATGAGCATAAAAATCTATACAAAAGAATTCATCACCAAGTGTTCTTCTCCAACTTGTAATGAGAACTCCCTTACATGAGAGATGAACCCTCTTTTTATAACCCAAAAGGAGCATCTTTACATAACAAAATAATTAATTACAAATTTCTTAAAATAACCCACTTGGTTGGGTTGTTTGGCATCCTTAGCCATTCGATCCATTGGCATGAGGTTTGTTTTAGCCATAGGTTAAATATGGCATATGTAACAAAAGGTATATTATAACTCCCTTATAAATAGGGCGCAGGTTTTGTTAAAAACCCACTTATCCAAACTCCAAAACCGTGGCATAGTTAGGCAGCGCGAATCTCGAAGGTAGTTGGGTGGAATTTATTGGTGGATGGTCGCATGGTGTGATATGAAACCAAGGGCTGGGCCAAAGGCCGAGCCCTTTCCTTCCCCATTCGAAACATTTTTAAAACTTCGATAAAATTTCACCCACATTAGAAATAAGAAAGAACGCTTGGTCTAGTGTTTAGCACGTGATTGTGGGGCCTTTGGGCTGTTTAGAGGTCACAAGTTTGATTCTTGGGGAATCGAATTATCTTTTTCATATTCTATCCATTGGAGGGGTGCCACGTGGCAGCCCATGACTGGGCCACGTGGCACCATATAACTGATCCACCAAAACTGCCACTTGTCACATAATGATTTGCCAATGAAGTTGACATGTGTCATCACCAAACACGCCCATGTCTCTGCCATGCCACGTTATCTTGCCAACTCAGATGTGCCACATGTCATCCTTTCAGTGGTGCCACGTGTCACTTTGACTTTTCTCTGTTTGACTAAACTTTGAATGCTTATAACTTTTGATCCATAACTCAGTTTGACGATCCGTTGCGCCATTAGAAATATTGCGACGCACTCTTCATGATTATGCCATTTTCACTGAGTTTTAGGCACTTTGAATTTTTTCCCTTTTGTCATCTGCTGAAGCCATTCTGAACATTCTGATTTGCTCCTCTGTGTTCTGAATTGTCTTAACCTTCTTTGGATCCTTATTGGATCACGCCTTCCCACTGAGAGCTTTTTGGACCACCAAAAGCTTTCATCAATCAATTGGTAAGTGAGGGAAGAGTTCCCTCACCTTATCTTTCTCAATCCACTTTGTCTTGCTTGGATTTGTGCCCTTTAAGCCCACTTGAAGATAATCAACATCACCTCTACATGAAGTCCTTGTCCTTCTGTCTAAGATGATATCTTCCTTTAACTCGTCCAAGTACTCAGGTGCAAACTCATCGACTGATGGTATTGAAACTTCCTCATCCTGATCCATGATCATGGGAGGTTCAAAAAGTTTCAAGTTCTCTACGTTCACAACTGAATAAATCTGCATATAAGGTGGAAGATCTAAACGAAAAGCATTAGTTCCGTTTTTCTCTAAAATAGTGAAGGGTCCATATCGGATGGGATTGAGTTTCTTGCCTTCACCCTTCAATCGTTCCTTACTGATATGAAGCCATACCCGGTCTCCAACCTGGAACTGATGATCAACCATGTGCTTGTCATGCCGAGCTTTATACTGTGCTTGACTCTTCTCCAACTGTTCCTTGACTACCTGGTGTATCTGTTGAATCCTCTGGATGAACTTGCGGTCTCTGTCCTTTGTGCGTTCTTCAGTCACATCGGCATCTCTCCCATACATCAAGTCCAAAGGAACCTTTGGTAGGTACCCATAACATGTCTCAAAAGGTGAACTCTGAGTGGATGAATGTAAAGCTCGATTATAAGCATGTTGTACATAAGGTATYTGTTCATCYCATAACTTAGGATRCTTGCTRCAGTAGCCTCGAAGMAAAAGTACCACTKTTCTATTTACCACCYCTRTMTGTCYGTCGGTCTGTGGATGAAAAKCARTGCTCCTCTTCAATTTGGTGTCCATCATTCTCCACAAGCTAGTCCAAAAATCCCCAAGGAATYGAGTATCTCGATCYGAGACAATGGRCGTGGGTAATCYAAAGTGAACCCAAACATGCTGAAAAAAGAGATTAGYRGTCTGCTCARCARTGATYTGCTTTTTACATGGCATCAAVATACACATCTTGYTRAACCTATCCAYTACGACRTACAAATAATCATGACCCCCTCTGGTCATTGGTAAACCCCCTACAAAATCCATGGAAATGCTTTCCCATGGATGGGATGGAACAKGAAGTGGTGAGTATAGCCCCAATTTTCTATTAGTGGGCTTACAAGTAGAACACATCACACACCCCTTTACATATTTACTTACAATTTCTTTCATTTGAGGCCAGTAACAAAACCTCTGCAAATGAGCCATAGTTTTTCCTACCCCAAAATGCCTCGATACAAGAGAAGTATGAGCTTCTTGTATTACATGGACTCATTCACTTGTAGGAATACATAGCTTCCCAAGATGATAGAGTAACTTTCCCTGCAGACAATAGTTCTCTACCTGTGCACCATGGGTTAGCTTCTCATATACTTCTTTAAAATCTTCATCGATGGCATATTGTTCTACATAGCTATCATGAGATAAAGAAGTATTCTTCAAAATACTAGAAGCAACAATAGGAGGTCTAGAAAGCATATCGACTACCTTGTTACTTGTACCCTTCTTGTACTTGATTACCAAATGAAATTGTTGTAGAAAACCCATCCATCTGTAGTGTCGAGATTTCTACAATGTGTTCTGTGCCTGAAGATATTGTAAGGGTTGGTGATCTGTATGTATGATGGTTTCCTTCCCTAACAAGTAATGCTTCTATTTCTTTACGCTTTGAACTAATGCATACAATGCTTTATCATATGTAAGATAGTTAACAACAACTTGGTTAAAAGTCTCAGAGTGGTAACATATAGGCTTACGATATTGCATCAATACTGCACCCATGGCGTATCCGTTGGCATTTGTCTCGATCTCTAACGACTGTTGAAGATTCAACAATGCTAATACTGGTGCGGTACTGATCTTCTCCTTCAAAATGTTGAAAGCTTTTTGTTGCTTTCCTTCCCACTGAAAAGTGTTCTTCACATTGGTTAAGGCATGCAAAGGGGCTGCGATAAAAGAGAAGTTGGGAATGAATATTCTCCAATACTAGACTGCACCTAAGAAGCTTAGAATCTCAGTTACACTCTTTGGCTCAGGCCATTTTACAATCACTTCAATTTTGGAAGGATCAATCTTCAATTGTCCTCCTCCCACGATGTGACCTAAGTATACAAGTGCAGTCTTGCCAAATTCACATTTAGACATTTTCACATACAACTTTTCCCTCTGCAAAGTATCCAATACTTGCTTTACGTGCCTGACATGTTCATCCCAAGTCCCGCTGAAAAAAAGAATGTCGTCTAAATATACAATCACAAAGTCATCCAGGAAAGGCCCGAATACATCATTCATCACACGCATGAAAGTTGTCGGAGCATTACAAAGCCCAAACGGCATAACTAACCACTCAAACAATCCTTGTTTGGTTTTAAAGGCAATCTTCCATGCATCATGTTCTGCAACCCTGATTTGATGATATCCACTGCACAAATCCAACTTAGTGAAATAAATAGCATTCTTTAACTGATCAAGTAAATCATCTATGTGAGGAAGAGGGTATCGATTTTTCATTGTGATTTTATTTAAAGCTCGATAATCGACACACATTCGCCATGTGTCATCTTTCTTTGGAACCATCACGATCGGAGAACCACAAGGAGATGAACTGGGCCTGATGACCCCTTGATCCAATAAGCCCTGTACCTGCTTCTTGATCTCTGTCATCTCCATAACTGACATCCTATACATGCCCACATTAGGCAAAGGAGAATCCTGCTGCAGATGTATCTCATGTTGGATTTTTTCTCTTAGGAGGTAATCCATCTGATTCCTGAAAAAATATCATCATACTTAGAAACAATATCAGTTAATTCCTTTTTATGAGATGGATCACACCCTTGGAAAGCATCGGATGTCCCGACATCTTTCTCTTTGATGACCATGAGTACATATCTCTTATTAGTGATTATGAGTCTTTTCATTTGTCCTGCACTAACGAGTGTTGTATTCACCCTCATGCTGTGAGCTCTAACAATATATTCCACTCCCCCTTTAGTAAGGTGGTATTTGTTCTCATGACAAAAGAAGACTGTTTTTCTATCATAAAGATAAGGACTTCCCAACACTATGCCACATATATCAAGCGATACAACATCCAAATCTACTTCATCAATCAACTTTGAAGCAATAGCAAATCTAACCCTACATTGTTTGGTGACATTAAGTTTTGCTTTGTCACATACCCAACCAAGAGGGTAAGCCTTTGGATGTGGTTTCGTTATAAAACCCATCTTCTTGACAAGTGCTTCAGATATTAAGTTTACTTGGGAACCTGGATCAAATAATGTATCTATCTTAGTATGTTTAGATACAACTCGTATATGAAATAACCCATTCCTCTTTCATTCATCAATATGAGATTCATCGGTGAAACTTGAACTAGCATGAAGATAATCTTTACCTTGTACTCCAGCTGTTGTGATCTTTCCTTCATCTCCTGATTCGGAACCAAGATCTTGTTGTACTGTAGCAACAGTCTTTGTCTTCCCCTTTCTAGTGAACTGTTTTGGTTTCTTTTCCGGATGTAGTTTCCAACAGTGTTATTCATCGTGACCACTCCTCTTGCAATGAGTGCAAGATGGTTTTTCTCCTTCTCTCGTTACTGTAGCGGTCTTCTTGCCCTTTCTTTTGAACTTCTTGAAAGTCTTTTGTGGGAAATTGGAAGGTTTCTTCGTGGGATCTTCTTGAACACGTTTCCCCCTGTTCTCAAGGCGAGTGGCTTGCACACAAACTTTGTCAAGACTAGTGGGGTTAAACAAGAGCAAAGTATGACGAATATAACTATGAAGTGCACCAATATACTTCATTAAAGTTTCATAAGAATCCAAAGGAATATTCAATGCTAGAGCTCTCTTCCTAAATTCCTCTGTGAAACTTTGTACGTTTTGACCTTTACTCTGTCTCAACATTTGTCATTCCATCATTGTTTTATGTAAATACCCTAATGGATATAAATGCTTCCTTATCTTTGTTTTAAAATTTGACCATGAGGAAAGAAACTTACCACACTTACTTTTGTCATGTAGCTTTCTCTCCCACCATACGAGAGTGGTGCCTTCCAACCGAAGAGAAGCTAGTTGCACTTTAACTTCCTCTTCGTCAATATAATGAACACGACAATATACTTCAACCTGTCGGATCCAATTGTCTAACTTTTCAGGATTAGCATCTCCATTAAACAAGGTAAAACAAACTTTACATCAAGCTTTAATAACGGTTTCTTAAAAGAGGCTTTATGGTTAGAATGTTGAGAGTGATGAGAATTCTCAGAGGAAGAACTAGAACTTGAAGGTGAAGACAGAGGCTCAGGAGGATCTCCTCCAACCCTTTGGTTTACCGAAGCATCATCATCTGCATGTGCTTCCTTTTTCATCTTCTTCTTCTTCATCCTCTCCTCATAATCTCCATACATTCGTTTGACCATTTCTGACATGCGATAAAAGACCATGTGAAAGCTTTTCTCCTATTCATCATGTTTGTCTTCTTCTGCTATCTTCTTCATTTGAGATGTACGACCAACTTCGAGATTGAACGTCTTAAGAGTTCCTTCACCCTGCTTATGTTTGGCCCTAGTAAGCATTCATACTAAAAAATTCAAGTCAAAGACGACTGCTCTGATACCAACATGATCCAAGATCTTTTCGTCAGGTGACTTATTAAAAAATTGCATAAAATGAGCATAAACAAAAGTACACCATATAAAAGGAAAAACTCAAAACGAAAGAGACACAATCATGCAATATGAACACAAAGAACTTGATAACGGAGTTCGTCCCTGGTGGACTACGTCTCTGGGTCCTGCTCTCAAATGGGTAGGTCTTTTATTAACTCCACAAAAACATTGGGCGAAATACATAAGTATACCTCATTCTGGAGTTTATCCACAGAAGCTTTGCTCAGATCAGAAAACTAACACCACCACTGTGTTTGTGGCGTCATTTTACCTAAAAATGACTATCTCTATGCCTCAATCCCAATCTGACACTTCTTGACCCAAGAAAAATCTCACCTCGAATTTCATGCCTCAATCTCGAAATTCATACCTCTTCCGTACATACGCCCTTGATTCTCCTCCTAATACAAATGAGCATAAAACTCTATACAAAAGAATTCATCACCAAGTGTTCTTCTCCAACTTGTGATGAGAACTCCCTTACATGAGAGATGAACCCCCTTTTTATAACCCAAAAGGAACATCTTTACATAACAAAATAATTAATTACAAATTTCTTAAAATAACCCACTTGGTTGGGTTGTTTGGCATCCTTAGCCATTCGATCGATTGGCATGAGGTTTGTTTTAGCCATGGTTAAATATGGCATATGTAACAAAAGGTATATTATAACTCCCTTATAAATAGGGCGCATGACATACTACATAGCTTATAATAAACAAATATTAAAACAACCCCATTAAAATAGGGCGTAGGTTTTGATAAAATCCCACTTATCCAAACTCCAAAACCGTGGCATATAATAAACTCGTGGCATAGTTATGCAGCGCGAATCTCGAAGGTAGTTGGGCGACATTTATTGGTGGATGGTCGCATGGTGTGATATGAAACCAAGGGCTGGGCCGAAGGATTCGAAACATTTTTAAAACTTAAATAACATTTCACCCACATTACAAATAAGAAACAAGGCTTGTTCCAGTGGTTAGCACGTGAGTGTGGGGGCCTTTGACTTGCTTGAAAGTCACAAGTTTGAATCTTGGGGAGTTGAATAATATTTTGCATATTTCTTCCATTGGAGGGGTGCCACATGGCAGTCCATGACTGGGCCACGTGGCACCATATAATTGGTTCACCAAAACTTTTTCATATTTTTTTCATTGGAGGGGTGCCATGTGGCAACCCATGACTGGGCCACGTGGCACCATATAATTGGTCCACCAAAACTGGCACTTGTCACATAATGATTTGTCAATGAAGTTGACATGTGTCATCATCGAACACGTCCATGTGTCTGCCATGCCACGTTATCTTGCCAACTCCGCTGTGCCACATGTCACCCTTTCAGTGGTGCCACGTGTTACTTTGACTTTTCCTGTTTGACCAAGTTTGACTGCTTATAACTTTTGATCCATAACTCTGTTTGACGAGCCGTTTGCACCGTTAGAAATCTTGCGATGCTCTCTTCATGATTATGCCATTTTCACTGAGTTTTAGGAACTTTGAATTTTTGCCCTTTTGTTGTCTGTTGAAGCCATTCCGAGTGTTTTGATTTGCTCCTGTGTGTTCTGAATTGTCTTAACCTTCTCTGGATCCTTATTGGATTATACATGTTGACCTATCCTAATGATCACCATGGTAACAAGTGGATTCCATGTCATCGCCTACTATTCACACATGTGGAGCTATTCATGTGTGGATTTTTAAGAATATTTTAGAGCATCCAAAACCCTAACCATCATTAGGAGTTGAGGCATGAAAAACCCTAACCCTATCCCTAAATGACTATTAGGGCATGCTAAATATTGGGTCATTAGGAAAGGAAGGGATCCCATTCTTGTTGTAGTGATTTACTATTCCATATATTAGCAGAGAAAGGGAGTGGGATATTGGCATAGAGCAGAGGAAGTAAAAGACCCTGTTGCAACCATATGGGCCAAAATGTCAATGACAACTCCAAAGTGATTTCACCTTTCTTTGTATTTGCATTTCATAACCGAGAAGAAAAGAGCAAGGAATAGTCCTCACATTTTGGTGGGATTTTCCTAGGGTACATCTTGTGTTCATTGTGTGGGTGGTGTGGTATTTGTTTTAGCTTCTTTTAGTTTAGTCTTAGTTTATTTCATTGTTTGATGCACTAGGCTAGTAATATTAAATCTTAATCTTTAAGTAAAACGTTGCAATAACAAAGAGTTTGTAGAGACTTATGATATTTGTTGTGACAAGTTGTTGTAGTGGAATATCCACAATAGTTTATAGATTAATCGTCCTCCTTAAACATTGGTAATTCCCACAATGCACCAAATACCAATGGGAATTGAAATGATGTTAAATGAGGTGAAGGAAATGATAATTTGCAAGGCATACACAATGAAGACATCAATACTCATGATGAAAATGTCAAGAAAGAGATCCATCTACACTAGTAGGTGACCACCCACTAATAACAAAATGCTACCATTTGATTCCCTTTTAACGTCATTTTGTTCCTCAATCTTAATTTTTAGTGTGTTTTTTTGCATTTTGGGTGGAATTGGGTTCTATTTCTTGGATGAAGACTAAATTTGATGCTATCTGCAATGAATTTAGCTTCTAGTTTTATTTTCATGCAAAAAATTAAAAATCACCATTAAATATGGTGCTATTAGCATCACTTTTTTTGAAAAGACATAGAAATCGATGTTAAACGTGTTGTCGTTAGCAATAACTTTAGTGTCCCATACCAAGTATATGTATTAACTAAAATACATCATTAAAAATGTTTCTATAGGCAATGATTTTAGCATTGATTAGTCCATTCACATGGTGTCCAAATGTAAATTTGTAAAAGGATGCTAAATGTGTGGAAAACACTTTTGTCTCTCCCTATGGTCGAGCGACTAAATTTCCTCTTCCTTATTAGTCCCTGTCGAAGGCATAGAGGGACTATAGCGATCGATAATTCGTTGACTTCATATTACTTTGTGGTTTGACTACAAATTTTTGCATACTTTCTAATGTTCGAACTACAGAAGTAAAAGCATTATTTTTTATATATTAAAAAAACCCATATATGTCATGATCTGATTGGATGATGGATTTGAGGTCTTATTGTCAGCTTCTCTATTCCCAATGAATTATATATTTCCATATCCAAATTTTTATCATGTACGATGCTTTTCTTAATTTGTACTATTTGTATTGAAATGTTTAGATATCCAAAGTTTGTACTAATAGATTTGAAGTCTTATTGCACATGCATAGTCAGTTTTCATATTACTTTGTCGTCTCACTCAAAAGAGTTTTTAGCATAGTCTCCATTGTTCAAACTATTGTTAATATTGTTAATATTATTATTTTTATTATTTTTTAATTACTATTACTGTGTGTGATTTTTTCTTTATTGTTGCGTGCTTCGAGAGTCTTTGTCATTGTTGCATATGTAAACAGGCCTGCCACGCTGCATTCTTTCTTAAATGTTTGCACATATAGACGCCCTTCGACTGTTCTAACAGTCTTAAGTGTTTACCTAACATGTATCACAACCTTAAATGTTTATTGTACAGATGTGTTGCAATACAGTTTCGTTCCATTTTTTTTATGGTGTTGTTTGCAGTGAAATTGCGCAATATTGTTCTCCACCGACATCACTGGTTCAATGGTTGATGCTTGTTCGTTGGTTCATTCCATGCTTCTTGTTCTTGTTTGATTCAACTTTGCAAAGTTGAGGTCCTACAGTTGGACCTCTTCGTGGTTGTTCACTGGTTTGTTGTTCTTAAACTTTGCAAGTTGTTGGACCTGTTGTTGCGGTTTTCAAGTTTTGGGGTCGAGCTCTTGTCATCCCTCATTGACGAGTAAGTTTATGTGCCATTGTTTCATTTCTATTCCTTTTTTTCTACTTGGTGTTTTGCACCTTGCAAGTAAGATTTTTCAATGGTAGGAGTCCCTGCCTCAAAATTCTATTGCAGAAAATCTTTCTGTGTGGTCTTAATTTTTGTTCCTAGAAACCATGCATTTTCATATGCCAACTGCCACGTCCTGGATATTGTGCCATAGCTATTTCAAAAATTGCAATGCAAAGGGGTTTAGAAAATGAATTTGGAGCTGTCACAAGGGGGAACCATCTGCCAAGGTGTAGTGACAGGGAATGTTTTTATTCTGTGGGTCAAAAAACTCCATCCACTTGTTGCCTTTGTTCTGTCATTTCTATTTTGCAGAACATATTTTGCCTCTTTGAAGATTGTAGGATGCACACCATGAATAGGTTCAAATCGGTCTTTGTGCTTAGCAAATTATAGTCTTGTTTATTTGCGTTGTTTCTTCTGTTTGGTTCATTGTTCAATGTAGGTTTGTTTTCTTGTCATATGCTGTGGTGACGAGGGAGAATTGAATTTGACAAGAAGAAAGCTCAAGGATACATACCAAGATTGGTACGCAGTTCTACACTTGTAGTTTTCTATTTGTCTTTTTTTTTTGTTTTTGTTTTATTTTTTTCCCCCTTTTCTCTGTTTTCATACAAACTGAAAATAACTAAGAAACAACTTGAAAATCACAATTTAAGAGATGAAACAAGTAATAGATGTTGAGTCGTATGAAATAGATACACACTCCATTATACATGAAAACATTGACGAGGTGTTGCATAGCAATGTGATTTTTAGATTGGATGTATTCTCGTATACTGTAGGAGATTGCCTTTTTGATGCATTTCAGGTTTTATTGCATTTTCGTTATTCCTCGACCGACCTGTGCAATGGATTGATAGATTATTTCTTGGTTTGTTTAAGAAATGGCGACGTTGAGACATTGGATTCATATGAATACAAATTGAAATTTGATTTTCTTTGACAGTTGCATGGAATACATGATGTCACTACGTATTTTTCAAAAATGTGGTTGTCTGCATCTCCAATTCTGCCTGCACATGAGAGGGGACCTTGGGGAGATACATTTTTTTATACAGTGTCTATCTAAGTGGCTCAATATATCAATTGGAATATGGTCATTGATAATAAAAACAAGATATCTACTATTCAACAAAACTGCATCTATCAATCCATATTGCATCTTGTTCCATGATGCCAATCCTGTTAGTGGTCATTATGAACCACTACTGTATAGAAAATTGTCCATATGCAATCTTGGAGGACCTCATATTTACTTGTCCCTCATTTTCAAAGACCTTGAATCATAGTGGAAATAGATTATGCATCGCATAGACTGCCATGGTTTGCAGATAACAACCACTGTTGTATCTAGATGTGGAGATAGTATGTTCAATGCAATTTGTTGTTTGGTAGTAGTAGAGTTCGATGTGAAGTCATTGCGGCTTTACAATGTACAGTCCTTTTGCAATGCAATTATAGGCAACAACCAACAGGCTTTTAGCTGCTTGCATCAACACCTTTTGCCATATCTCCTAGAAAATACGCCGACAATTGGAAGTTGGCAAGAATACCTTGTAAACATGGCACTGCCATATAAAAAAGGAAATGTGGAGGGTGGAAGATTCTATTTGCAATGGCTATCTATCATAGTCAGAGTAAATATCAAGGTCTGGTCGGCCCTACCCGATGGCATTGTCCATTATTGGTCTATTGATTCAAATTATGATCGAACAATTGACATCCTCTCATTGAAAACAGATACGAAACATATCCATTATCAACCTTTGCTTGGAAATATCACTGGTTTAGGTTTCAATGTCCATGCCACACAAACCACATCGAATCTGCATAAGCGTGCAATGCTTTTTAATGAGAATGAAACTCCTCCCAGTTGCGATAAGTCCATATAGGGCTTAAACAAAAAAACATAGGCTAAGTTATCACAACTTGAAAAAGGTCATGTGATCTGAACCCGGGAGCGATAATTTTCCAATAATTGGTTGTTTCTGTCACTCCTTCAAAAGGGCCAGTAATAGATCGTTTTACTTGAGTGATTTGCAATTAAAGGTAAAGTTGAAGTCTTATAAGATTGAATTTGAAGTGAATGAAAACCTCTTTAGTCTTCCTTATATGCAATATTTCATGCTTTCTTTTAACATCCTATGTGCGAAAATTCATGGAAAAACAACATAAGAACATAATACACATAATGGATAAGACACTTCACTTGATAACAGAGTGTTACACATTAATTTTTTCATCCCTATGATCGTTAATGATGTAAACCTATTTGTTGCCTTCAGAGGGGTCAGTGGCCTAGATTCCTGAAGAAAGAAGGAAGAAGAACTTTCCATGAGAGAAGTTGTTGTATTTTCCTTTGTAAAAACCCTATTTTGGAGGATTTCCGCAGGTTCATATATACGCAGGGTGCATAAATGCCTGATTTCCATAGGTTTCTCTATAGCTAGGGTGTGGAGTTTCTGCAGGCTGCACTATAGCTAGGGTGCGACGGCCTCTTGTACGTGGAAAAAATGAGCATCTTCTTGATGCTTCTAGAAGGAAAAGCTTATATGGTGAGGTGGCCTCTGAACGGTTTGGATATTACTTGCTTTCATGATTTAGTGGGATCATCCTAACCTCATCACCTTATCCTCTTCATATTATAAAAGGAGAGGAGCTCTCATGGAGAAAGTTAGCTTGATTGAGTTGGATTGAGCTTGGGAAATTTATGTTGGCTTTGAGCTTTGCTTTGCCAAGATAGATTGTGAGTAGATATCACATACATAGTCTCAGAATCCATCGGAGCAAGAAGTGTGTGGGAAGCAAGGAACTGTTGGAAGGAACTTGACGACATCAGGCATATGGCTGTATCTTTCTTCCATATTATATAATACAATGGCATGTTTCTTTCCCATAAAATCATTCTCATTTTATTACATGACTCCTTGATCACATGTTTAAGTTTTCATTGAATCTACTATTGTTGTTTTCACTTTGGTTGGTTTGTGTCATTGCAGATTTGATCTCACAAGAGCATTGGAGCGAAGCATGGACAACACAGATATAAGGAAGCGATATCTAAAGGTATGTTATTCATTCCTTCTTTGGTAGTAAATTCAATGATTGTAACTTAGGGACAACGTCATGTCTTGTCTTGTTTTGTTCTAGATCTAGGTGGATCTAGGGGGATTGATTTGTGTCTGCACTTAACAATTAGCTCGATAACATAGAGTTCACCCTTGCAATGGGATACCTCTCCGGGTCATGCTCCAAATCCTGACCGCTTTATTCTCCTCGATGTAATGATGTCTCTCCTTTACAAGTTGTAAGGCCGAAGTCCCTCTTTAGTGATGACAACAAGAGATCGGAATGTGATCAGGAATGTATCATCTTCACAAGTCCTACTCATGAGGCATCCATGATGCTGACATGGACATCATTCCCACATACTCAAAACATAAAAAGATGAAGAATAAAATATGACCCCCATCAACATGGAGCCATAAAAATCCTTAGATCTGCTGCTCAGATCCAAAACATAAATATGCATCCCATACAAAAGATCTCGGAACCCACGAGAATCAGAACTGCTTCGTTGGCCACTTGCCATGCAAGTGCCACAATTTCTCTATCACATATAACCGATTGATTTGATGTGAAAGAAGAGAATAAACAAATAGATAGAAGGAATAAGTTGATCTTGTTGCCTTGCTGCAGCTTCTCTCTGCTCCTTTAGACCTATAACACGCATGCTATGCTGCAACATTTAATGACAAAACAACATAATTAAAAGCATGCTTACATTGGCTTCTCAAACACTTAACTTGTTGATCTAAAGCTCTGCTACAAAAATAGACCTCGTCATTGAATTTGCGTCGTCGAATTACCTAAAAATGACTGTCAAATCGTCTCCATCCGAGTCAGAGACTTTCAGGCCCAAGAGACACATCTGCCTTGGTTACCGTGCCACTGCGTCTGTAATAAATGACTCATTATGGAATTAAGCTGATGAATTTTTTATCAAATCAGAAAACTAACACCACCATTGCGTTCGTGGCATCATTTTACCTAAAAATGATTGTCTCCATGCCTCGATCCGAGTCAGGCACTTCCTACCCAGGAGGCAACCTTGCATCGGTTTACGTGCCAAAATACGTACAGTCTGTACGGATCTGTACCAGGATGTACAGTCCATACGGTCCCGCTCCACTCTCATGCTTGGAGTCTTCTACTGCCTCGAACTCTGCCCGAACCCCCTTCTTATACCATTTATCGGGTATTTTTGCAATAATGAGGCCGTTGGCGTGTTGGTAGATTGGTTAAATTTATAACGTTGGTTAGTGAAGGTCCTAGGGTCGAATCCCGCAGACTCTTCTCTTTTTGGCAGAAAATTTGGCGGCTTTTTACTAAATCTAATGGTCCATTTTGGCACGCGCTGCCAAATATGGCAGATCGTTTTGGCGCGCTCCACTAAATATGGCAGGGATTCTGGCACACATTTGGTGGTTACTAATTATGGCAGAATATGCCATATATATCAGAACTCCCACCATATTTGGTGGAGTTATGATATTATATATAATTTTTTTTAAATTTCATTCATGGATCTTCCTTGTGCATTTCAGGGGTGTCACGTGGCAGCTCCCTATTGGAACATGTGGTGTCATCTGATTCGTCCACCCGTACATGCTGATCTCATGCTGGACACATGGCACCTTCTCGGTGGTGCCACATGGCATCACCTGGGGGTGCCACATGGCATCACCTGGGGGTGCCACATGGCATACTTTTACTCGTCCACGTGGCACCCTGAAAAGGCCAAATTCGAGTGACACGTGGCAGCCTCTACTGCTGCCATGTGGCATGCTAACGTCATCATGAAACATGTCACTCTATGCACTTTCCACGTAGGCTGTACAGATGCTAACATCATACATATGGATGTTGACGTCAGCAGTACAGATGCTGACTCATCCTTGCTGACTGGGCTGAGTTGACCAGAACTTTGATCGCTTATAAATTTTGATCCGTAACTCTGTTTGATGAGCCATTTGGGTCATTGGAAATCTTGCAATGCACTCTTTGTGTTCATGAAATTTTAATTGAATTTTGGGAACTTTGATTTTTTCCCCTTTTCTATCTGTTGAAGCCATTCTAAGTGTCCTGGGTCGATTCTATGCATTCTAGGACACTTCTGAAACTTCTATGATGTTCCCTAGATCCATCTGGATCATCATGCATGAAATTCATCCCAGTTGTGATGAGGCCATACAGGGCTTAAACAAAAAATGCATACTAAGTTATCACAACTTGAAAAAGTTCATATGTAAGAGAAAAAAAAAACATTGGTGGTATAGGAAATATTGCCGGTCTAGGGTCTAGTGTCAATGCCATCCAAACCACATCGAATGTGCATAAGCGTCACATGTTATTTAATCAGAGTGAAATTCATCCCAGTTGCCATGAGGTCATCCTTCCCTTGAACAAGAAACATAGACTAAGTTACCACAACTTGAAAAAGGTCATACACAAGAGAAAAAATACATTGCTACGCTTCCTTCTAGAGAGAGACTGACATGTCACAATCTAAAAAAAATTGTTCATGCACAACACAATAGAAACAGGTATGGTCGCATATCCCACAATGGTCATGCAATTGTCTGAGAGGAAAAAATCACATTTCATGGGCTAGAAGCAACACCGTGCACTACTACCAATGAAAAACAACAAACACTTTCTACCCATACTTCTCTGTAGAAGAAAGATGCAAGAAAAACCTACATGAAACAAATCAAAGACACTCCTTCCATTGCATGTGCAATTTGCAATCAATTGAATTTCACAAAAAACAGTAAGTCTTTCATGCTTGATTTGGAAGCATAATACCTCCGCTTGACAGTACATGATAAAACATTTTCCAGTGGCAAAATTTGTCTTCCATGCAAACAGTCGCTTGAAAATGGAAAACTACCACAATTTGCAACCCCTGACCAAATAAGATGTAATACACCACTACCAAATGTAAGTGCACTTACGAAACTTGAAGAGACATGTGTCTCTGCGAATTGCATTTGCATAGATCATGCCCTGGGGCTATAAACAACCCCATATGGGCTTAACATGATCAATTATTAATGTGCATGTTCAACTAGATGTTGTGCAAAAAGCCTTGCCACAATTCATTAGAGATACAATAACAATTGTTGTGGCTCTCAAAAGACGCTTGCAATACAAAAATTCCTATCAGACATGCAAAGTGTGTGTGCATTCTGTTATGAAAGCATTAAAAGAATTATGTTCCAGGGCCCTGTACAAAGTACAAAACATTTGTATAAATGAGAACTGGAACAATGTTCTTGGAGAAGAGGATGGCAACTCTACACAGACTCTCGAAACTGCTAGTGAATTTGATACAAGTGATGAATTAGAGAATGAAACACCCACTGAGACATTGGTGCATGAATTCACTGATTCACAGTGCATTCATGACTTGCAAGACAAGATTGTCGAAATTGCACCTGTTGAGGGGCAACGTCCACTTGGAATATTTAAGGACAAATTCGTTGAGGAAATGAACTTCCCAACACTGTTCTATGGATATCCATGTCCCACTGACATTACAGAACGATTCAGTTACCATAAAATAGTTCGATGGGAGCTGCTACATTCAAGTGATGACTTCTCCTGTCACATAACAAATTTGTTTTTCAAAACAATGCACATAATAATAGAGCAAGTGTTGCCTTGCAAGTGGGTCCGAATAAGAAAAGGCTAGTTACAAGGAATAAAGTTGTTGGCCAAGGATGTCAAGTACAAATATTTCAAAAACATTCACATCTCTCCTGACTATTTGCAACAAAACAAGAAAAATATTTTTGTAATGATCGGACAATTGGGCCCGCCAACATTTTTCATCACATTTACAAGTGCAGAGCATTGTTGGGATCCATTGGTGGTTGCGATATCTGACTTGCATAGGAACAAGAAACGTAAAAAACAAACCGATACACTGGAAAATAATGACATTGAATACCTCATAATAAAATACCCAATGACATGTACTCGCTACTATAGACATAGAATAAATGCTTTGAGACAATTGATATGCCATGATGAAACATTTTCGAAAAAATATCAAACTACTTTTTTGTGATTAATTTCTAGAATAGGGGGAATGAACATGACCACACATTGTTGTGGATAGAGGGTGCACCAGTCTATGAAGCTGACAACAATTCACAAATCGAGCAATTTGTGTACAAATACATAACATGCAACACAAATCATTTGGATCCAGAACTTGCCAAAGTTCATAGAAATTATCATACAAAAATTTGTAGAAAATGAAAAAACTTGCATTGCAGATACAACTTTCCCATGCCGCCAATGAGAGCAACAAGAATCATAGAGCCACTTAGTTTAGAGGACAATGTTGTTGTTGAGAAATCTAAATCCTTGTTCTCATTTCTAGAACAAGGAGAGTTTGACGAGTTGATGAGCTTCAATGGCTTCTTGACAAAGATAAATCTATCAGAAGATGAGTACATCCAAGCCATACAATGTACGCTTAAACAACCAACAAATTTCCTTAAATGAAAAATTTCTCATATTTGGAACAATAGTTTCTCCAAGGACATGCCAGTTATGTGTAATGCAAATACAGATGCACACTATGTCCTCAATGCATATGCTGCAACATCATACTGTACCTCGTATATGACAAAGGTTGAGAAATCCATCACAAGTGCATTAATAAGAATACACAAAGAACATGAAAGAAGTTGTATTGATGCCATACAGATGATACATGTGCTTGGCAATACATTGCTTAATCTTCAACAAATGTCTGCTCAAGAAGCAGTCCACATTGCACTTTCCCTGCCACTCAATTGTAGTTCAAGAAAATGTATCTTCATAAACACATCTCCACTTGAGAAACACACATTTGTGCTTAAACCATCGTGTTTTCTATAACAAGAGCCCGACAATTTAGAATACATACTATGTTGCTCTATTATTGATTATTACCTCCAACGTCCATCTCCTATTAGGCATATTTGCTTAGCAGAATTCCTATCGCATTAAAAAAAAAATGGTGCACCCATATAAAAAAGAAAAAAACCCTCTATGATACGGTTTGTCAAAAACATTCTGACTATGAAAACTATTGTAGAGAAAAAATATTGTTATACGTTCTGTTCGATGAAAAGGAAGAGACATTAAAACATAACTTATCTACATGGGAAGATGCGTATGTTGCCTCTGAGACTATAGTGCAAATCAATGAAGCTATATTTACTTACAATGTTAATCCAACATGGGGTGATCTAGAAATTAGAGTTAATGAGCTAGAAAACCCTGACAATCTTGATGAGACATTCACAAACCGAAAAACAACCAGAACTCCCTGCGAGTCCTATGACTTGCAAGCATATTTACCTTATCCTCGAGCAGGTGGCATTGAAAAACATATCAATCTTGGTTTTCAAGTCACAAACCATCCTTTCCTTATTGAAAATAATGAATACCACAAAATAAGACGTCTATTGAATCGAGAACAACAAACAATTCTAAAGGACATTGCACTTAAAAAATGCTTGAAAATGGACACTCCTATGCACTTGGTCCTTGCAAGTAGAGCAAGAATAGGCAAGACATTCACAGTGAAAGAATTGTTCCAAATTCTTATACGAATATATGATTCAAACAATTTCTCTGATCCTATGAAACCAAAGGGACTAATAGTTTCATACACAGGAAAAGCTGCATATAATGTAGGTGAAACAACAATCCACTCTGCATTTTTAATGCCTTTTAACAAGTCACAATTTCTTCCACTTAGCACAGAAATGTTAGATACCTTGTCTAAGCTTTATGACGAACTCCAACTTGTATTTATATATGAGGCATCTTTGATTGGAAGTCACTTCTTGTATTCCATTGACAACCAACTAAGAAGCATAAAACATGTGCACACAAAATACTTTGGAAACATTGACATGATATTTTGTGGGGATTTTACCAGGCACAGACGATCCAAGATTCTTTGATATTTGAACAACCTACGGTTAACATGCAAACAATGACACATGACTTCTAGAGAGACAATATTAAATTCTTTGAATTGCATACTACAATGCGCCAAACAGATGAAACATTTATTGCAATTCTGAATAGAATGCGGACAAACAACCAAACATATGATGACTTAACATATATCAATTCGAGGTGCTTGCGACCTGCACCAACAGACCCAACGTCCACTTACCTATTCTACACAAATAAGGATGTTGCAATGCATAACAGGTACATGCTATCGCTCATGCCTAGCGATGATATCATCATCAATTAAATTGACCTAGAAGAAGACAACCATGGAAATGTGCCACATCATGAACGTACAACCACTTTACCTTTGCAACTTGTCCTGAAATTTAGAAATGTTTGTTGAAATATATGCCTCCAACTATGATTCACACGATGTCTTGGTCAATGGTGCAGATGGAATACTCAAAGGCTATACCAAAACAGAAAAACTTGATGTCCTTTGGATTAAGTTCCATGAACCGCATATAGGCAAGCAACAAGCAAGAAAGTTGGCTTATCTATATAATTCAAACACTGCAAGCGATTGGACACCTATTTTGTGAATATCAAAGCCAATATCGACATCAACAAAGACAGGGCGACTGAATATTCAAAAACAGTTTCCAATTAAACTTGCATGTGCACGTACAGTCCACAGATCGCAAGGAAGAACACTTAATAGTGTTACATTTCAGCCTGCTGGAATTCGAATACATGGACTTGTATACACAACACTATCTCGTGTCGAAAGCATAGACTCCTTGTATTTACTAAGTCTTCTTACAAAAGATAATTTCAAAGTCAAACAAAAAGTTGATATTGAAATGGAGTGCCTCAAGACTACCGCAAAATGACATCTATAGTATGATTACCAATTCATACAAACAAACTCATCTGTATCAATTCTCTCGCTTAACACATGCATATTACATGCACATATGGATGATATACTTAATGACTATGATACAATGCAATCCAATATTTTGTGCTTGTAGGAAACATACATGGCATTATGAATGAAAAACAAACAATTTGCAAATCACAATTGCATATCAAGTTACATTACACACAGGGTGATGATATTGGTGAAAAAACATGTACCAATTTTGGAGCATATACATTTCGAAGAAAAGAATGTTGAGATGGTGCTTGCAAAAATATTTTTCCATGGAACATAAATTGCAATACTGAATCTATATGCTGCTCCCCATGCAATATTCTCCAACATACTAAATGTTCTTTCCAATGCATTAGACCATTTTCATCTGAATGGAACTATTTTGCTTGTAGAAGACTTCAATATTGACATGCTACAAAATAATGCCAAAAAAAAATAATTGGAAAACTACATGTGCAAATACAGTGTCCGCTTTCTTTTGAACAACACAAGCCATGTGCAAAAAGCGCTTATTGACCATGTATGGTCAAATGTGTCCATTCCTCAATACAACATCTTTATCTTAGACACATACTGGTATGATCACGATACAATTGGTATTGCACTTAAATTATGAGATATACATCAAACATATTGCAAATTCATATTTCTATGTTTCAAAGCATATCTGTGTAGCTTGTTTCAAAAAAAACAAATTATCCAACTTCTTAGTTTTCCTTGGTTTGTACACATACTAGTCTGGTCACCACATAGTTGGTGTTGCACTTGAATTATGAAATATACATCAGACATATTGCAGAATCATATTTCTATGCTTCAAAGCATATATGTCTATCTTGTTGCAGAAAATCGAGATATCCAACTTCTTAGTTTTCCTTGGTTTGTAATTGATTTTGGTCACATTTTTTTTACAATACACACACACACACACAAAATTGAATGAACTAAAAAAAAAAAAGGTACATTCTTCTAACACTATATGCTACTCTATTCCTCTTGTTCTATTTTATTTAGTCTATGTACATAGTAGTTGTTTTTTTCTTTACATGTCATGTTTATGTCTATTTTTTTGTGTGCTTTTGTTCATAGAAACAAACATGAAAACTAGACACCACAAAGAACTCCTAACCAGAAATGTAGAAGAATCCATGCAAAGGTGTGTTTTTCTACCCGTGTTCCACATCCAATAGTTTTTCGTTTACTTTGTCTATATTTGTTGAACTGGTTTGTAGCTCCGTTTTTTTCTTTCCTCCTTGGATACTCCATATCTTCCCGTACATTGACTTGTCTTCATGTCAATTATATTTTTTGTGCTTCTATCTTGTAATAAATAAATTTGTACTCCATCTTTTCTTTTCATGTGTTCCTACATAACGGTTTGCTTTCATGTTGATTGTATTCTCTGTACTGTGAAGCATACAGTTCTTACCTCCCTTTATTTTTCCTCTTCTATACTTAGCCGTTCTCTGTTTTTTTCTTCCCCTCTATTATCCATTTTTTATTCTATACTTAGTCCCATGTCTATGCTCGCGGATTCCCAGGACGACGGAGTGACAGATTTCATGTCCATCTATATATTTACATCATGATTCTGACTGACCTCTATTTGTTTTCATAGTTCGCGAATTTTATGGTCGCAGGTTCCGGTGTAGGTGCCATCAAACTCTCATGCCCCATGTGCATGGTATACATCTTGCGCCTGAAACTTCGATGATCTACATTTTGACCTGGACTCGAAGCTTGCGACTCATTTTTCCCTACATCTGTTGATATTTTTCCCAGTTCGTCTCAACAGTTAGCCAATTTTATGGCCGTGGTTTCTCCCCCAATGCATTATTAAACTCCTAGGCCCCGTGTTCAGATAACATATTGCATCCAAAACTATGATTATCTACAATTCGACCCCGGACTCCTCGAACTCGCAAGCCTCACTCTTTATCGAACTCACAAATTGTATATCCATCTATATCTTGACATCACGAGTCCGATCGAGCACTTTTGTTTCCTTAGCCAATTTTATGGCCGCGGGTTCCCAGGTACGCGTTATCGAACTCTCATTCCCCGTGTTCTGAGTATGCATCTTCCATCCAAAACTTGGGTGATCTACAATTCCACCACAAACTCCAAGGTTCAAAAAAGTACCAAAGCATATTTAATTCTCCTCCATGCCCGCCACGTTCACCCCTTCCCAATACACATTAATTATGATTTTACTGGTGAGAGTTCACCACAGATGTTCGAAAATATTGGCATTAATAAGCAGAAATCTCGAGGTAATCTCCCATTAAAATGAATTTATGGGAGAATATTATGGAATCTGATTAGTTTACTCTGTCAATCTTGAATTTGCAAAAAAATGATGGTTGTTTTGGTTTTTTTAAGAAGTCATCGTAGCAAGAATTCAATATTGTGTTGGCCCGCTATCATATACAAAGGTGTTCACATGATGCCGCTCTTTATTATTGTGCACATAATTTTTGAACCTTACAGGTTTGCATATTTGAGGCTCTGTTTGCATATGAAAATGTTGCTCCACTATTCCAATTTGAACATAGTTTGCATTTGGGCCACAAAGAACAGTAATAAAATAAAATAATATGAAAATTGTTTAAGTAAATATTAACAAATTATCTTCTTACTTGAACCTGATTTTGTCAAAATCCAAGTATATTACATAGTTTTCAATGTTTTCCCCGCTTTTCAATAGTTTCTTGATTTCCATGCCATCTTCGCACACTTTCCCAATACAAATTGATGACGCTTTTATTAGCTTTGAAAATATTGGCATTAAAAGGTGAAAAGGTCGAGGACATCTGCCATTAAAACACACTGAACCAATATTTACCTGAGATTGTATTATGATGTTGCAGCGTCCATTTTAAAAACAATGAGGATCAAAGGAAGGTTTTCATCACCTTATGGCTGCAACTTGATAACATGTCTGTGGAGATACCTTGAATATTTTTGAGCACGAGGACCAGTGTTTTCAGTGGTCCATAGCTTATGACTACTACTCGTCCACTTCTACCCAGATGAAAGTTATCTTGACATCTGAAATTGCAATGACACATTGTATCCCCAATTATTTTTTTTACTTTAAGGACTTGGTTATGTGCTGCGCTAAGAACTATATTCCAAACCAGTGGATTGTCCAGATGTGTGACCATTTCCAAATCTCCCTATCCTCTAAATAATTTTGAAATATGTTAACACTTCCCGACCCAATGCCTACTTTCAAGGGCGAGAATTGAAAACAGTTCTTAAAGAAGCATGGAAATGAATTATACCTCTTGCCAAAGTTATTACAGGACCCAGTGCCCACTCCCCGGGACATGGCCATATTACAGGTCAGTGCATGTAAAAACCTTTTCGGCAAATTGCATGGCTTTTCATGAGGACAACAAGACAAGAAAGTGAAATCGACATCTCTCAGATGATTCTGTATATTTTATATTTTACGGTCAAGCAACAAACCATATTTCATTGCCGCAAGATGATTTCCATTCAAATCTCTTTCCAGTTATTGCAATATAGGAGGCAAAAAAAATTCTTTATGCCATATTATTTAATTTTCGTCATGCCTAATTGCTATCCATTTCTTGGACTATGTATGTGTAGGAAGCTGAACTTTGAATTTGACCCAGTAACATTCTCGTGCCAGAAATTATGGAGTCACGAAGCTTGCCAACAATTTTATAAGGTCTTTAATTATTTTGTTTCATTATTTAAAGCATTGATATTTAGAAGGTATTTTCCCCGGTTTTCTGGCCAACCAACAATCTTCCTGGATAGGAAGGGCACAATAGAAGAAATGGAGAACTATAATGTTATAAGGTTTTTCGAGTCTAAACAAAATCCTTTCTTCCTTCCATGTCACATATCTGGTACAATGTTTTTTGCTGGAATAACAAGGGAGTACATCTACTGGTTGCAGTTTTTCCATGAAAAAAGGAAAGGACAATTCATCTCTATGCCTTGGAAATTCTAGGATTTCATGGTCAGGAACCACTTCAACAGTTCTTTCACTTACACTATCCTGAATGGACTCCGTACTAGTAGCAATGATTCATAGAAGCATAACTGAAAAGACCCAGGTGAAAAAAGTGCCCAATCCCCGACTGTCGTAACCAAGACCACAACATCTCGTGGAAGTACTCCAACAGATTACCCAAGTAAAAAATTCACACACAGTTCTTCAGGTGGAGGAGGACATAAGAACCCTCCCTCCGACAAAATTGAAAGTTTTCAAAAGCTCCCCGCAGGCAAAGAACAAAAAACAATAGTCAAAGAACAGGAGGGATCGAGGGGAGAAATTGATATCTACGATCTCTCCCTCAAAGATATGGAACTAGAAATTGACATTGAAAAAATGTTCCCTGAGGACGATTGCCTAGAGGGCACCACTCCTCACAATCCTAGGATGGAAATACTTGGCATAGATACATTGGACGAAGAAGAGTCTTTTGCATTTCATAGCACTGTTTTTTACTGCGAATCAAAAGAATTGATTATTGAAAACATAGATGTAAAGAATAAGAAAGGGACATCTCGTTTAGATTTCAACCTATGAAACATACGCCCTTCCCAGATATCTAAGATGCACCAAGAAACTAAAGATGCTCTAGACAACTCTATTAGCGGCCTTGAAACGAAAAACCTCATGTTAAAGACATAAATCAAATAATTGGACACAACTCTAATGCCTCTTCCACTATTTGCTACTCCTTTGGAAATGTTCAAGTCCACTGCACTTGTACCAAAGTTAAAAGGATCAACAAACCTTCTCACATTGGCCCGATACTATGTGGAAATTAATATAAAAAAAAAGAATGGAATTAATAATAGAAGCTTGGGAGATGTCAAATAATATGGTCTCTTTTGGAACAAGAGTGCATGCTTTTCATGAGTATCTGCAAGCAAATCTCAATAACGAGCAAGGTTTTTATCTCGATGCATTTTTACCATTTGGTGTTGAAGTTACCGGTATGACAAAATTCCGAAGAAGACACGAGGATCTCCCTTCCCTGGATCGAATAGACCATCTAAACCCATGTTAGAAAGAAAAGGTAAAGAACTTGATTGGTATCATTCAAGAATGTAGCCAAACCATATCTAAAAGAGAAAAACTATTCAAGAAGCTAACTGAGATAGATCTAGGTGCCAACACTAATGAAGTCCACAACCCGAAATTGATATTAAATTTGTTCTTTTTAACCAAGCAAGCATTTGATGATCAAGTTCATATCTATAAAACACTGTCATTTGAAAATTTCTATGACATTCTTGAATATGGTGAAGATGACGTGAAAACTTGGCTAGTCAGTTATGCAATTAGAAACAAAAATATTCAAGAAGCATTGCACAACTTGTCTATTGATCTAAGGGACTTGGAAAGTGAATTCTTCAATATAAAAATCCAACATCAAATGAACGTGGCACCCATGAGGAGCTACATCGAAGAATGGTTGAAAAAGGTTGTCAACCAGATTACCAATAAAGGTCAAAGCCCAAGAAAGCCATAAAGGGACCTCAACGAAGAAATGACAAGGTATGGGACACCATCATAGTAAGTTGATACCGATCACATTCTTATGTCTTCATCCACTTATTCTAACAAAGCTTTAACCTAGATCTGACAATTTTCTCTTTCTTCTTGCCAGGTTTTGTTGTTTTCCATCGTTGACTTTCTTCTTTCTACAAAATTCATTCTTGTACATCTTTTCTTTGTAGTCCACGAGAGTCCCAATTGGAGTCATTCTGGAAAATGCATTTTTATTTCACAAAATATGTACTGAACTATAGTTTTTTCTACAAATTCGAAGACAACTTTTTTGGGGAAATATTCTCAAATGTATTTTGTGACCCATTGTATATAAATATAAATATTTGGGGTTGTTCTATGCTGATATTCAATGATTGGTGTTGTTATTTGGAATTTGTATTTCTTTGTAAAATTAACTCATTTCACTGTACATGTTCATGTTCTATATTGTGCATGTATTGCAACTTCCTATATTTCAGAATATTTTTCTATATACAAAATGTAAAGTCATATATTTTTTTCTCTGTTCCTTGTAGGTTTGAGAAAAAAAATTTCGAGCCCAAGACACCATTCAAATTCAAAAATGATTTACATTTGGACCACAAATAATCTAGTAAGATACATTAATATGGATACATTTTAAATAAACATAAACACAATCCCTTTAAACTTTTAAACCTGACTTTCTTGGGCTCTTGGATTGTCCGCGGGTTGATCGGTTAAGAGACTGTCAAATCCTCATTTCCATCTATATATTCACATCAGGAACCCGACCAATGACCGTCCCTTTCAACACTTGGCCAAATATCTCATCGCGATGTCCCAACTTAGCGCTATCACATTCTTATCCCATGTGTTCCATTATATACAGCTTGCACCCAACACTTCTTTCATATACATTTTGCACCCAAAAATTCTTTGATAAAAGATAAAGTATATAAGACAAAAAAGAAGGGTTAACATATTGAAATTTGTGATAGATATCCCATTTCCTCGCAAGATCTTTTCTGCATGTTTCTGGAGAAGTTATATACTTATTGCATATACCTGGAAAGAAGTGCGAAGGTGGAGGGCACAAAAATACCCGTGGAAAGAAGTCGAACAAGCTTCAAAATAGGGTGGCAAGGGTTCCCAAGGAGACGTAAGGTCCCGACTGTCAAATTGTATATATCAGATCATTTCAGTGAAAAATGTGTAACATGAAGAAGGTGTTCTTGCCATCGTTAATTCAAATTCATTCTACTTTCACTAGTGACAAATCAATGCACAACTTTGCTTATTGGCATTAACAAGCAAATAATGTATTCAACAACGATTTACAAGAGCCCGAACGACCCCTGGGTTGGGGATTGGTCCTATATCGGGACATCATGAGCCCTATTGACCACAGTTCCTTTTAACACTTAGCCAATTATCTCTCCGCGGGGTCGCGACTTTGTGCTAACGAATTTTTATGCCCCCTGTTTCGTGATATACGTATTCAACAACGATTTACGGGAATTCGACCGACCCTTGGGTTGGCACTATTATAAATTTTGCACCCAAAAATTTTGTCATCTACAAGTGCGTGATATACATCCTGCACCCAAAACTTTTGTACTCTACAATTCATCGCGACTTAGCGCTATCGATTTCTTATGCCCCCCTGTTCCGTGATATACATGTTGCACACAACACTTCCGTGATATAAATTTTTCACCAAACACTTGCATTATTTACAATTCGACCTTGGTTATAGATCCCGCCTACCCGGGAATACATGATCAGAAAAGTGGCTAGGCATCGAATGGCTAGCAGTCGGTCAGAGTCACGATATAAAATCACAAAACACCATTCAATTTTGAACATGGTTTACATTTGGACCATAAATAATCTAGTAAGATACATTAATATGGATGCATTTTAAATAAACATAAACAAAATCCCTTTAAAATTGAACCTTAATTTATCGGGCTCTTGGATTGTCCGGGGGTTGATTGGTTAGTGGACTGCCAAATCCTCATTTCCATCTATATCTTCACATCGGGAACTCGACCGACGACCGTCCCTTTCAACACTTGGCCAAATATCTCACTGCAGCGTCCCAAATTAGTGTTATCACATTCTTATCCTGCGTGTTCCGTTATATACATCTTTCACCCAACACTTTCGTCATATACATTTTGCACCCAACAATTCCATGATAAAAGATAAAGTATAGAAGATAAAAAAAAAGGGTAAATATATTCACATCTGTGATATATATCTTATTTGCTCGCAAGATCTTTTCTGCATGTTTCTAGAGAAGTTATATACTTATTTCATATACTTGGAAAGAAGTGCGAAGGTGGTGGGCAATAAAATACCCATGGAAAGCGGTCAGATGGGCTTCAAAATAGGGTGGCAAGGGTTCCCGAGGACACGTAAGGCCCCAATTGTAAAATTGTATATATCAGAACATTTCAGTGCAAAATGTGTAACACGAAAAGAGTGTTCATGCCATCCTCAATTCAAATTCATTCTGCGTTCCCTAGTGACAACTCAGTGCACAAATTTTCTTATTGGCATTAACAAGCAAATAACGTATTCAACAATGATTTACGACAACCCGACCGACCCTCGATTTGGGGATTGGTCCTATATCGTCACATCATGAGCCCGACTGACTGCAGTTCCTTTCAACACTTATCCAATTATCTCTCCGTGGGGTCGCGAATTAGCACTATCGAATTTTTATGCCCCTTGTTCCATGATATACGTATTCAACAACAATTTACAAGAGTCCAACCGACCCCTGGGTTGGCGCTATTATAAATCTTGCACCCAAAACTTCTGTCATCTACAAGTGCATGATATACATCCTGCACTCAAATCTTTCGTACTCTACAATTCGTTGCGACTTAGTTCTATCGATTTCTTATGCCCCCCTGTTCCGTGATATACATGTTGCACACAACACTTCCATGATATAAATGTTGCACCAAACACTTGCGTCATTTACAATTCGACCCCGGTTATAGACCCCGCCTACCTAGGAATCCGTGATCTGAAAAGTGGCTAGGCATCCAATGGCTAGCGGTCGGTTAGAGTCACGATATAAAAGCATGAGCACAAATGTGAATGGGTGTGTTCACCAACGCGCATTGGGACATTTTCAGAAAAATGACTAAGTAACGAGAAAGAGAGAGTAGAGTGGAAAAACAAACGGAAATTTTGTTGAGTATAGAAGAGGGAAAAGAAGGTCCAATCTATTCAAATCTGCAATTGATAATCCATTTCCTAGCAAGATTTTTTTTGTATGTTTCAACTGCGTAAAGTGGTCAGATGGGCTTCAAAATAGGGTGACAAGGGTTCCCGAGGACACGTAATGCCCTTCCTGACAAATTGTATATATCAGAACATTTCAATGCAACATGTGTAACACAAAGAGGGTATTCATGCCATCTTCAATTCAAATTCATTCTGCTTTTACTGGTGACAAATTAGTGCACAGGTTCTCTTATTGGAATTAACAACCAAAAAACGTATTCGACAACGATTTACGGGAGCCCAACCGACCCCCGGGTTGGTGCTATTATAGATCTTGCACCCAAAGCTTGTGCCATCTACAGTTCCACCATATACATCTTGCACCCAAAACTTTTATGGTCTACAATTCATCCACATATTGGAACATGGTTTGCATTTTGACCACAAATAATCTATTAAGATACATTAATATAAATACAATTTAAATAAATATATTTAATCTTGAACCTGACTTTTTTCGAACTCGTTGATTGGTCCTATATCATCACATCATGAGCCCGACCGACTACAGTTCCTTTCAACACTTAGCCAATTATCTCTCCGCGGGGTCGCGACTTAGCGCTATCGAATTTTTATGCCCCCTATTATGTGATATATGTATTCAACAACAATTTAGAACAGTCCGATCAACCCACGAGTTGGCGCTATTATAAATCTTACACCCAAAACTTCTGTCATCTACAAGTGTGCGATATACATCTTGCACCCAGAACGTTTTTACTCTACAATTCATCACGACTTCACGCTATCGATTTCTTATGCCCCCTGTTCCGTGATATACATGTTTCACACCACACTTTTGTGATATACATTCTTCACCAAACACTTGCGTCATATACAATTCGACACCGATTATAGAGACTACCTATCCGGGAATCCACGATCGGAAAAGTGGCTAGGCATCGAATGGTTAGCGGTCGATCGGAGTCACGATATAAAATCACGAGCACAAATGTGAACCGGCGCATTCGCCAACGCGCGCATTGGGACATTTTCAGAAAAAATGGCTAAGTAACGAGAAAGATAAAGTAGATGGGGAAAACGATCGGACAAGTTTTAAAATAGTGTGACAAGGGTTCCTGAGGAGACATAAGGCCCACCTGGCAAATTGTATATATTCTACTTCTACTCGTGACAACTCAGTGCACAATTTCTCTTATTGGAATTTACAACCAAAAAACGTATTCAACAGCAATTTACGGGAGCCTGACCGACCCCCGGGTTGGTGCTATTATATATCTTGCACCCAAAAATTGCGTCATCTACAGTTCTTCCGTAAACATCTTGCACCCAAAACTTTTGTGGTCTACAATTCATCCACATATTGGAACATGGTCTACATTTGGACCACAAATTATCTATTAAGATACATTAATATAAATACAATTTAAATAAACATATTTAAACTTGAACCTGACTTTTTTCAAACTCGTCGATTGGTCCTATATTGTCACATCATGAGCCCAACCAACCACATTTCCTTTCAACACTTATCAAATTATCTCTCCATGGGGTCATGCTTTAGCGCTAACAAAATTTTATGCCCCATGTTCCATGATAGGCGGGTTGGTTTGCTTATTGCCCCCGGGTTGGCGCTATTATAAATCTTGCACCCAAAACTTTTGTACTCTACAATTTGTCGCGACTTAGCGCTATCGATTTCTTATGCCCTCTTTTTATGTGATATACATGTTGCACACAACACTTCCGTGATATACATTTTGCAGCAAACACTTCTGTCATTTACAATTTGACCCCATTTCAGTGAAAAATGTGTAACAGAAAGAGGGTATCCATGCCATCTTCAATTCAAATTCATTATGATTTTACTGGTGACAACTCAGTGCACAGGTTCTCTTATTGGAATTAACAAACAAAAAACGTATTCAACAACGATTTACAGGAGCCCAACCGACCCCCGGGTTGGCGCTATTATAGATATTGCACCCAAAAATTGTGCCATATATAGTTCCGCCATATACATCTTGCACCCAAAACTTCTGTGGTCTACAATTCGTCCACATATTGGAACATGGTTTGCATTTCGACCACAAATAATCTATTAAGATACATTAATATAAATACAATTTAAATAAATATATTTAAACTTGAACCTGGATTTTTTCAAACTCGTTGATTGGTCCTATATCATCACATCATGAGATCGACTAATCGCAATTCCTTCGAACACTTAGCCAATTATATCTTTGCGGGGTTGCGACTTAGCGCTATCAAATTTTTATGCCCCCTATTCTTTGATATACGTATTCAACAACAATTTATGGCAGTCCGACCGATCCCCGGGTTGGCGCTATTATAAATCTTGCACCCAAAACTTTCGTCATCTACAAGTGCACGATATACATCTTGCACCCAGAAATTCCATACTCTACAATTCATCACAACTTCACGCTATTGATTTCTTATGCCCCCTATTCCATGATATACATGTTGCACATGACACTTTCGTGATATACATTTTGCACCAAACACTTGAATCATATACAATTTGACCCCGGTTATAGAGGCCACCTATCCGAGAATCTGCGATCTGAAAAGTGGCTAGGCATCGAATGATTAGCGGTTGGTCGGATTCACGATATAAAATCACGAGCATAAATGTGAACCAGTGCGTCCTCCAACGCGCGCATTGGGACATTTTCAGAAAAAATGGCTAAGTAATGAGAAAGAGAGAGTAGAGGGGAAAATAGTCAGACAAGCTTCAAAATAGGGTGACAAGGGTTCCCAAGGAGACGTAAGGCCCTGGCTGTCAAATTGTATATATATTTTGCTTCTACTCGTGACAACTCAGTGCATAGGTTCACTTATTGACATTAACAACCAAAAAATGTATTCAACAATGATTTACGGGAGCCCGACTGACCCTCGGGTTGGTGCTATTATAGATATTGCACCCAAAAATTGTGTCATCTACAGTTCTGCCATATACATCTTGCACCCAAAGCTTCAGTGGTCTACAATTCATCCACATATTGGAACATAGTTTGCATTTTGACCACAAATTATCTACTAAGATACATTAATATAAATACATTTAAACTTGAACCTGAATTTTTTCAAACTCGTCGATTGGTCCTATATTGTCACATCATGAGCCCGACCGACCACAGTTCCTTTCAACACTTAGCCAATTATCTCTCCGCTAGGTCACGCCTTAGCTCTAACGAAATTTTATGCACCATGTTCCGTGATAGGCGGGTTGGTTCGCTTATTGCCCATGGGTTGGCGCTATTATAAATCTTGCACCCAAAACTTCCATACTCTATAATTCGTCGCGACTTCGCGCTATCGATTTCTTATGCCCTCCTGTTTCGTGATATACATTTTGCACCAAACACTTCCGTCATTTACATTTCGACCCCATTTTCCAAAATTTACCTTGTAAGTTGTTTGGCAGGGACTATGCTGCCATGCAACACTTGTTTAAAGAATGACTTGAGTTCCCCTCCTCACAATATTTTTTATTAGATTGACTTCAAGTGTAGACCATATTGAAAGAGCCTAATAAAAACTCAAAGGGCTATAAGGGAAAAGGGGCAACTTGTTTTTCAAAGGAAAACCACTAAGAAGATAAACCTAATGGGTACACGCCTTTGAAATCGAGGTGTAAATGCATGTATATTTTACCAAAAAAAAAAACATATTCACTCTGATTTATACCTAATTAGTCATTATATTGAATTTAATTTCTACAAATGGTGTGAATTGAACATGTTACTATCAATCTAACACATTATAAGGAGTTTGATGTTGGGATTCAAGGATAAAAAAATAATCAAAAGATGACACAAATCATGAATCGTTGTGTGAAATGTGGGTTGTCAATGTGTATTGTTGGAGCTTATGTCAATTTTATTTTGGAATTGATTAAGTGGTGAGCTTTATTTCATGATTTGCAACTTTTGAATGCCTTGTCTAAATGTTAATTTTACATCATATGTTTGACATTAAACCAAACCATATAACTACTTTAACCACCATAATTTTAAAATCATTGATGCCAAAATGTGCAAAATACTATTAAATGTCATTGGATAAGAAGTTTTCCCTCAAGATCAATCTAGTGTAATTTATAAATGAATGTGGATTACAACCTTTAATCATAGTAATAAAAAATATTACATGAACAAATATTTTGGAAAACTTATTAAAAAACCTTAATTATTAAAATACGAACTACAAATTCCATAAATATAAAAGTCTTCATTTACATTATCTACTCTATTTCATTCAATGCATCCTGATCAATGTTCATATTTTCTTGAAAATACTCAATATTATTCGTGGTAGACCATCATTATATATACCCTTATTCTTTTTGGTTTTTTTATTGCAAATATTTTTATGTAAATATAAGACATATTTAAAAATAAAACCGAGTATCATCATCTTTGTCTTCTTCATCAACTTCATCATCAATACACAATTTTGTTCTTAGATCGGTTAAATTGTTACATGACCTATTTTCATCATTGTGTATATCATCCATATAATCACCTACTATATCATCCAACTCTTGTTGTTGATTTTTTCCATCATTACAATCATCTGGATTTTGATAGTATACATATCGTACACATGCCGAATGGCATTCTTTAACGAATTTCTTAGGCGGGGTTTTGTCCATGGGATTATAAAAAAAACCTCTCCTAGCTAGTTGCTCAAGATAGGCACTAACTAAGAAGGAAAATTGACATGAATATAAACTATTATACTATCCTCTAGCATGCATAATAGTTGTCAATGCATCAAATAAGAGATTTCAAGCGACGCCTTTTAGAAAAAAACAACAGTTGATTTTATTCGAATGTAAAAACATAAGCAAATAAACTACATAACTTGGGGAGAGGCTTGTAGCAAGTGAGCTCTAATCTTGTCCATAGAAAGGTGATTTGTTCTTATTTAAGGTTTAATCTCAGTCTCTAATGAAGAATGGATGGTGCTTCCCCTTGTGAATGGTCACTTTGGTTTAGAAATAGATAGTATGAGGGTAAACAAACTCAAAATAAATAGGTGGAAGAAATGTACTGCTCACTCTTTGGATCTATACCTTCAATGTAATATTATTCTCAATTTTTTATTTTATATACATGGGATTCTATTTATAGACTATAATGAAGCTCCCATCTACACCAATTTTAATGTGATTGTCCATTCTTTAGGTGTGTGTATTATGTGCTTGATTTAACCTAAAGGAGGTTCAAAGGACCAAATTTTAATGAGATGGGAGATGTAATGAGGCTTGGTTCAACCACTTCGTCCTTTAATGTTTTTCTTTGGAATTTATGGGTCACTATAATCCCTTATTTATGGATCTATAGGGGTTGCATGCATATCAAGGCTTTTTTTGGCATGACTAGTGCTAGTATGGAGGGATATATAGCGTGAACATGTAAGTTATCAACTTAAGAGTTGTCTATGGTTAATGGTGTATAAAAAATGTATATATCATGCATTTGATTGTATTAATGTGAAGTCCATGTTGATTTGTGATGTTACTAGATATGACCACTGAAATATCACAGATGAGCAAAATTAGGGTGACAAAAAATTACCCATTGATGTGTGAGGTTATGAGTATATCATATAGAAGAAATACATCATATGTTTCTTATGCATATAATATGGAGCAAGAGACATATAGAAAGAGAGACTTGGATAGGAAGGAAGGAACTCTAATGGATGGTTATCAAAGGTCACTTGAAAAAATGCAAACAATGGTGAGGTGATATAGATATACAAACAAGGTAGGCATACCCATGCTCATGACATAGTGACAGAAAAGTAGAATATTTTATCATGGCAAGAGGAATCAGATCAAATTGCATCTAAAAATTGAATGTTGCTTCTATCTAATACATGTGAGGGAACAATAGCACCTAGGGGAAAAAGAAATGTAGCAACAAGAGGCCTACTAGAAGGTAGGGTTGGAACATGAAAGGAGATAAATGGAGGGAAGCTCATCCTAAAGGATTATAACAATAGGGCCTTTGACTAGATATGAAACGCTACAACTGGAAATTAGTTAAAATTTTAAGAATCCATATTTATCTTAAAGTGTGGAAACCTTGACAAATCTTACTAATTTTTAAAATACCAACTATAAAATATTTGGAAATATTTTTGTGAAATATTCAAATTCCTAAGGATTTATATAGTTTCTATAAAATTTTGACAATTTTTAAAGTAAAATAGTTTTAATTCAATTAAAAGAGAGGGAGATAGTTTTGTTGGTTTCATATCATCTCCTTGAAGGTTCATGATACTTTGAAAAAGGTAGCCACCCATTTTCATTTGTAAGGCCTTGCTTGGCCTTACTACCATGTAGATTTTCCAAAAGAGGAAGTGTATCAAAGAGTATTGAACTTTATTCAAGTTATGCAAGAAAGGAAGAAACCACATAAAAGCAACATGCCCTCAAGAATCTACTTCGCTCAATTCCAAATGATATAAGCTAGTAGGAGAAGGGGTAATATTCCATGGAAGATATTAAGAACAACATCATTATTAATCTAGGTACAAGCACATAGAAAGGAAACCCATCAAATGCATTGACCCTACTAGTATAGGTAATAATGAATAGGGTAAAGATGATGATGAGGCATTCCACAAGCAAAAGGACATAGGTATAGTTGATATTAGTTTCCTAGGTGATACTGTGAATTATGCATAGGGAAATGATCGTTTTCAGACACCACTAGAACAAAAGGAGACATCCCTAGCTAACAATATTCTTACTGAGGTGAACCAAGCAAGCACAAGTGAGCAACATCACACAAAAACCATCCCTAGCACTAGAAAAAAACTGAGAAAGAGCATGAGTGCACGCATTGGGATGACTCGTGGTGGAGATAAAAGTTTAAAAACTACTTCAAGTTTCGAAATATTGTTGAGCGAGTTACCTCTAGCTATCGACGAAGACCCTTCCATAGTACATGAGACTTTTTCTTGTGACCCAAAAAAATGAGAGTGCCAAAGAAACAAACTCACAAATAGAGAAATGTTAAATCTAATCATGTCATTATCAAGACCATTTAATCAATAATAAATAAGGGAAATAGTTGCAAAGAAGCTAGTCCTTGCCTAGATTCTACAAGAATAATAAATTTGTAAATTATCACTTTCCTCAAGGTTGACCACGAGCGTTTCAGGCCTATCTTACATTTGGTTATAAATTATGAGTTGTATATTGAGTCTCCCAACCATCAATCCAAATCCAAAAAAAAAAAAAATGTTATAATTCCTTGAAAAATAACCTAATATATTACATAATGATAACGCGATCTACACATGGTCGTGGAGAATCAACGGGATAAACAAGTGTAGGTGCAACATTCCAACCTCTGTATATATGATGAAACAATAAGATTTGTTTTTTACATACATATACAATATTGAATAATTTATTGAACACATATAGGAAAAAATTCTATACTATACTTAATTGTAAATTTCACTGTTATTTCCTAAGTGCAAAAGTTATGGCCTATTCGATAAAAGAATCATTGAAAAAATTATTCACACATAATACACCAATATTAATGTTATTTAAAAAAATTAAAACTATTTATATATGATAATACGTAAAAGTGACTTAAAGTATATTAATGTGTAATATTCTTAACACAAATATCATTAATGTGTAATATTCTTAATCCAAACCTCATTTTAACTTCATACGTATTCCAAAACTGAAATCCAAACCTCATTTTAACTATGTATGTCTTTCAAACCTGAGCAATGCCTTTATTTTTGTGATATTTATCTTACTAAGGCTTCTTCACTTTCTTTTGTGTTTCTGGAAATAGTTTTTCACATTGAAATTGTAGAAGTTTTCTTATCGGTGGGATTCTAATACAGGCACGACACTTTCACTCAGTTGGCTAATAAGTTGAATGTAGTTGAGGTGAGGCGGTATGATATGGGATCTACTTGCACAACATCAATGGAATTTTTTTATCTATACCAACAAACAAACTGGGTTTATTGGCAAAATTACACTTTTACATGGTTTAAATCATGTTTTTGAATGCACAGACTGATTCAACATCCTCAAAAACTCTAGGGAACTTATCCTTCATAATTTTTGGCCAAATTTTGAGCAAAACTTGTCGAAAAAACCTGTTCGAGAAAAGGTAAAAATGAAGAACGTTTAGACTACATCACTAGATAACAACAAACATATAAAGTTGGAGATATCCAACATCACCAAAGAAGTAATCCGGGAGTACACAGAAGGCCATATGAAAATATTTTTAATAATTATTGTTCAAGGATATAATCTTAGGTATAAATTTGATATTGTAAAATCATACTATTTTCACAATTCCTTTGACTTGCAATCGACCTATAGGCAATAATGGAGTTTGTGAAGATCCCAAGGGAAGTTGAAGAGTCATTGTTTGTAATGTTAATTTTTCTTTCATATAAATACAAGTTATGATATTATATAGAAGTCCTTTTTGTGGGGGGAGAAAGGATCTTGGAAGGGGGATTGGAGAATTGGAATTATAAGTTCTTAATTTTGGTAAACATAATAAATTTAAAACATTTGATTTGTGGGTCATATATAATTATGAATAATTCATTAGGTTTATATTATTTGGTTTTGTTTAGGGTATTTGTTAAGCATTTCAATATTATACCTAAGTTTAATAATATAGGAGATTATTTCAAATTGAAAAAATCACACACAAAGATGTGTAGATGAATATTCAATAAACAACATACAATTTATTATTTAAACTTGTAAAATTTTGGTAAATATCATCAATATAAACATATTTTATGTAAAAAGGAGGAGACTTTTTGAAATGAAGATGGTTAAATGATCAATGTAAATTTTGAAAAAATGCCAAAAATAGCCAATTGGCAAAAAAATACCCCTAAAGAATAACCTAATTTTATTTTCCTTCATTAATAATGTGATGTGTGAATGTTAAATTCGAATCACATCATGTTTGGATAAATACAATTAATTTGAACATGTTAAAGGATTGGAATGAATATAGGTTCATGATTTTTCATAGCTTTAGGCTTAACATTTTTCTAAATACACATTTTAATTCTTTCTTTGCATTTACAAAACGTATTCAAATTAATATGAAAATACAAATCAAAACAAAATTAAAAAACTCAAAAAATTGAATCTAGTAACCAACACCATGAATTTCTTGAATCTAGTAACCAATACCATGAACTAGAGTTTCCACCATTAAAGGGTTATAACTCTAATTTGGGTGTTTCAATCTAGTGAGATTCCTTGAAGTTGACAAGGGGTATTTCCCCACATCAAGAAATCCATCAGTGTTATCTTCTACTGCAACTATTTCTCCTTGTGCAATTTCCGATTCTCTGCTTCATAAAACCATGTGTTGTCTACATGTAGCATGTTCTCCCACTTAATGAAATATCACTTATATTTTGCACTCCTAAATTTTTTCACTTTTCCATCTAGTACAATCTCAATCTCATACAACTTCCTCCTTGTCCAAGTCTTAATATACCTTTGAGATTTCTTCATCATCTTTTGCAACATTGTCTCCTTTGTACTCGTAAAAATTTACAATAATGAAAGTAGTTGAAATGTCAAACTCTTCTAGCAACTCCAACCCATAAGAATTGTC
>JZKD02S1679432.1:288583-315556 GCA_000966675.3 Picea glauca
AAAGAGTGTGTCACCTTTGTGACACTAAGAAGGTTGAAGATGAAAAACACTTTCTCTTAGATTGTCCAGCCTATACCCACATTAGATCTCATTTTCAAAATATTTGTCACACTACTAACCTCTTAACTCAACAAAAGTATGGTGATCTTGGAAAGCTTCTCTTAATGCTTTTCGAGCACATAAACACAATTCTAAAGAATCACAAGTAATCACTTACCCTCTTAAGGTCCGATATACCAATTCAGTGTTAGTGGAATCACAAGTAATCACTTACCCTCTTATGTTCTGATAGACCAATTCAGTCTTAGTGAACGTTAATCATCATCATCATCAAAATATATAAATATAAAAAATAAACAAAATATTGTAAATATAAAACCATATAACTAAAACAAAATTGTATAACATAATTTGAAAAAATAATAATAATATTATAAATACAATTGTAAAAATATTATAATACTTAAATAAAAAACTAAAAATAGAAATATATTTTTTTTTTTAAATTATAAAATAAAAGAAAAATTGAGAAAAAGTAAGAAATAAGGGAGGAAGAGGTTGTGGGGAGGTCGATTCCGCCCCCCTCCATTTCACATGGAATTCCAAGTGAAATGGAGGGGGGATTCCGAGAATAGCCCTCCCATCCCCGTGGCCTTTTCTCTTGCGGACACCCACAAGGTCACGCAAACCAGCCTTATTAATTTATTAATTTTAAAATTTGTTTGTAATTTTAAATTCTTTTTTATTTTATTTTTTTATTTCAAATTGTTTTTTAATTTCATAAATTAAATTTGTATTTTGTTTATTGTTATGAAATTTTTAATAGATTTTATAAAAAGAAATTAATTTTAATTTATTTGTTTTATTTTAATTTTTTTTGTTTTTAAAGTCTTATATTTGTAATTTTTCCCTTATTTAAAAGTAATTTGGTCTTTTTAAAATTTTCATCTCTATATATTTTAATTTATTTGTTTTATGATTTTGTTTGTAATCATGTTACTTTTTTAAACCATGGTTTTAAAAACGTTACAATTTTAAGTTGAAAAAAGTGCTATTTGTAGCACTGCATTTTGATTCAGAGCATGATTTTGATCTTTTTTTTTGCAACGCCACGAGTGGTCAAGGCCACAATTTCAAACAAGTTGTAATTCTAACCCTCAGAATAAAGAGGTGTTATCACTAGCACTAGTGTTTGTTTTGGAGGTCAATTTTAAGGTTTTTGTTTGGAACGATACTAGTTGTCAAGACCACAATTTCAAGCAAGTTGTAATTTTATCCTAAAAAAAAATGAGGTGATGTTTTGAGGACCAATTTTTTTTGGGGGTTTAATTTTAATATTTTTGTTTGCAATTTTATAGGGATTTAAAGTCACATTGAAAAATTGTTGTAATTCTAGCCTCGAAAGAAAAGGGTGCTACTAGTAGCACCACTTTTTTATTTGGGGGTTGATTTTGGTGTTTTTAATGCAAAAATATGGAGTTTGAGAGCTAGATTTCTCGTTTCGAAGTCATGGTTCTCCTTAATTTGGTAACTTTATTTTTATCATTTCAAAACTTTGTTTACTATACTATGCTCTACTAAAATCATCGTGATTTCAATCATCGATGCACACATCTTGAATCCTCTAATGAGATCCCTCTAGAAATTTGTTATACCACAGAAACTTCTCACCACTATAATATTATGAAGCATGGACCATTCCAAGATCATCGTCACTTTTGTTGGATCCATGTACAATTTGTTATAGGACACCACAAACCCCAAGGTAAACTAACACCTCCATGAAGGAGTCATGCTTCTTCATGTTTGTGTCTGATTAATTCTTTCTCAATGCTCCAAACACTAGCCTTAAATGGTCCAAAATTTCTTCTTGGCTCTTAAAAATAAAAAATAATGACTTCCAAATAAACAACCATAGTCCCTTATTTATGGGGAATGTTGCCTATTTTAATAGAAAAAATCACACAAACATAATTGTTGTAGGGATTTTGCACCCTGTAGGAGCTGAGCTCCCTTAGGTTCTTCCAGCGCCTAAGATAGGAATAGAGACATAAACTAAGGACATTCCTAGATCTAATTCATACATGAAAACAACCAAAGAAGATGAAAACCTCCCAAAGATCAAAGCAATCATGCATGGATTGACAACAGATCTAATAGTATATCATAACACATAATTATACTAATTCTCTACCAATGAATACATAAAATTGCATGAACAATTGAATAGAGGGAAACATCCAGTATGTCTTCTATTAATCAAAGAAGCAATATTACAACTTACATATGAGAAGATGATGCAATGATCTCCTTCCAAGCTCCTTGCCCAAGTCTTGCAACCAAATCACCAGAGTAACTTTGCTATCTCTTTCCTCCTCTTCTTCCATGGGAAATGGCTTGGTTCTTATAGGGCTTTAAGGATAAGGCCATATAGTTATTAGGATAAGATCCTTGAGCTCATAATGGAATCCTTTCAGAGGCTAAACCCAGAGAAATCAGTGGGAGGTCTTATCCATCGAAACCAAATCCAAAAATAGGGGCTTCTAGACTCGGTCGCTCCCTAGACACACAGATAGAGCAACTGGTCGCTCCCTGGTAGGTCAGAAATCGTGATCAACCCTTTCAATCGCTCCCTTAATGAAGGGAAAGAGAGAACAAGACTTTCAGTCGCACCCTTAATGAAGGATAAGAGAGACCAACCCTTTTAGTCGCATCCTTTGATCCAGGTGGATATTGGTGGCCACCCACCTATTCCAACTAGCTCAAAACAATTTTATGGCAACTTACTATTTTTAGCAGTTTTTCGGTTCCTAAATGTCTGGGGCCATTTTGAGGGCCTGGTGGCAGCTTATATATTATAAGAGATGTAAGGATACTCAAAATCATAAGAAGATGATTGCTACAATGAGGCTCCAAAGGCCTTGTTAACATAAATAAAATCCAAAACCCTAACCTCGACAGATGAAAAGCCAACAATTTTGTGGACCCCGTTTTGGGTAGTTTGGTGTATCAACTTCCTAGGGGTGTAACTTTGGAATATGATCTCTGTTTGGGGTGCATGATAGCTCCTTGGAAAGGTGTCGATGAGGAGATTCATTCTGGGGGCTCAATAAGAGCCTTTGGCTATCATTGAGGTGCTCAATCGTAAAAAAAACTTTTTTTAGGCCCTCAAAAAGGCCCCAAAAGTTTAGGAACTGAAAAACTGTTAAAAATAACAAGTTGCCAGAAAACTGTTTTGAGCCAGTTGGAATATGTGGGTGGCCACCAATATTTACCTGGATCACCCTTAATGAAGGATAAGAGCGACCAAGTGGAAAATAGGCTAGAATCTCAAGGAATAAGTGGTGAATGTTGTTGGATTGGATATGTGATCTTTAGGTGATAATGACCTAATGATTAGGTGGAAAATAACATTATAACAGATGCCCCCTAAAGTGTGAGGTAAGAAGAGGTGAATGATGGAAAAAACACTTCATAAATCAAGTCGCAGAGCTTCGGGAAAAGGAAACTTGGAAGAGATCATCGCTAGTCCTACAGAAGAAGATCCCTGAGGTGGGCATACACATGCTCAGTAAGAAAGACAAGAGAATAGCTGCCATAAATACACTGTGGATCCATGCATGACACAAGTGATGGACACAAAAAAATAAAATGTGGATCCATCAAGAACCAATCATGACTCGATCATGGCCATGAAATTATACATTGTGGATGCATGCAAGATGCAAGTGAAATCATAGCCACGACCAAGTACAAATGCAGATCTATGTCACATTATACAAATCAGTGAGATGACTCAATAATTGAGAAATCAGTGAAGTACTCATGAATATTATCCATCGCAGCTTGGGAAAGAATATCATCTAACAGGAGTGTGATCTTATCCCAAGTTCTTCATCCTTAATCCAAATGGTATGAATCTACAACATGCAAATAAATGAGCTGCAGTCGAGCATGGTAGAAACCGTCTGATTATCGATCATTAATGTATATCGTTAACAGTCGTGAGGGAATCCATCGATGATGATGATGGAACCCAAGATACCTAGTACAGTAAACAAAGTGTGAATAAAGGAGTTGACGTCGAACAATCGTAGATTAATTCGACATGAGCTAATGATGTAAAGCCATTGTCAAAATGTAAGGAGACATGTCACCGATGTCTATAAGTCCCAGGGTACTGATGGGTTTCTAGATTTCAATCCTAGATGATGAGTTGGAGTTGACAAGGTGAAATTCGTTGAAGGATGGCCTTGATGCATCCCCCATCAATCAACACGATACAAGTAAATATAGATGGTGTGAATATCATAATAAGAGAACACAACTGATGCAGGGATGGTCGGGGGAAAGAGGCAAAAAGGACTGCAAGTAGCCAAAACGGGTAAAAACTTCCCTTGAACAAGTATGCATGAAAAATAACTTGAATCAACAACATTAACTTAGATGAATACCATAACAATGGTCATGGAACTATCAGTGGAACGCGACACACAATGGAAATAGTGGTCAATGAGAGAGAATGGAGGACCTGACTGTTATATCTAATGATATAATAGGTGCATTGTTCAAGAGAGACTCAAAGTAGTAATTGCTGCCACATAATGAAGATAACAAGATGGAAAAATCCTCCAAAAATTCTCCATCATGATTGGCGAGTACCTCTTTCTAGTTTTACGATCTTGAGGAGGATAACAGATGCTTGATATAGCTCATATGGTGATGAGTCCCCCGACATATTTTTAACAAACTTGAAGAAGGAGGGATTCGATCCCATGTGTGGGTCCTCCGATGTAAAGTTTAAAGAGACCAAAGAAGGTAAAATAGATAGTCTTTTCATGTTTAGAGAATCTGAAAAGATTCGATAAAGAAGACTCCATAATGAACTTTTTTGTAAAGTTAGTGTCCAGGGTCTGAAAAATTCTAAAACGATACCTAGGAGAACTCTTTTAATCATGCTTGACTAGAGCATTATTTTTTCGTAATTAGTCTAACAAGGTCGAAAAAGGGGTAAACTATCACTCAAAATATTCCCTTTCTAACCTTTTAACGAGTGTGAAAGGAAACAAGCTCACTCGATAATCTTTTCATGTTTAGAGAGTCTGAAAAGAGATTAAAGGAGACTCCAACGAGTTCCTTTTTCGTAGAGCTTTTACTACTTTGAAAAAGAGATAAAAGTATACAAGGTAACTTATTCTCATGTATTAATGAGCACAAGAAATAACAAAGACTAAGCTCATTAACCTATTCTCATGTATTTATGAGCATGAGAAAGAACAAAAACTAAGCTCGATATTGGTTTCATTTTTACACAATCTTGAAACAAAGTAAAACTATGCTTGGGTAGGTTTCATTTTTTTTCGACCTTGAAACTAGAAAACTAACTGTGCTTGACACTTCCCAATGGAAAGTCCAAAGGTGGGTGGTTGGTACTTTTCCCCCAAATTGATAAGCTAGCGGATTAACTCCAACATGATAACCAGAGGCTAGACACATGCCCCCCAAGCTTCATTTCATCCACCGACTCTTCTCCTATCACCAATAGAATCCTAGTTACTAATAGGAAAAAATTTCACCAGAGAGGGAGAAAGAAAAAGGATCAACTGACCGAGGTGGATGGAATGAAGGTTCAACTATGAGTTTTAATGGAAAAATTGGCTCAACGGGAGGGGCGACTGTTTCATTTTTTAACGATCTTGACACAAAAATGGGAACCATGATTGTATCTATCATATTAATCATGCCTTCCAAGAGGATAATGCTCTGGAAGGAATACATGTCAAGGGACAAGCCTCGATCATGGCTTCCAATAGATCTTCTCAAGATGGAAGAACAATAATCTGGAAGGAATACATGTCGAGGTGCGCGATAGGGGTAGGGATATCAAGCTCTAAAATCCCTATCTAAGATATCACCATGTCAACTACCATATATAAGTCAAAAGAAGGGAGATATTCATTCTCATTCGAAGTTGAATGCATGGGACAAGTTGCCACATAATTGACCCGCAACAGGGTGGATGACGCTAGCATATAGGGAGCGTCCAGGGAAGTTGGATGGTTAACCATCAAATGAGGTCCAATGAATGAAAGTTGGTAAATGGTCACTAGGTGTCCAGTGTGAGGGAAACACATCACATGAAAGAGTGTGGAAACAAAAGCTTTCATGGCATAAACATAGTCTCGCTCGAGGAGAAAATTAAAGTCCAAGGGGTCGTAGACTACCATCACATCAATGTAGACCATTTCCCCCCAAAGTAATAGGAAACTAAGGAAGGATTCCTAAAAGTTGACTAACCCTGATGTTAAAAGCCAATAGATTCTAAGTCATCGATGCAAGTTGAGGTGAACTGAGAGCTTGTCAAGAATTCAAGGATAGGATGCTAACAAAATCTCCTTTGTCTATTATAGTGTTAGGAATATTCCTACCACAAAATTCGATAGTGATTTGGAAAGGAGCATAAGAAGGGAAACGAGGTTTTGTTAGAGCATCCCAATCAATAGTAATTGCATTGCTTGGAGGGGGTGTCATTGGAATGGGTGGAATTCCCCCTTGTCCAGAGGAATCCGCAGTAAAAAGAAATACATGAGCGAAATCCTCACTCTTCAAAGGAGGAGTGGGATAGATCGATGGGGATGTAAAATTGACCACTTGATGGACCAGATTGACCGAGGAGGGACTCATATCGATAACTTTGGTTTCACTCTTCAATGGAAGAGTGGGATCAATCAATGATAGAATCAGATCGACCACTTGATCAACTAGGTCAATATAGGATGAAACCAAATTGACCATTTGATCAACGAGACTAACTAAGGAGGGAAATAAATTGACTAGTTTATCAACTAATGGCGGGTTGGGAGAGAGTTTACGGTAATCTGTTGGAAGTTGTTGTTGAACATAAGCAATATTTTTCAACATATATGAAGCTTCATCCATGCGCGGAAAAAGGTAGGTGTGGTGCATATCCTTACATAACAAGCAAGGAAATTTGACTTTAACCTTGTTATTTCCAACCTGAGTACTAGTCGAGGGGTTGTCACTAACATGACTTGCAATGGCTGATGACACAGATTGAGATGAAACTTGAGACCACACTTTGACAACCTTGGGAATATCAAGTCAATCCTTGAGAAGGTGATCACCCTTGCAAAGCCTGCAAGGGAATTTGGGATTGCGATTTTTGGACGTGATGACACCATCAACACTCCCAGCATGATGCCTAGAGGTTTCCTGATCATTTCCAACATGTCCTTCAGTGGTTGGAAGATTTTTCTCTTTTTTAGTTTTCTTCTTCTTAATCTTTTGTTTCTTCTTCTTCTTGTCCTCGTGGTTACTAGTTGTAGAGATTTCACTAGGTGAAGAGGAATAAGGGGAAGAAGACCCTACGAGTGAAGAAGGAGGAGGATTAACATGAGGTTGATGATTTGGGGGTGGATTATTTACAAATGAAGCACTAGGATCATTGACATTCACCAGAGTGGAAAATAACCAAACTGGTAACCCAATCGTGAGACCAAGAAGAGTCAAAGTGGCGATGCAAGGTGGACCAACGTGTCCTACAGAAGGAAAAACAAATGGCACCCATGTAAAAGGGATTCCTTCATTGGTATTCCCAGGAACTAACACAATAGATACAGACTCAACCCTAAGGTCCACTAAGAAAACAATCAACACACACTAGAAAATATAGGAAGCAAACCAAACAAACCAATAACTTCTCACAATTAACATACTAATTGGTGATGAAATCCAACATCATGGGAACACGTGAGAAGGGGTTGGGATGAGCAATTGAATCAGTTAAGTTGGTGACCTACTTAACAGACTTATGCCCCAACGCAAGTCCCCTTACGGTGAGATTCGTGGGTGACCCTCCAAGGAGTCCAAGTGAGTTTGACCAATGTCTGACCCAGGTACAATGAAGACTCCCCTTCACTGTCAAATCGTGGATAGACCCTAAGGATTATGGCCACTAAGGCCACCAACTCACAGTCAGCCTTTGGGTGAGTACAATCAACAGTCGGGTCCGAAAGTATGGGAAGGATATCAAGTCTAAAATTCTTCAAGAGGATTGAGAAAAAGAGGACTGGAAGAAGGTTCAGAGAACCCTGAATAGATTCGGGATTCACGAAGTTAGAGACCAAATGAAAATAGTCTATTATCAAGAAGAACCCCCAATATACTAACATTCCAATACGTTTGGTTAAGCCTCAAAGAGGTAATCTCCGCTTCTCTCCCGCACACGACCTCATGTTTAGCCCTTGTGTGAGAGGGGGGTCTCGGCTATGCTTATATGAAAATTGGATTTTCTCTCCCTATCTCAAGATTCTAAGTTGATTTTATTTTCTTTGGAGAGTTCACCTCACAACCTATTCTAAATCTCTATCATGATCTACTGTTGATGTACATGCCCAAAAAAGAAAAGTTACTAGATCATTTTTATTAAGCGCTTGATTTTATGGTTGTTGGTTTACTCAAGGGTGCAACAGTGAAACTAATGATGTGTAAAGGACTCGACTCCAAAAATGTGTAGAGAATGATGCAATGTAATAATTCATTTTCGATGAAAGCTAGCTAAAGCAGGGAGGGGGGTTCTTTACTCGTTTATAATGACAACCAAGCACTCAACAACATGCAATCTTAATTTTCTTTTCAATGAAATGGACAACAATTCCAAATGATGAAATGAATTTCTTTCAATATGAAAGAAAACAACTTTCCTAAGCTACTTTTGAAAACATGCCAATAAAATTATATACTTTCTCTTTTTCTTTTCAAGTAAATGCAATTTGAAAGGAATTCCTTCTATTTATTTTCTTTCAATCTACAATGTGTAATGCACAAAAAATTAAATAAGAAGGAAGAAATCAAATATTCCAAATTGAAACACGTAAAACTCAAGGCTTCAAAACTGAAAAAAGTCTTCCAAATGACTGAAAAGAAATCAACACTCGAAGCAATCAAAGCAAGAGTGGAAAAACAATCACAGAGAAATTTCTCCAAACAATCTCTCAAGGAGATGTCAAGGATTTGTAGACTACTTGAGGAGTTCAAGGGAGACATTTCTGGTCATACCAATGCAACAAGAAGTTCAATAAGATGGCAGATGAGTGGCATATAGAAAGAGGACAAATTTTCAAGAAAAATGCAAAAACATTTACAAAAAATTGTTAAATTTATAGCAAGGAATCTAAGGCAGATCCAAGATGGATCTGGAGTGTTGAAGAGGACCACAAAAAATAGATCCGAGTGAGTATTTTGAAGGATAACTCTTCAAAAAGGAGTCTCAAGATAATGGTTCTCCCTAAAAAGGGAGACAGAGCGACCGATCGCTCCCTGTGAAGGGAGAAAGGGCGACTAGAAGGCCTGGTAGCTCCTGGTTAACCTAAGAATTTGGTTGGTCACTCCCTTATAAAGAAAAAGGTGTGACCAAAGGAGGTTTGGTCGCTCTGTGTACATAGGGAAAGGGCGACCAAACCTGGAAAGTGAAAAAATGGTGGATCTGGACAAGATCTGATAGATCTGGGATATGGGTTTCTTCAATTAGACTCAAAAAAGAGTGGGGAAATGATTGACATGAAACAAGATCACTTAAAAGGGAAGATATCTCTAAAAATAAGATTCAAAAATTCAAAAATCTAAGGGGATTAATACATGGAGAATAAATTCCCTAGTATGGTCGTCAATCTGTTGTAGGGTTTTTGCACCCTACAAGAGCTGAGATCCCTTAGGTTCTTCCAATGCCTAAGACATGAATAGAGACATAAACCAAGGACGTTCCTAGATATGATTCATACATGAAAACAACCAAAGAATATTAAAACCTACCAAAGATCAAAGCAATCATGCATGGATTGAAAACAGATCTAATAGTATATCATAACACATAATTATATTAATTCTCTACCAATGAATACATAAAATTGTATGAAAAATTGAATAGAGGGAAACATCCAGTATGTATTATATTAATAAAAGAAGCAATATTACAACTTACAGAGGATAAGTTGATGCAATGGTCTCCTTCCAAGCTCCTTGCCCAAGTCTTGCAACCAAATCATGAGAGTAGCTTTGCTAGCTCTTTCCTCCTCTTCTTCCATGGGAGATGGCTTGGTTCTTATAGGGATTTAGGGATAAGGCCATATAGTTATTAGGATAATATCATCGAGCTCATGATGGAATCCTTATCGAGGCTAAACCCAGAGAAATCAATGGGAGGTCTTATCCATCGAAACCAAATCAACAAATAGGGGCTTCTAGACTCGGTCGCTCCTTAGACACATAGACAGAGTGACTGGTCACTCCCTGGCAGGTCATAAATTGCGACCAACACTTTCATTCGCTCCCTTAATGAAGGGAACCAAGAATTTTGGCCGCACCCTTAATGAATGATAAGAGAGACCAACCCTTTCGGTCGCACCCTTAATAAAAAATAAGAGCAACCAAGTAGAAATTAGGCTAGAATCTCAGGGAAGAAGTGGTGAATGTTGTTGGATTGGATAGGTGATATTTAGGTGATAATGACCTAATGATTAGTTGGAAAATAACATTATAACAATAATATAATGGTGGATGCAAGTTTACCTAATGAAAAAGAGAAAGGCCTCAAAGTCATATTTCACCTCCAACCACATATTAGAAAATTTCCCAAGATTAGATTGACTACCTTTGTTTGTCTATATATCTAAGAGTGATAAGTTGAATTGTAAAACTTTGTTTTTATCCTCCACGACGTCCTCTAAAAAGTACTCATAAATTATGTATCTCTATTTTATGTGATAATTTTTTAGAATCCATGTAATCACACCACCTCCTTGAAGAATAACTCTACATAATATGCTACATCATTAATATTCTTTTGAGGCATGAAGTGTGCTATCTTAAAAAACCTATTAAACACCACACACACTACATCAAATGCACGTTGTGTTTTTAATGGTGCAAAAATGAAATCCATATATATGTCCTCTCAAAGCATATTCAATATCAACAACAGTGTCTACAATCATGTGTTATGACTACCTCCCTTTTCCATTTGACATATATTGCATTGCACAAAACAATTATTAACCTCCTTCATACTTGACTAGTAATATATATCCTTTATCAAACTTTGTATCTTGTCGCATCCAAAATGTCATCCTAATCTGTTGTTGCCAAACTCTCTTGTAAAGTTTGTTTGCATCAAAATTTCTATAATATTAAATTGTTATCCTTTGAAAAATTATACATCCTCGATGAAATAATATGATCTTTCACTTATATCTTGCATCATTAGGTCCTTGCACATATCCACAATCTATTCAAAATCCTTGTTGTGTTGATACATTGAGTCTTTGAATTATTTTAATCCAATTTTTTTATGCTTCATTGTCACCAACATTACCACTCTCCTACTCAGTGCATCCATGAGAATGTTGTAGGGAAGTGCGCCCCACCCCCACCATCCCACATCCAATCCCAAAACATGATTTGAAAAAAGGTGAGACCTAAGGGCTCGAAAAAAAATACTCCTGCTTTGTACATGATCCCAGAGAGTTTTAGGAAGCATGCTCCCTCTTTGAAAATCATGATCCATGTAAAATATAGAGACTCTTTCTTAAGGATGTTTCCTAAGAACTTCATGTGCATTCATGAAGAAAAAACACTCTTTAAAACCCTAAGCACTCCCTGTGTTCTCATTACACAAAAATTTCCCTAAAACACTCTCTTCAAGAACCCAATTGCTCCATCAATTTCACTAAATTTTCCTTTTTTACTAATTTTTTATGTGACGTGGAATTGAGGGAAGGGCTATTAAATGGATAAAAACACATAACACCACTATTTGACACCATTATATCACTCATTTCACTCACCTTTGCTAAGTTTTTGACTGACCTTCTTCTTTATTTTTGAAACAAGAAGATGTGTTAGAACCTGGAGAGAAGATTGAATGTTACCATAGTCATATTAAGTTGTTTTTTTAGATCTAAATAGGTAAGCTCTAGGGCCCATCCTCTCTCAATTTGTTTCTCCATTGTTTATTTGGTTTGTGACAAGTGAATTCTTTCTTTTACTCTTTCTTGTTCTTTATTCTCCCTCATTCTACTGTAGGTTTTTCTCAAAAGACATGATGGGTTTGTGGGTATGCTTCTATGTTTTATTCTAAGGGAATTGATGGGTAATAGAAATGACAGGGCACTAGAATAATATGATAATGGTCATGATGATCATTCTATGGAAAGGGGGGAGAAGAAGATGGAGTGAAAATGTCAGTGAAGATAAAAGGAAAAACTATAATTTTAACACCCTTGTGACAATATGTGACAAGACTTACCAGGGAGGAAGGGGGTTGAACCACCCAAAAACTTTCCCCTCATTGTGAGCCAGAAAAAACTTGCATAGTTTCAAATACCCATGCAAGGAAGTATCTATGTGGGGTAATGTCAAGTAATCCAATAAAAAACATGGGACTATAAAACCTACCTTAATGTACCAATAGAAGATAGAGAAAAATACATCTAAGTTAGAAGCACCAAATAAAACAAAAGGTTTAATTTAAGGCCACACCTACAATGTGGATCAAGCCCCATCCCTCCATTTCTTGGGGATCCATGACCATGAATATAGGTCGTGTTGACCAAAAATAGGTCACCTATAGGTTCCCGCTCCTGGAATGATAAAACAAAATGATAGTAGAAGATGAAAATTTTTGAACTATTATAAGTTCATTGTGTATCCCTCAGTCTCAGCTTCGCCACACATTTTTTCATATCGTAAATCTGAGTTTGTATGCTCAAGATATCCATGTTTAAAGTTTAAGAGGAAAATGGCACCTCTTCCATGTGAAATGAATCTAATCTCTTGGAATTACATTTAAATTTTTGGGTCCAAAACCCTGGTTTTCTTCATTAATTTTTCAAGCCCAAGACCCATAACTTTCTTCAATTTTCTCAAGTCCAAGCCCCATATTTTTCTTCTTGTTTGCAGGTTAAAAACCCCATAAAAAATATTCTATTATATCACCCCCTTATCCCCTTTATTTATTCCACACATACTCTTTGGTGGGGGTGGACTCACCTCACCCCCTCACTTTCCTCACTCCCTCACCCCACGAGTTGATGACCCACATTTCCCAACCCCCTCACTTCCACTTCCACTCCCCTCAAATTACCCCCTCACTTAAACTATAATCCCACACCCCTTCACCACTCTGTACTTAGAAAAATTGTGAGTCCATGAGCCACATTTCCCAACCCCCTCACTTCCACTCCCCTCAAATTACCCCCTCACTTAAACTATAATCCCACACCCCCTCACCACTCCATACTTAGAAAACATTTAAGTCCTTTTGGACTTTCAGACTCACCTAACCCCTCCCCCTCACATTCCTCACCCCCATGAGTCCAAAAGCCCACTCCTCCTACATTTCTCCCTCTCCCTAACTACCATTCCCCACCTCACCCTACGTCACTCCCTAACTCCGCGACCCTTATTTCTCCCACCCGCCATCCCCACTTCCGCCACCTACATTTCTACCCTTCCCCTACACTACACTACCCCTTCCCCCTTTCTCGTTCACTCCCCTTATCCACTTTACACTTTAACTCTTTTTTAATATATTTTAATTTCCCAACCACTAATAAATTTCAAATTTTACCCACTCTTGCATTGAAAAGTAGCAGCCCATGGTCCCTACGTCACTCCCTAACTCCGTGATCCTTATTTCTCGTACCTCCCACTCCCACTTCCACCACCTACATTTCTACCCTTCCCCCTACACTACACTACCCCTTCTCCCTTTCTCGTTCACTCCCCTTATCCACTTTAACTCCTTTTTAATATATTTTAATTTCCCAATCACTATTAACTTTCAAAATTTCACCCACTCTTGTATTGACAAGTGACAAACCATGATTTAATAGGAGGGGAATTTATTAACCAATGAAATATGTGACACATGCCATATTTCAAATTTCACCCACTCTTGTATTGAGAAGTGACAACCCATGATTTAATGGGAGGGGACTTTATTAACCAATGAAATATGTGACACATGACATCTAATAAATGGTGCCACATTACAATCAATGAATGATGCCACATGGTAGTTAATGGATGGTGACACATGGCATAGAAAAGAATCCAACCAGGTTCTGACACATGACACATGGAAGTGACTGATCATGACTCATCAATGTTGAATGGGAAGATTGGTGGTTGACTTGGCATGCAAAATTATTATTTTATTCATCACTTTTCTAAGGAAAGGTCGAATCCTCCTGAGCTTCATAATCTCCCTTTCATGTTTTTTTATTAAGTGTACATGGAACTTAGTATTATATACTATTAAAACTTATATAATCACGTGCATGTGGGATAATAATTTACCAAAAAAATTAGAAATATTTATGGAGAAAACACGAAATTCATCCAAGGGATGAGATTTTCCTAAGACATCCAATCGACAGTGGCTGAGCGTTAATATTGTGGAGGTCATTACTTGAGCTATGAGTGTCAGAATCACACAAACTTTATACCGTTGGAAAGGTATTTGGATGTATAAGATGATGATATAGGTTTAAAGGATTTAAAGTGGATACATAGTTTTCAAAAATTAAAATATCACCCATCTTAATGTTTAATGGGCCTATGTGACAACTCAACTTCATGAGCTCATATCTTGAGACCCAAGAGTCGAATTTGGGAAAATTTTATATCATTGGAAAGATAAGACAATGAAGATAAAATATGAAGTGATTTAAATGGCTAAAAGGTTGACTATCACTTCCAGAAAAGTAAAACACAGTCCCCCTCTTTAAAAGGGAAATTAATTGAATTTTGAAAATAAAAGTTTATTTAAAAAATTCTATTAAAAAAGGAAAGAGACCCATATAAAATTTACGGATATTAATGATGTGAATTCATTAATAAGCACTTAAATGAGTCATTAATTAAAGGATATGTTTCAAGAAGAAAAGTGTACATGAATTTCAAGAGAGGAAAAAACCCTAACTACACATGTAGTTAGAAAATCTCATCTTAAAAGGAGAAGAAATGCTTCATCAAAGGAATTAGAATTGTCAGAAGGGCAGGGAAGAATATTAGAGGAAGAATAAGGTACAATCATGAATACACAACCAAGCTTCTGATCAAAGAAAATAGATCTCCATCTTCTCCACTCTTTCTATTCTTCTACACCATTTCTCATAGCTTTATGATTGAGTCTCTAAATTGAGCACAAGGCTAAGTTATTGAGTGTTCTTCTTGTATTCTTCCAAAATATTTTTCTTGTATGATCAAGGAGTATTTAAAACCATATACATGACTGTCAAATCTTGTGTAATTAAGAACATTTTTTATGAATAAACTCCACAAAGAGTTGCTTTGAGGTTGATTTTGACTATATCTTGTAACTTTGAGTCTTGAGTATGAGGTATTTGAGATTGACCTATCAAATTATCTTTTGATATTTTTTTGTAAATAAGTAGTAAGATTATATTAAGATCCTTCAAAAGTCTAAAACAGAGTCCCAAAATACAACTATGACCAGGCTGCAGTTACTGGACTGCCCCAGCATGGGGAAACCAGTCCAGCCAGCCCATCCCATTCCTTGATCAAACAAGTCATAAGCTAAACTAACGACAAGAGGAAACATACTGTATATATTTTAGGACTAGACTCTAAGTAAACAGACATAGACTGAAATTAGACACCTGGCTGGTAGGTAGGCCAAGTGGCTGGGAGGTCTCCTGGCCAGGGCTCTTCCTCGATATACATCACTCTGTAGTCCCATTGCTCGCCAGCTTCTTCTCTGCATGCAAGTTCCTCGATACCTTCCTTTTGCTCCTCCTGCTCCCGGCCTATGTCTGTTGGATTTTGCATCTTGTCCTGATTTTCCTCTTTAGTGGCCTGCGGGTTCTCCTCTGAACTGGTGTCGGCAGGGTCCGAGAATAAGGCCTCGTGCATAGAAGATATAATGTGCAGAAAGCTTGCCACCTTTTCTTCCGTTGCTTGTGTGCGATACTGTAGGTCCGCTACCTCTTTCCTAAGCTCAAACACCAGATCATACAAGGCAGACAAACGTTCTATGAACTGCACCCTATCAGCGATCTCATGGAGACAGGGACCTGCCCGGTTGGGCTTACTGTGAAGAGAAGGACCACTGTCCAGGTTTCCCATAGGGTTGTGAGAAGGCATGGAGGTGGATGGATGCGCTGAGGGGTCTTGAGACAGTTGCAAAATTGAGATTGGCGTGCGAGAGATGATGGCCATGGAGTTGAACTACGGGGTGCACATAGAGACTGGAATGGTCTTAGACTGTTGGCGAGGGGAGGAGTCGGTGGAGGTTGAATCAGAGGGCGTGATCGAGGGTCTTCGAGGCTTCCAGGGAGAGCCTCGCCTCAGTCTTCCCCTGGGTCGAGTCATGGAGAGCTCTGTGCAACCAGCCAAGGAGATTAATACCCCTCGGTGAAGGATTATACCCTGGACCGCGTTGCACCAGTGAACAGGAGCCGAGGAAGGTCTGTGCTGCAATGGGAGAAGCTTTGCAGCCGACATATAGAAATGAGTCCCATACATAATGAACGAATCCATTCAATTCACGTCGAGGAGGAAAGGACTGGTGCATTAATGCTCCCTCGCACCAAATTAAAACTCAATTTAAACGTTGGGCAGGGTGGTGGGCTGTGGCACAAGCCCATCACGTGGCTCCATGACACGCTGCCTATTGCCATCGCCTATATCTTGCCACGACGCTCGCTCTGACACCCCATCCGGGGGAATTATCTTTTGATATTGATAGTAGTACCATTTTAAAATTATTTGAGATGATCAAATTATTCTCTCCTATTTTTCGTGAGGAAGACATGGATGCATTTATATATGATTAAGAATATTTTGTATGTGATGCTAATCACAAAGAAATTATGATGTTGAAGCCCTCCTTCAATATTTTCAATTGTTTAAAGACTTCTTGCTGCATACAAAGATCAAATTAGGTTATTGAAGAACCATATCATTTCATAATTTCAAGCAATAAATGTCTAGGGTTTGTTGCATTATCATTCTCCTAATCAAAGATATCATAGATATATATTTTAATCCCAAGAGGAGTACCACCTCTTTAAAAACAAAGGAGGATTCATATCCTCGTGAGGTTTTCGTTTCGGTCCTTGACGAATTCAAACATCAATATTTTTTGTGACCATATCGGGGAACAAATTTATTTTCAAGATATTTGAGGCCCTGCTTCATATTAGATTGAGGAACCAGAGTCTCCATGGTTCACATTTTGGAAAAGAAAATTTGAGAAAATTGTTGTTTATTCTAGATGTAAGGGATTTGTAAAAGGATTATTGAAATATGTTGCACCTTTTCTATAATTTCAAAAAGAATCAAGAAGCATCGAAGATTTGGGAGAATAGACTTTTGGGAAACTCCATTGGAAAGACTCAAAATGGAGAATTTCATTCATGTCATGATGCTCTTTTAAATTCTTCATCAAGCCCATCAATTGATTTACAAGACTCAACAAAAGGGATAAATACCCAAAGAAGGAGGAGATTTCATAGAACCCCTTTAAATATACCAAAAGTAAATTTTTGAATGTCTAATATTTCTATTGAAATTTTTTCTACATTCTTTGGGAATGCTTCAGAAGATGCAGAGAAACACTTGTTTAATTTTAAAAGTATATGTCATGATTTCAACCTCACTAAAGACAATGTTACATGTAGATTATTCTTACAAACTTTGCGAGGGAATGATCTTGAATGGTATATCTCATTAATACCTAACTCCACTACTAGATGGAACATGTTAGAAGATTCATTTGCAAAAAAATTCATCCCAAAAGTGCATTCATATGTTTTTGTTGATGTTTTAAATGTTATTTTTCACCCACCCTCTTCCATTTGGAAGCAATATAACGATGTGACCAACTTTGAAGAAGAATCTAATAAAATATTGGATGAAATTTCTAAGTCAAGTCATGTTGCTGAAGATGAAGACGAAAATTCCAAATTACAAGAAGAAAGTTCCAGCCTCCTATATACTTCATATCAAAACATTTCAAGCAACAAATTTAAGAATGAAATCAAGGAGCCTCCACCAAACACACACGAATATTTCATCCTTGCAACATAAGATGAAAATTTGCAAGAGCACTTGCAACAAGAAGAATTGGTGAAAGAATTATATATTGAGAAGAATGATGAGAAAGATGGCCATTACATGGAGGAAAAGTCTTTTCACAACATTGTTGATGAATCAATAATCTGAACGTAAAAAATGATAAGGAGAGAAATGAAAGAATTTTACGAATGGAAAATCCTCATCCAATCAAAGACAATAATATTTTTGAGCAACCAATAATTGATTTCATTGAATTATGGTTCAAGAGCATTGTTGGAGAAGAAACATAGTTAGATCCTCAGTACACTTTGCTCAATATTTCTCCAGTACATATTGAGAGTTCCCCTGAGTCAATGGTACAAGTTTTAATATGTCCCATAGTGATGGAGTTCATTCCACAAATCATATCAATGCTTGAATGACTCCACTAGAAATATTCCTACACCTAAGGTGCCCCTTTCTTTCAAGTAAGTTAGGGTAGGTAGATAATGTATGTACATATTTTGTTTCTTTAGTTCAATTTTGCACAATAAGACAGTCAAATTTGAATATAACTCCATGAAAGAAGAAGAATTACAAGAATTTATTTTGAAGATGAATCCATAGCGCAATCAAGAAGACAACTGGTCTTGAGATTCTAGTGTTCTCAACAACCCACGAGGGGTCACTATTCTGTAATTCGACCTAGTTGTTGACTAAAATTTGGTCACCTATAGGTTCCTTCTCCTGGAATAATAATTAAAAAATGATTGCGGAAGATGAACATTTTTGAACTATTATAAGTTCATTGTGTATTCCTCAGTCTCAGCTTCACCACACATTTTTTGGATCGGAAATCTGATTTTCTATGCTCAATATATCCAGGTTTAAATTTTAAGTAGAAAATGACACCTCTTCCATGTGGAATAAAGCTAATCTCTTGGAATTTCATTTAAATTATCAGGTCCAAGACCTTGGTTTTCTTCATTAATTTTTCAGGCCCAAGACCCATAATGCTATTCAATTTTCTCAAGCCTAAGCCCCATATTTTTCTTCTTGTTTCCAGGTTAAAAAACCCATAACAAGTCTTATATTATATCACCCCCCTTATCCCCTTTCTTTATTCCACACGTACTCTTTGGTGGGGGTGGAATCACCTCGTCCCCTCACTTTTCTCACTCCCTCACCCCGTGAGTCCATGACCCACATTTACCACCCCCTTCACTTTCTCTCCCCTCAAATTACCCCTTCACTTAAACTCTCATCCCACACCCCCTCACCACTCCATAATTAGAAAAAATTTAAGTCCTTTCGGACTTTCAAACTCACCTCACCCCTCCCCCTCACATTCCTCACCCCCGTGAGTCCGAAAGTCCTCTCCTCCCACATTTTACCCTCTCCCTAGCTACCCTTCCCCACCTCACCCTACATCACTCCATAACTGCAGGACCCTTATTTCTCCCCCCCACTTCTGCCACCTACATTTCTACCCTTCCCCCTACACTACCCCTTCCCCTTTTCTCGTTCACTCCCCTTATCCACTTTACACTTTAACTCTTTTTTAATATATTTTAAATTACCAACCACTAATAACTTTCAAATTTCAACCAATATTGTATTGACAAGTGGAAACCCGTGATTTAATGGGAGGGGACTTTATTAACCAATGGAATTTTTGACACATAGCATTTGATAAATGGTGCCACATTGCAATCAATGAATGATGCCACATGGCAGTTAATGGATGGTGACATGTGGCATAGAAAGCATCCAATCGGGTTTTGACACATGGCAGTGACTGAGCATGAATCATCAATGTTGACTGGGAATATTGGTGGTTGACTTGACATGCAAAATTATTATTGTATTCATCAATTTTCTAAGGAAAGGTCGAATCCTCCTAATCTCCATAACCTTCCTTTCATGTTTCTTATTAAGTGTACATGGTACTTAGTATTATATACTATTAAAACTTATATAATACTATTCATGTGGGATAATAATTTACCACAAAAATTCGATTTTTTTTTATGGAGAAAACGCGAAATTCATCCAAGGACTGAGATTTTCCCAAGACATCCAATCGATGATGGCTGAGCATTAATCTTGCGGAGGCCATAACTATGTGTCATAATCACAAAAAAATTATATCGTTGAAAAGGTATTTCGATGTAGAAGATGATGGAATATGTTTCAAGGATTAAAAGTCACTACATTTTACCCAAAAGTTAAAATATCAGTCAACTTTATTTTTAATGGGCCTCCGTGACAACTCAACTTCACGAGCTCATATCTTGAGATCCAGGCGTCGGATTTGGGAAAAATTTATATCGTTGGAAAGATAATACGATGAGTATAACATATAAAGTTATTTTCATGGATAAAATGTTGACTATTAGTTCCATAATAGTAAAACACAATCCCCCTCTTTAAAAGGGAAATTAATTGAATTTTTAAAATAAAAGTTTATTTTAAAACTTCTATTAAGAAAGGAAAGGGACCCATTTTAAAAGTTACAGATATTAATGATGTGAATTAATTAATAAACACTTAAATGAGGAATTAATTAAATAATATGTTTCAAGAAGAAAAGTGTATGGGAATTTCAAGAGAGGAAAAAACCCTAATTGCTCAAGTAGTTAGAAAATTGCATCTTAAAAAGAGAAGAAATGTGTCATCAAAGGAATCATAAGAAGAAATGATTCATCAAAGGAATCATAATTGTGAGAGGGGCATAGAAAAATATTAGAGGAAGAAGAAGGTAAATACATGAATACAAAACCGAGGTTCTGATCAAAGAAAAGAGATCTCTATCTTCTACACCATTTCTTATAGCTTTATGCTTGAGTCTCTGAATTGGGCACAAGGCCGAGCTCTTGAGTGTTATTCTTGCATTCTTCCAAAATATTTTTCTTTTATTATCATGGAGTATTTATAGCCATATGCATGACTGTCAAATATTTTGTAATGAAGAACATTTTTTATGAATAAAATCCACAAAGAATTGCTTCGGGCTTGATTTCGACTGTATCTTGTAACTTTGAGTCTTAAGTATGAGGTATTTGAGATTGACCTATCAAATTCTAGATGTAAGGGATTTGTAAAAGGGTTATTGAAATATGTTGCATATTTTCTATAATTTCAAAAAGACTCAAGAAGCATCGAAGATTCAAGAGAATAGACTTCCTGGAAACTCCATTGGAAAAACTCAAAATGAAGAATTTCATTCATGTCATGATGCTCCTTTAAATTCTTCATCAAGCCCATAAATGGATTTACAAGAGTCAAAAAAAGGGAGAAATTGATTTGGATTTTATGAGCAGAACGAAATGACTACAGATTATTACTAAATGCTTAACACAGAATAACAAAGATACAATAAAACTGGTTTTCTATTCAATAAGGAAATAAGCTGAAACTGTAAAATGCAACGGGCAACAAGCTTGCTGGAATGGTGACGACTTATCTCTGAGAAGAGATGTGACGACTGTGCTCATTCACAAGAAGATGATTACAATGAGGCTCTCAAGGCCTTTTTACAATAAACAGGAGTTTCAAAAACCCTAAACATCCAAAAACCTAACCCTAGGAGATGAAGTGCCAAAAGTCATGTGGGCCCCGTTTGGGTAAGTCAGTACATCAACTTCCCGGGGTCGTAACTTTTGCATACCATCTCTATTTTAGGTTTATGATAGACCATTGGAAAGATCTATCTGAGGAATACAACAATTGACGAAATTTTGTGACCACAACATACCCCAAAAAACGTCGTTTAGTGCCTCAAAACGGCTCCGAAAGTTCAGGACCCGAAAAACTTCTAAAAATAGTAAATGATCAAAATTGCTAGAAAGTTGTTTTGAGCCAGCTAGAAAGGTGGGTGGCCACTGATATCCACCTGGATCAGAAATACCTAAAGAAGGAGGTGATTTCATAGAACCCCTTTAAATCTACCAGAAGTAAATTATTGAATGCTTGATATTTCTATTGAAATATTTTCTACATTCTTTAGGGATTCTTTAGAAGATGCTAAGCAACACTTGTTTAATTTTAAAAGCACATGTCATGCTTTCAACCTCACTAAAGACAATGCTACATGTAGATTATTCTTACAAACTCTGCGAGGGAATGCTCTTCAATGGTATAACTCATTAATACCTAACTCCATTACTAGTTTGGATGTGTTAGAAGATTCATTTGCAAAAAAGTTCATCCCAAAAGTAACATAGTTACCAACATAACGAGAACTCTACAGAGTTCTCATTTTTTGTGGGGTCCAATTTTTTACCTCGTTTTTAAAAATGGTGCTACCGGTAGCACCCCCCTCCATTTTTAGGTGGTTTTCTATATTTTAAATTTTTTGATCCACAATGTTTCCACATTATTTTTTTAAATGCTTATTTTTCATCTATTTTCAATTTTTCTAATTTTTTTTTTATTCAACGGTGTTTTTAGTCATTTTTTCATGTTTCTTTCAATCTTAAAAATATTTTTTACCATTTACTTTTTTGAAGTTACAATTTTTCATATAATTTTGTCTCCTTAATTAATTTATTGTTCCATACTTTTTAAATATAGTGAAAAACATCATTTTTAACACATTGTTTACCTTTACTTCAATAAATCGAAAAAAAATTGTAGTTAAATAACATTATTTTTGAATACTTAGCAAAAAAATACACATTTTATAGCCATATATAATTAAAAACCTATACATTTTGGTACATATTCCTTAAAATAACATGTCAAATAAAGCATTTTTATGGACATAATCGAATAAAAAAGTTAAAATTTTATAAAACAATTACCATTTTCCTTCATATTTTTATACATTTGAAGTTAAAAAATGACAACAATTAATAAAATTTTCCAATGCATAGTGATTCACATACAAATAAAATGAAAAAAAAAAAACAATAAAAAGATTCATCACAAAACAACAATAGATACATCTTTATTCTTATTTTAAAATATGAAATTCAAAACATTACAATTATAGCTCATAAAAAATTTGCAAAATTGAGCATCATCTTCAAATACATATTTAAAAATATCAACAATATCATATATCCCAAATTCATCATTCTCAACATACGCTTTATCATCTTCTTCAATGTCATTTTGTGCTTCCATTGTGTCATTTTGTTCTTCCATTGGTTCTTTGATATCTGCAAGTTCTCCAAAGTGATCATTTCCAATCATTCCTCCTAATGGTAATTGAGGTTCCTTTGACAATTTTTCCACCTTTGATTCACTAAAATTTCATTTCCTCAAGCCAACTTCTTGCATTTCATCTAGAAGAGTTGGAATAGCATTAATTATTTGTTGAATAAAACTGCACTGCATTAGGTCACTTTCAATGGCTATGCAATTCCTTCCTTTCTGTAGGAAACATGCTAATGTTGTACCTAATCACCAAATACAAAACAAATAATGAAGTTAGATACTGTAAAAAGACATAAATTAAAAATAATATAAGATTGAAGTATGATTTCATAAATATTAGATCATAATTCTTACTTGAACCTGAGAACAAATCCAAAACCCAATCTCCTTCATTTGAAAATGTATCTATAAGATAATTAATTAACGCTTGTGTTTTTTGATAAATTTTAACCATCTCTCCTTTCAAATATTTTTCCTCGTATGTTAGCTTTCTAACCACAACATTGTATACCAATATACTACTAGGAGTCTCTCCATCCTTTGCATTGGCAAGAATAGAATTATAAGAATCATATTTTGTCCAGGTTGCAAGATGTATACTCTGAAAATCACGTTTAAATGATTCTCTCTTGGAGCTCTGAATATTAGGCTTGTGTCTGTAACATAAATAAGTGCAAATTCAATTAACCTGTGAATTAATAAAATTGTTTTCTAATCTTAATTGCTAAACATACACTTTCAATATCTTACCAAATAAACTACATCCTTGTCTTTTCTTTCCCCTTGAAGCTTGATTGTACTAATCCTTGTTGTGTGTATGACTACTAGAAATCTCCAAAATGGTGACGTTGTAACTTCTGTAAATCCCATAACCACTTTACTAAAATCTTTGTAAGTATAAGGCTCGGTATCATATCCAATGTTTTGGATATTATAACCATGAGGGATATCTGCAATAACTAGGGAGTATTCTTTTTTAGGAACAATATTTGCATGTTTTTCACAATCACCTAATATCACTTTATATTGAACAATGTCGAGTCCATTCCAAATGTAGTGATCAAGGGTGTCATCAAGTTGAACATTTTGAACACGTCTCCTTCCTTCTCTTTCAAACTTGGTTTTTTGAATAAAACTTTTGAAAGTTTCAGGTACTTCATGTGCATTCTTCTTTGGAATCTTTAATGAAACAAAAAAACATATAGTTATATATCTATAACTATTAAAATAGAAATAAATAAATTTACAAACGAATAATATGAATGTAATAAATCAACATACATTTTTGAATGTAACAAAAATTGTTTCAATATTGCTGAAGAGCTTGAATTTGGATAGTTGAGTTTAACATCATCCCAACTTTCTTCATTCAACATCTTAACCATTTCCTCTTGTATTTTCATATACACCTTGTGACTAAATAAAACAAAAATAATGTTAAACTGAAAGAATTAAGTTTAATGTCTTAACATAAATAAAAATAACTCAACAGACTTACTTTTTAAATTCATCACACATTTCTTCCATTGACAATTCTCCCGACCTAACACATGATAATATAGTTATGATAAGTTTATCATCCTTCACTCCTTGTATTGATCTCCAAGGTGTTATAGTCATATCATCTGAAAGATTTTTTATGTCAGGACCTGTCTTACTTGTGCCACATATCAATGGTTTAGTCTTCTTAACTCTCTGTTTTTTTATACTAATATTTTCCCATAGGATGAAGATCTCATCTATCAAATCCCATACATGTCCAGTTCTAAATCCCAATTGAAAATAGTTATCCACAACTCTAAATATATCACTTCCTTTGCCATTTTTTTTCTTTTGTATTTTCAACATCAAGTGGGAATCCTATTTGCATTCAACATTACTTCCGAAACTTAACATCAACATTTGATCTCTCCCCATGGCATATTTCAGAAAATTCATTATGGATAAATCTCACCCTTTGAATGAAGGTCATATACATTATGTACTCATTGTTTGTGTTATGATCCCATGCCAGTAACTTTGCTTCTAAATCTGTTAAACTAACATAAATTATGCATTTGACTGTCTCAAAAAGAGGATTATTGGGATATTCTTGCATCAATTTTCTTCTAGCCTCTGCAGAATGATTTCCTCCAATCACATAATATTTTAGTCAAAACATTTTGATCTATCAAATTCTTCCCTCGTAGGAATTTCCATTGGGTCAACAGGAACTGGGTAGTCAACCACATGTGCATATGGATTGTACCTAATAAATGCTTTCAAATTGTGAATATGCAAGTGATGCGGTTTTCTAATTTGATATTTTTCCTTCCCTTATGTGGGTTTATAAAGTTGTTTCACATTCAACTAAAATGTGTGGCCATCATCAACAAATTTTTATGTCCCCATTCTATTTTGAATGGTATTTTGTGTTGTTTTCATAATACCATCCTCTAGATCAACACCTGATGTTATTATTTCTCTGCTACCTTTAGGAGTTTCATTATAATACTTTGAGCTAACGATGGCTTCTTGAACATTATAAACATTTGTTTTCTTCCTCTTATGATTTAAATGTGTTTCATCTAAATCAATGATTTCTTCATAATCAATAGGAATAAACTCATCATCATCCATCACTCTTTTGCGTTTTTCTTATTTGTCCTTTTTGCGAGAATGAGTGATAACCTCATTGGGATCAATCTCAACAAAATATTCATTTGAAGTTTCCTAATTTTCAAACGTAACCCTTTTAGAATTTCTGGAATGAGGATTTTTCTTTCTTCTTTCATGTTCTTCTCTGTCTACTCTTGCAAGTTCAACCTCCATTAATTTATCTTTATTTTTTGTTCATTCTTGTGTCTTTTCAATATGAAAAAGTGTTGATGACATCCATGATATTATTCTCTGTAGAGTAAATCCCCACTAACATATGTGAAAGTCGTTCAGCAAAAGCCTGTAAAAATAAAATATAACATTTTCATTTTAAATAAAATTAAAACATTACCATGATACTAAAAATAATAAAAGACACAAAAATATAAATAAAAAACTTACATTGTCTTTCTCAATGTCATCAACGATGGATGCACATAATTATGAAAAACAATCATTCTTGTTATAATTGCTCAATTTGAAACAATATCTAAACTTGATATAAGTTCTCCCTTGTTTGACAAGTGCATAAACAATATTTGTTGTTGGCACCAAACATATATCTCGTAACAAGCCAAGTGTCTGATAATTTCCTTGCACATGTTCTAATTCGACACAATACAAATATATATGATCTCCATTGTTGCCTTGTTTGTCTTTAAAAGCCCAAGAATATTCCAGTTTGTTTTCACCTTCCACAAATTTTCACTCTAACATTCTTCATTGCCTTTGATATCTCATGCGTTATGCTATCATTTTGTTGCCTAACATTCATGGAGGCTCCAATTGCATTTTTGGATGCCATTATTGCAGGTCATGATCCAAATATATTCATATATAATCTATTTCCTTCCATTTTCCTATATTAAGATAAAAAAATAAATAAAAATTAGGCCTTTCACATTGTAATAAACTAAAAATAAAACATTGAATATAATTTTTTTTTTTTACCCATATGTAAAAAAAATTGACCCATGGAGTTATTGGGCTTATGCCAGGACCGTGCCTTGGTCGGGGGGCTTGGTCGATGTCCGGCATGGCCGGTCGTGGGGCTGGGGCCATGCCGAACATCGA
>JZKD02S1679432.1:324434-341591 GCA_000966675.3 Picea glauca
ACCATCAACCAACCATCACATAGAACCTGATAATGCTTCTTGAGACTTCTTCAACTTCTGCAATTCTCCACTTCTTGGAATACTCTGATCCTATAGATAATATTACTCAATGTATTCTCTTAAACTCCTTCAAGTTTCACTCCTTGAATCCTCCCAGAAAATGAGTTATAGAGAAAATGGTAAACCTTATTCAATTCTGGTTTATTCAGGAGAGTGAACTTGTACAACATTCCCCGCGCTCAATTTTTAACATCAGATTCTGAAATTTATAGACATGAAAATAAAACCCGTACTATTTCCAATGCAATTGGTCTCACTTCATTTGGATTCTCTATGAATACGTTATGACTGTTTTACCCGGAACATATGTTTATGACTAGCTTCAAGACTAGTCAAAAACCCTATCTTCCACAGAGTGTATCTCCAAAATTATAGCGAATAAAGAGATGAAAGTTTTACCACAGGTACCTAGATATGTCTTCTCAACATCCTACAAATTTCACCATCTGAATCGTTCTAGAAACAAAGATATAGCAAAAATGGTAATATGACTTATAAATAACATACCTTAGAACACATCACCAAAAGACTTCATCCTCTCTTGAAATTCGACCTTCTTTACTTCAGATTTCCTCTGAAATTTGACTTATATCTTCTCATTCATTAAAAAACTTATGTGTATTAAAAAATGAATGTATAATGAGATGTATTTATACCCTTTATGTCACTTCCTTTTAACATTAGGGACGACATGTAGTTTTTTCTTCAATTCACATTGTCATCTTCAAAAATTCATTTCTCCTCAATCGTGAGGATCCACGTGACGTGCCACATACCACCGGAAGAGGAATGACTTATACTATCTATCCATGGGTGTTGTATCTACATATGTAATTTCCTTCATGTCTACCGACTTTGATCAACTATGGGGTCCAAAATCCAATGGCTAGGGTTGACATCAATGACAACAACCAATCTTCCAACAATCTCCTCATTTGTCATTGATGGCAACACTCATGCTCTCGATGTCATCATGATCCCAATTTCTCTCCCCCTTTGAAATCAATGGAAAAGGGTGGGGTTTCTCCCCCTGAGTTCAATGGCATAAGGTGACCTTCTTCTTTTGGGATTCTCCCCCTAAACATGTGGTAATCAATACTACTTCATCTTTATTTTTGGTCTTTGGAACTTTTTCTTCCTTGGAATCCTTTTGTGTGGATTTTATCTTCTCTCTCTTCTTCATGTCTAGGATGTATATGTTGTTTTGTCTTCTTGTTGCAGTTCCAACCAATATTCTTGAGTTATTTTCTCTGATTTTACATTTTCGGGAGTCAAATGTAAGAGTGTATCCTTGATCACATATTTTGCTGACACTGAGGAGATTATGCTTCAGATATTCAACCAATAGAACTTTTCCTTCTTTTTCATTTTAACTTCCAAGATTTACAGTTCCTTTTCCAAGTATTTTGGTAGATGACTTATCTCAAAATGCAACATTTCCTCCCTTTTTCTTCAAGATGACAAATTCGGTTTGATCCCCATTCATATGAGATGAGAACCCATTGTCTATGAACCATTCATCTTCTTCTTTGCATTCTTTAGCGACCAATGCTATTTGAAAATTTTCATTATGTGGAATTTCTTTCCTTTTCCATGTTGTAGTTGATATAGGGACATTTGGCATAGGATTATCTTCCTTCATCTCTCTGCAATCTCGTGCTTTGTGACCAATATTATTGCACTTGTAGCATACAATATTTTGATCCATTAATGGGTCAAATGGATTATAATTTCTGTTGATGGGTCTACGAACATTTCCATATCTACGATTTGCACCATTCATGTAGCTTGTGTAGTTATTCCTTTCATTGATTCTACAATTGATTGCTTTGTGTCCAAAATTTCCACAAGTATAACAATGTCCAAGAAAGAAATTTTGATACTTGGGAGTAAGTTATCTTCTTTGTGGTGTGGTCCATCTGGGTTCACGATCTATTCTTTTGTAGTTTCTTTCATAATGATTGCTTTCATAACTGATGGGAGATGATCTTCTTGATGTCTCATTCCTTTTGAAATCTAGTCTTCTATCTTGTTGTTCAACTTGCTCTGGATTGTTGGTTTCATCATTTTCATCTTCCTTCTCTTTTTTTGTTGTCTTCAAATTGTCATTATATCCTAGTCATGTCTTGTCATTTGGAGACCTTTGATTGCTAAGGATATCATCTAATTTTTCAGTGTTTTTTTTTAACTTCTTCAACTTTTCTATTGTCAATAGTAGCTCCCCTTTTGTGTGATCCAATTCTTCTTTCAATTTATCATAGTATTCTAATTGTTCCTTCAAGCTATCAATGGTCTTTTCAAGCTTGTAGTTCTCTTCTTCACAACTACTCAATTCACCTTTTAGTATTATGTTTTTGTTTCTAAGATTTCTATTTTCAGTTTCAACATGCTTCAACTTTTCAAGATTCTCATCTTCTTGTTCACTCTCTACATTGTCTTTGTATCCCCAAAAGGAATCAAGCTTGGCTTCTTCATATGAATGTTCTTCAGAAATGATTTCTTCTTCTTTATAACTCTTTTGATCATCATCCTAGGTTTCTTGGCTTATGAAGAGGACTTATCCTCCATCATTATCTTCTTCATCACTCTCATATGAGGAGATGCCATCATCCTTGGAGTAGAAGCTCTTTTTATTGTTGAGACTTCTCTTTTTATAGTAGCATTTTTCAGCAATATTTCCTATTCTACCACAGTTAAATCATTTGAGAGGAGACTTACCTTTGTATCTTCCAATTCCCTTCTAGACCCTTCTTACTGAATTTGTTATTTCTTTATCAAGGTCATTATCCCTTTCTTTTGTCTTATTTATGGCTTTAATGGCTACTTCAATGCTTGGCTGGTCACTTTTTGTACCTCTTCTCATTTCACATGTTATTTGAGACCTAGGTAATTCATGCATTGTCATTTTGGTCAAGTCTCTAGTTCCTTCAATGGCGGAGACCTTAGCACCATACTTCAAGAGAAGTGATCTCAACACTTTTTGTACAACCAAGGATTCATTGAGCTGTTCACCTAATCCTCTGATATTAACAACTTCATCAACTCTAAGAAAATAGGTTGCAATATCTTCCTTTTCATCCATCTTCAAATTTTCAAATTCTGCTCTATGTCGTTGAAGTTTGACCTGCTTAACTTTTGGATCGCCTTCATAGGTTGCAATATCTTCCTTTTCATCCATCTTCAAATTTTCAAATTCTGCTCTATGTCATTGAAGTTTGACCTGCTTAACTTTTGGATCACCTTCATAGATACTCTTGAGTTTGTCCCATACTTTTTTAGCAGTGTTGCATCCCATCACTTTTCTAGAAATGGTTGGTGCCAATGCTCCTAGAATAACATGTTTGGATTTTGAATTACAACTCATAAGTTTCTTCTCATTTGGATCGGTTGGAGCAATCTTTGGATTTACATAGCCATTTACAATTGATTACCGAATGTCTACTCCCAAATTTGTTAGGTAATTTTTCACTCTATCACTCCAGTATGCATAATTTCTTCCATCAAATCGTTGAATCCCATTTGGAATGTGCTCATGGTCATCCATTTCTGCTCAGGATTTTCCTTCTAGTGGTTAAACTGTTATGAAGGCAACATGTTCTGATACCAATTGTTGATATGAGAAGGGGGTGAATCAATATCAAGTACAATTTAAAAAAAAATCAACTTATACTTCAACTATATTATATATTCAATTATATCCAATGAGAAATGAACAATAGTAGAAGAGTTACACCAATACACCACAATACACCATGCACAATATATGAGAAATAATCAATAGTTATTGTTAAAGGGAAGTAATAACTTCCAAAGGTAGCTACAGATTCCAAATATAAATGGAGGGATAAACCTCCAAAAGCAATATACAATCCTCCAATATCAAGAGAGGGTTGACCTCTCCATCCTTCCACCCAAGAATATATGAGAGATAATAAAACTTTACATTAAATAATCACCATCAACCAACCATCACATAGAACCTGATAATGCTTCCTGAGACTTCTTCAACTTATGCAATTCTTCACTTCTTGGAATACTCTGATCCTATAGACAATATTACTCCATGTATTCTCTGAAACGCCTCCAAGTTTCACTCCTTGAATCCTCCCAAAAAAGGAGTTATAGAGAAAATGGTAGACCTTATTCAATTCTAGTTTATTCAGGAGAGCGAACTTGTACAACATGCCCCTCACTCAATTGTTAACATCAGATTCTGAAATTTGTACACAGGAAACTACAACCCATACTATTTCCAATGAAATTTGTCTTACTTCATTTGGATTCTCTATGAATACATTATGAATGTTTTACCCAAAACACCTGTTTATGACTAGCTTTAGGAGTAGTCAAAAACCCTATCTTCCACAGAGTGTAACTCAAAAATTATAGAGAATAAAGAGCTAAAATGTTTACCACGGGTACCTAGACATGTCTTCTCAACAGCCTACAAATTTGACCATCTATATCGTTCTAGAAACAAAGTTATAGAAAAAATGGTAAGATGACCTATAAATAACATACCTTAGAACACATCACCAAAATACTCCATTCTCCCTTGAAATTCGACCTTCTTTACTTCAGATTTCCTCTAAAATTTGACTTATATCTTCTCATTCATTGACAAACTTGTGTGTATTAAAAATGAATGTGTAATGAGATGTATTTATACCCTTTATGTCACTTCCTTTTAACATTAGGTCCGACATGTAGTTTTTGCTTCAATTTACATTGTCATCTTCAAAAATTCATTTCTCCTCAATCGTGGGGATCCACGTGATGTGCCACATACCACCAAAAGTGGAATGACTTATACTATCCATCTATGGGTGTTGTATTTGGATATGTAATTTTCTTCATGTCTATCTACTTCGATCAACTGTGGGGTCCAAAAGACAATGGATAGGGTTGACATCAATGACAACAACCAATCTTCCAACATTAATTTTGACCTTGTTTAAAAAAATGGTGTTACCGGTAGCACCACTTTTTGATTTGGGGGTTGATTTTGATGTTTTTTATGAAAAAATATGGGATTTTTGGGCAAGAGTTCTCGTTTTGAGTTCAGATTTCTCATTAAGTCGGTAACTATGTTTAAGTGCATTCATATGTTTTTGTTGGTGTTTTAAATGTTGTTTCAAACCCACCCTCTCCCATTTGGAAGCACGATAATGAAGTGACCAACTTTGAAGAAGAATATAATCAAAGATTGGATGAAATTTCTAGGTCAAGTCATGTTGTTGAAGATGAAGATGAAAATTCCAAATTACAAGAAGAAAATTTCAACCTCCTATATACTCTATATGAAGACATTTCAAGGAGAAAAATTGTGAATGAAATCAAGGAGCCTCTACCAAATAGACGAGAATATTTCATCCTTGCGACTATTAGGGACCTAACCCCTCACGTAGGTAGAATAATATATTTTCATGTAATAAAGGCCAATATTAATAAGGCCTAGCAATAAGGAAGAATAAGTCAAATGTAAGAAGACCTAATAGAAGCTTTCACTTCTAGAAGGATATTCCTCTAGATTGTTCTTTTGGATAGAAATATTTAGTATAAATAGGAGTAGAGGGTATGCAAAGTTTTGTCTTGGATATTATTGTAATAGAGCTCTGATCTACTGGAGGTTGCCCCCTCAAAGAGGCAAGTGAACATTGCTCTCAGTAAGCAATGTGCTCTTTCTGGTGTTATTCTGGTATCAATGTGGTGTTGTTCTGATTATATCATTGTTTATCTAACATTTCTAGCTAATTATTTATGTTATGCATACTATTTTATATTTTGAATATTACAAGTGGTATCAGGGCACCTTTCTTGACAGAAAATTGTGGGTTAATTTTTTTTTCCAGGGTAGAGACGTATTCTGATGTCTTAAATCTACATAGATCTGTCGTTACACACATAAACATGTGGTCAAGTATTCATACATGCAGGAAATACAAGTGGTACTTAAGCACACATTTGTTGGCCACCTTTGTAACCCTTGTTGGTACCCCTTTGAGTGGTAGCACATCAAACAAAACCTGTATATGGATCATCATAGATCTCTTGAAGCCCTCCATAGTTAAACTAATCAGCCACCTAACTTGTATAATGCCACCGATAACAACACCCAGGAAGATACTCTCTAGTACCTTGGTAGTCGGGTAGTATGACTAAGGGCACGGTCTAGCCTCCTTAGTTGGTTCCCTAAGATATTGGGCCGAGTACTACTGTTGGACCCCGTACGTATATTATAGAGCTATAGCACAGGGCAAACCCTTGTCTGTAGAACCTGTGAATACCCTAACCCTTGGGATGGAAACAAAAATAGAACAGATAAGATCTATTGCCACATAATTATGTCTCCTGCATTCAAGTTGCGAAATTACTACACATTTTTTCATGTTAAGCATTTGGGCATTTCATCACTGCAATATTCTTAATATTAGAGTATAACTCCACATGAGTAAAAAAAAGAGTATGGATCCTATTGGCACCATTATTTGAAACCTATCCCATTGGATTCCTCTCTTCACCCTTTTCACAATCATACCTATCATTTTTTAGCAAATTTTTTTCTCGTGGACCCGACCCCATTCCAACACCCTTATTCAGGCTTTACCCCATTAGATTCCCCTCGCCACCCTGATCATTGTGATACAATTCACCCATAACCCATTTTGTCTGTGGTCCCACCCGCCCCTGGTCGTTTTTCCTCTTCATCATGGCCCACACCTGTAGCCAAGACTTGGAAGCTCGCTTCAATTCCTTGTACTCTAATTTCACAGAAACCCAACAAGAAGTGAGACAACTCAGTGCCAATGTTGCCACCATCAATAAAATCATGCATTCCTCCATAGACGCCAAAATGGAGTACATCAAACATGACCTCACTACCCATCTTGAATCCTTCAATACCCAGTTTGCCTCCTTCACTATGATGATCTTCGCCAAGATGTATATACCTACAAATCTTCCCGCATTTGACCCACCTTTGCAACCCGAAGGTGAAACTTCCTCTCATTCCTAGAATTTTTAGCCCCATCACTTTCAACATGACCTACGCCTTTTACATGTGGATGTGAACAAATTTGATGGCTCATATCCCACTGGTTGGGTAACTCAAATGGAACAGTATTTCTCTTTGTATGGAATTACATATGAGTTGGCCAAACTCCGGTATGGTGTTCTACAGCTAGATCAAGAACGTTAGCAATGGTGGAAATGGTGGAAATGGAGAAAACATTCTCGCCAAGGGTATGTGGCTTACACACAATTTGTGGTAGAGCTTTATGAACACTTTGACACTGACACCAACCATTTAGGTCGTTTGACAAAGTTGAAACAATCTGGCATAGTGGAAGACTTTATAGATGATTTTGAGCGATTGGCTTTCTGTACAGAGGGCATGTCTAATGTTTTTTTCCAAGAATGTTTTATCAGTGGCCTCAAGGATGAGATTTGTGCCCATGTCCTCATGGCTTGGCCTCAGAGTTGGGTGGATGCTACTAAAAGAGCTAAGGAATCAAAACAGGTTGTCTCTTCTCAAAACTGAAAACCCTCCTTTATTCCTCGCACTAAACCAACCACTCCCACTCCTCCTTCTACTCCACTAAAGATCCATAAATTGACCAGGGAAGAAATGGTTGAATTCCAACTCAAAGGTCGTTGTTATAATTGTGATGAAAAATATTTTCCTGGGCACAAGTGTAAGGAACAAAATCTTTTTATGTCCATCTCAGAGGATGTTTTGGAAGACGATGTCGAGGCTCCCCTTGTGGCTGCATCACCTGAACCCACTGACCTGACCCCTCCCTCTGACCCTCCCGAAGTCAAACCGGTCATTTCCCTGAATTCTCTCACTGGCTTCTCTACTCCCCAAACCCTCAAGCTAATTGGTTTCATTAAGCATAGGAAGGTCATCATTCTTGTTGATAGTGGAAGCACTCATAATTTTATTCATCGTTGCATTTCCCAAGAAACTAATTGTTATATATGTGCCATCAATAATTTTAAAATCATGATTGTCAATGGCAGGTCCATGAAATGTGGCGGGCATTGTGAAAATGTGTGTCTCCAAATTGGTCAGTAACACATGAAATCTCATATGTTTTCTATCGACATGGGTGGTTGTGACATTGTGTTGGGTGTAGAATGACTAAGGACTTTGGGTCCCATTCTCATGGATTTTAAGGAATTAACCATGAAATTCAACTAAGAGGGCCAACAATATAATTTCTGAGGAATCATCGTCGATTCCCCAGAGATCATCAGTTTCCACCGCATGAAAAATATTCTAAAAAAAGGTCATTCTGGAATTATTGCACAACTCCATGCCATTCAATGCACTGAGACACCCTCTGTGTCGCAGGACCTCTAATCCATCCTCTCTAAACATCAAGTTTTTTTTCCACTCCCCAGAGACTCCCTCCTTCCCATGGTGTTCATGATCATTCCATTCCCCTTGTCCTCGATAACCTTCCTCCCAATATCTGTCCCTATCGTCATCCCTTTTCCCAAAAAATTGAAATTGAGAAAAATTTTCAAGAATTACTCAACGCTGGTGTTATACGTCCAAGTACAAGACCCTACTCTTATTCTATGGTCATGGTCCTTAAGAAAGAAGGTTCTTGGTGCATGTGTCTTGAATTAAGTTCCCTCAAAAAACTCATCATTAAAGAAAAATTTCTCATTCTTATCATTGATGACCTCTTGGATGAATTGAGTGGTGCCCAGTTCTTTACTAAACTTGATCTTCGTTCTGGCTACCACTAGATATGTATGAATGAGGCAGACATTCCTAAGACTGCATTTCAAACTCATGAGGGACACTATGAGTTTTTGGTCATGCCCTTTGGCTTGTGTAATGCTCCGTCCACTTTCCAAAGCCTCATGAATCATGTCTTTCGTCCTTTTCTCCGTCATTTTGTCTTATTTTTCTTTGATGATATACTCATCTATAGTAAAACCTGGACAACCCATCCTCCTCATGTGGGTCGATTTCTCCATCTACTCTCTCATCACCAAATTTTCCCCAAACAATCTAAATGTTCTTTTGGAACCTTGGAAGTCGAGGGTCATCTTGTTGGCAAGGCCGATGTTAGGGTGGATCCTAAAAATATTGAAGCTATACAGGATTGGCCTCACTCAAAGACTCTCAAAATATTGCATGTATTTATGGGTTTAACAGGTTATTATCGCAATTTTGTTAAGAATAATGGAAATATTGTGGCCCCTCTCACTGCTCTTCTTAAAAATAATTCTTTCACTTGGACTCCAACAATTGATCATGCCTTTCAAAGCTTGAAGACGACCATGTGCACCACTCCATTACTAGCCCTTCCTAATTTCACAAAGACCTTTGTCCTGGAATGTGATGCTTCTAGGAAAGGAATTGGAGAAATCCTTATGCAAGAGGGTCATCCTTTGACCTTTACCAGCAAGCAATTGTCCAAGCAAAATTTGGGCAAATAAATCTATGAAAATAGAATGTTGGCTATTATGCATGTAGTGGATATTTGGCACCCTTATATATTGGGGCAACACTTCCAAATTAAGATAGATCATCAAAGCCTCAAGTATTTTTTGGAAGAACGCCTTTCCTCCCTAGAGAAAAAAAAATGTGTGGCTAAGCTCTTTGGATATGATTATGAGATCATTTACAATAAAGGAAAATACAATTTGGTTGTTGATGCACTCTCCAAAAAATATGAAGATGAAGGGTCCCTTTTTTCCCTCTCCTTCATTGTACCAGATTGGCTCCAAGATGTTCGCCAGGAATGGCTACAAGATCCCAAAATTTTGCATATGATACAACAATTGCAGGCCAATTCTCTAGTTTCCCTAGGGTACTCTTGGCACAATGATGAACTTTGGTACAAAGGCCATTTGTATTTAAGTAAACAGTCAAAACTTAAATCCATGGTACTTTCTAAGCTTCATGCTACACCCACCGCTGGGCACTCAAGGTTTACCAAAACCTACGACCGGGTCAAACATTCCTTTTTTGGGGCTGGTATGAAACAAGACATTCACAATTTTGTGGTAGAATGTGATGTTTGTCAATGCAACAAGGGCAAAATAGTCAAAGTTCCTAGCACAATAAAACCACTTCCAATTCCATCGACTATTTGGAGGGATATCTATATGGATTTTATTGTAGGCTTACCTAAATCGGGCAATACATCAGTCATCATGGTGGTAGTTGATCATATTTCCAAGTATGTTCATTTCTATGATCTTCAACACCCATTTACAACCTCCACTATGGCTCAAATTTTAATGGATCATGTCTTCAAGCTTCATGGAATTCCTCATTCTATCACCAACATTTTTTGGCAAGAACTGTTCAAGCTACAAGGCACCTAATTGCATCTCAGCACAACCTATCATCCCTAGACTGATGGTCAAACTGAAGTTGTCAACAAGTGTTTGGAAACATATTTGAAGTGTTTTTCATCGGAACGAAAAAATCAGTGGGATCAATGGTTACCACTAGTTGAATGGTGGTACAACACTTCTTACCATACAGCTACCTCCATGAATCCTTTTGAAGCAATATATGGACAAAAGCCACCTTCATTTCTCTCATACTTTCCACGTGTCTCAAAAGTCCAGGTGGTTGACCAAACGCTTACATTTCAAGAGGATATTCTTTGTACCCTCAAAGATAATTTGATCATGGCCCAGAATCACATGAAGCAATAGGAAGATCGAGGTCGCTCTGAGAGTCAATTTGTAGAAGGAGATCAAGTGTTTCTTCAACTACAACCTTATAAGAAAAATTCCCTCGAGGCTGGCCATTGTCAGAAACTGGCGCCCAAATTTTATGGTCCTTATACCGTTCTCAAGCATGTGGGATAGGTGGCCTATCAGTTAGATTTTACTAGTCATTCTAAGCTCCATCCTGTTTTTCATGTTTCCTACTTAACGAAGGTGAGTGGAACTAAGTGCCAAACTCAAACCAACCTTCCTGAGTAGGATGAAGAAGGCTCCATTTGGATACAACCACAAGCAGTTTTGGACCAACATGAGAGTCGTCTGCGTCAACGCACCATCAAGGAAGTGTTATTCCATTGGAAAGATATAACTCCAGTAGATGCCACTTGGGAACCAGATACCATTCTGCAGCAATTTCCTCATCTCAAGCCTTGAGGACAAGGTTGTTTTTAAGGGGAGGACATGTTAGGGATCTAACCCCTCGCATAGATAGAATAATATATTTCCATGTAATAAAGAACAATATTAATAAGGCCTAGAAATAAGGAAGAATAAGTCAAATGTAAGAAGACCTAATAGAAGCTTATGCTTCTAGAAGGATATTCCTCTAGATTGTTCTTTTTGATAGACACATTTAGTATAAATAGGAGTAGAGGGTATGCAAAGTTTTGTCTTGGATAATATTGTAATAGATCTCTCCTCTGCTGGAGGTTTCCCCCTCGAAGAGGCAAGTGAAAATTTCTCTCAGTAATCAAAGTGCTCTTTCTGGTGTTATTCTAGTATTATTGTGGTGTTGTCCTAGTTATATCATTGTTTATCTAACATTTCTAGCTAATTATTTATGTTCTGCATACTATTTTATATCTAGATTATTACAACAACAAAAGATGAAAAATTGCAAGAGCACTTGCAACAAGAATAATTGGTGAAAGAATTGGATCATGAGAAGAATGATGAGCAAGATGGCCATTACATGAAGGAAAAGTCTTTTCAAGGCATTGTTGTTGAATCAAGAATCTTGAATGTTGACAATGATAAGGAGAGAAATGAAAGAATTTTATGGTTGGAAACTTCTCATCCAATCAAATTCAATAATATTTTTGAGCAACCAATAATTGATGTCATTGAATTATGGTTCCAAATCATTGTTGGAGAAGCAACACAATCAAATCGTCAACACACCTTGCTCAATATTTCTCTAATACATATTGAGAGTGCCCATGACTCAATGGTACAAGTTTCAATATGTCCCATAGTGACAGAGTTCATTCCACAAATCATATCAATGCTTGAATGGTTCCACTGGAAATCTGCCTACACCTAAGGTGCCCCTTTATTTCAAGTAAGTTAGGGTAGGTAGATCATGTATGTAGATATTTTATTTTTTCTTTTCAATTTTTCACAATAAGGTAGTGAAATTTGAATATAACCCCATGAAAGAAGAATAATTACAAGAATTCATTTTGAAGATGAATCCATAGCCCAATCAAGAAGGTAGTTGGTCTTGAGATTTTGGTGTTCTCAACAACACACAAGGGGTCACCGTCCCGTAGTTGGAGCAATTTGTTGACCAAATTTTGGTCACCTATAGGTTCCTTCTCCTGGAATAATAAAAACAAATGATAGCGAAAGATGCAAATTTTTGAACTATTATAAGTTCATTGTGTATCCCTCAGTCTCAAATTCTCAACACATTTTTGGATCGGAAATCTGAGTTTGTATGCTCAAGATATCCAAGTTTATAGTTTAAGTAGAAAATTCCACCTCTTCCATGTGGAATAAAGCTAATCTCTTGGAATTGCATTTAAATTTTTAGATCCAAGACCTTGGTTTTCTTCATTAATTTTTCTGTCCCAAGACCCATAAATTTCTTCAATTTTCTCAGGTCCAGGCCCCATATTTTTCTTCTTGTTTGCGGGTTAAAAAACCCAAAACAAATCGTCTATTATATCACCCCCCTTATCCCCTTTCCTTATTCCACACATACTCTTTGGTGGGGGCGGACTCACCTCACCCCCTCACTTTCCTCACTCCCACTCCTCGCTATTCCATGACCCACATTTCCCACCCCCCTCACTTTTTCTCCCCTCAAATTACCCCCTCACTTAAACTCTCATCCCACACCCCCTCACCACTCCATACTTAGGAAAATTTCAAGTCCTTTCCAACTCACCTCACCCCTCACCTTCACATTCCTTTCCTCAACCCTGTGAGTCCAAAAGTCTGCTCCTCCTACATTTCTCCCTCTCTCTAACTACCCTTCCCCACCTCACCATATGTCACTCCCTGACTCCACGACCCTTATCCCCCCACCCCCACTTATATTTCTACCCTTCCCCCTACACTACCCCTTCTCCCTTTCTAGTTCACTCCCCTTATCCACTTTACACTTTAACTCTTTTTTAATATATTTTAATTTCCCAAACACTAATAACTTTCAAATTTCACCCACTCTTGTATTGACAAGTGGCGGCCCATGGGAGGGGACTTTATTAACCAATGAAATATGTGAAACATGGCATTTGATAAATGGTTCACTCCCCTTATCCACTTTACACTTTAACTCTTTTTTAATAGATTTTAGTTTCCCAACCACTAATAACTTTCAAATTTCACCCACTCTTGTATTGATAAGTGGCATCCCATGGGAGGGGACTTTATTAACCAATGAAATATGTGACACATGGCATTTGATAAATGGTGCCACATTGCAATCAATGAATGATGCCACATGGAAGTTAATGGATGGTGAAGCATGGCATAGAAAGCATCCAACTGGGTTCCGACACATCGTAGTGACTGAGCATGAATCATCAATGCTGATTGGGAATATTGGTGGTTGAATTGACATGCAAAATTATTATTTTGTTCATCACTTTTCTAAGGAAAGGTCGAATCCTCCTAAGCTCCATAATCTTCCTTTCATGTAAGTGTACATGGAACTTAGTATTATATACTATTAAAACTTATATAATCTCATGCAAGTGGGATAATAATTTACCACAAAAATTCAGATTTTTTGTGGAGAAAACATGAAATTCATCCAAGGGATGAGATTTGCCTAAGACATCCAATTGACGGTGGTTGAGTGTTAATCTTACAGAGGCCATAACTTGAGCTCCGAGTGTTAGAATCATTCAAAATTTATACCCGTGGATAGGCATTTCGATTTAGAATTTCATGGTACATGTTTCAAATATTGAAAGTGGCTAAAATTTCCCTAGAAATTAAAATATCAGTCAGCTTCATTTTTAATGGGCATGTGTGACAACTCAACTTCGTGAGCTCATATCTTGAGATCCAGGCGTCGAATTTGGGAAAACTTTATATCTTTAGAAATATAAGATGATGAAGATAACATATGAATTTATTTCCATGGATAAGAGGTTGACTATCGCTTCCATAAAATTAAAACAAGGTCCCCCTCATTAAAAGGGAAATTAATTGAATTTTGAAAATAAAAGTTTATTAAAAACCTTCTATTAAAAAAAACCTTCTATTAAAAAAGGAAAGGGACCCATTTAAAAGTTAAGGATATTAATGATGGGAATTCATTAATAAGCACTTAAATGAGGCATTAATTAAATAATATGTTTCAAGAAGAAAAGTGTACATGAATTTCAAGAGAGGAAAAAACCCTAACTACTCAAGTGGTTAGAAAATCTCATCTTAAAAATATAAGAAAGGCTTCATCAAAGGAATCAAAATTGTTAGAGGGGAAGGTCAGAAGATCATAGGAAGAAGAAGGCACAACCATGAATACACAACCAAGCTTCTGATCATAGCTTTATCCACTCTTTCTATTCTTCTACACCATTTCTCATAGCTTTATGATTGAGTCTCTAAATTGGGCTTAAGGTTGAGTTCTCGAGTGTTCTTCTTGTATTCTTCCAAAATATTTTTCTTGTATGATCATGGAGTATTTACAGACATATACATGACTGTCACAGATTTTGTAATGAAGATCATTTTTTATGAATAAACTCCACAAAGAATTGCTTCGGGGTTGATTTTGATCATATCTTGTAACTTTGAGTCTTAAGTATGAGGTATTTGAGATTGACCTATAAAATTATATTTTGATCTTGATAACAATACTCTTTCAAAATTATTTGAGATGATCAAATTATTCTCTCCTATTTTTCGTGAGGAAGACATGGATGCATTTATATATGATTAAGAAGATTGTGTATGTGATGTTGATCACAAATAAATTCTAACTTTGAATCCCTCCTTCAATGTTTTCAATTGTTTAAAGACTTCTTGATGCATACAAAGATCAGATTAGGTTATTGAAGAAACATATCATTTTATAATTTCAAGCAATAAAGATCTAGGATTCATTTCATTAGCATTCTCATAATCCAAGATATCACAGATATATATTTTATCCCAAGAGTAGTACCACCTCTTTAAAAATGAAGGAGGATTCATATCCTCATGAGGTTTCTGTTTCAGTCCTTGACAAATTCAAACGTCAACATGTCTATAAGAATAACATATTTTTCTTGACTAGAGTAGCAGGGATGATCTTGATGTGATTGTGCAAGTTCCCTATGCATTTGGAATACCATTCATTGTTCTTTTCTCCACCTATAGGCATGATATGGTCACTTCCATAAACAATGCCCCTAAAGGATATAAGAGACTCAAGTTTAACAAAGCAAAAATATAATTGTTAGACAAGAAAAAAACCAAAATTCATAATGCTCCAAGACAATTTACAAATGATTGGACTGAAAATGGGGCATCGATTGTATTTGATGGTTGGAAAAATATTAAAGGTAGGCCATTGCTAAGTGATATGGTTATTTTCATCAACAATGCCCCTAAACCATGCATGAATCCCAAGTATGACAAAGCTTGACCCCGGTCACTAGACAAGGAAAAATCCAAAATCCATAATGAAATAAGACCATTTGCAAATGATTGGAAAAAATATGGGGTATCCATTGTAATTGATGGTTGGAAAAATGTTAAAGATAAGCAAATAATAAATATTATTGATGTCTCTATTATTGTTGCAGTATTCATTGCAGGGGATTATTTGAATTATATTATAATTGGATGGACTTCATGAAGCCTATTTATAATATAATTTGATTTGTAAATTTTGATTAGCTAGTCATCCAAAATATGTAAGAACATAGTGGCAACATGTTCTTCCAGATCAAATATGTTGAGCCTAAATATGTGATCTTGTATGACCATATTCCTAAACAAATGGCCAAACAATAAGATAATATAAATGTCCCACTCCATTCCTTATCATATATTCTTACACTAAAATATTGTTATGCATCATGGTTGGCCCAACCAACACCTAGGATGGGACTAAGGAAAGACCACACATGGATCTAGAGGTTCAAAATTTATATTTGAGAACATTGATTAAATGGTCATGACGAGGCTAAGTGAAATTTAATATGACAAGAATTGAGCATATAAACCAATTCCCATGCAATCTATGGTTCTATCCATGCAATGGGATATTGAAATAGGATGAGTACTATATAATAGTGGAGCATATATGGTAGTTCTAACAAACATCTACTTAAATTGGGAGTGAAAGTTATTTCACAAGTTGTGAGCACTTCTTCTATAGAGAGGTGTTGGAGAACCTACAATGTAGTCCATTATGTGAAAAGAAACAATTTTAATGTAGACTAGGAAAAAATCTTGGTTTATGTACACTAAAACTTGTTGTTATCCCATTATGTGATGCATCAAAGAATTATAGAACATGTGATACTTGGGGAAGGATAATTTGGTGGATGCTACCATAGATCTAGAGTGCTTGGAAGCTAAAATTTTGGCCAATGGACCTCCAAAGGTTGATTGTGTTGATATGTCACCCTCAACCACTACCATTGTCAATACTAGCAAGGTTTCATATGTAGCAGTGGTAGCTCCATAAACTCCATCACTATGTGGGGGCCATGTAGCTCATGGAGGTGTTCATCCTAATGCTCCATGAACACTTCTTGCTACTCATGTTATTAGATCGTGAAATTTAAAACAAAACAAACAAAAAAAATTAAGTTGCTAGTGGAAAGAGGAAATTTAGTGGATAGTAGATTCATTTCTCTCTTTTAGTTTAGACTTAACTCATTAGTGTTTTCACCTTTAAATGTTCATTTTCAAAGTTTTAAATTTGTAAATGCATATTCTATTATTTAAATTGAGCATGTCTTATTTTGTAAACATTATACGATAGTGTACTACATATTACAACTCTGTGTTCATGATCACTTATTAACGAAGTTACCAACTTGACAAGAACCCTCCAAAGTTCTAGTTTTATAGAGGTCATATTTAGTAGTTACTTTTTCCCTTGAATCAAAAAGTGGTTCTCCCAGAATCACCCATTTTGTTTTTGGTGGGGTGGGGAGT